>QODF01000182.1:119669-178916 GCA_024372805.1 Oostethus manadensis | reverse complement strand
AAAAAAAAAAAAAAAGAAGTGTGAATCAGGTGGTCCTTATTTAAGGATGGAACCATCACTTGGTGAACATCATTTCTCTTAGAAAGCCTGAGGGAATTGGTAGTTGAAGACATTGTTCAGAAGAACAGCATACTTTGATTATAATGTTGACTAGAGAGGGGAAAACATATTAAGAGGTGCAAAAAGGTTTTGGTTGTTCATCTAAAATAATCTCCAATGCTTTAGAGTAGAGAACAAAACCAGAGACACGTGGCAGAAAACCGAAGACAACTATCAAAATGGATGGAAGAATAACCACAATGGCAAAGGCTCAGCCAATGATCAGCTCCAGGATGATTAAAGTTAGGAGACATCTGTGTGAAGCTAATCTATTTACATGAATCCCCGCAAAGTCTTTCTGTTAAAAAAGGCGTATACAGAAGAGGTTACAATTTTCCAAAGAGCACATCAACCAGCCTAAAGAGAAATGGGGGAACATTTTGTGGACTGATGAGAGTAAAATTGTTCTTTTTGGGTCCAAGGGCCGTACAGTTTGTGAGACGACCCCCAAACTCTGAATTGAAGCCACAGTACACAGTGAAGACAGTGAAGCATCCTTAAATGGGCATGTTTTTCCTACTATTTATCCCATAGCAGGGATCATGGATCAGTTTGCATATGTCAAAATACATGAAGAGGTCATGTTGCCTTATGCTGAAGAGGATATGCCCTTGAAATGGCTGTTTTAACAGGACAATCACCCCAAACACACTAGTAAACCAGCAACATCTTGTTATCTTCTTATGTTATGGAGGGGCCAGCCCAATCCCCAGACCTTCATCCAATGGAGAACTTGTGGGGTGACATCAAAAATGCTGTTTGTGAAGCAAAAGCAAGAAATGTTGACAAATTGTGCAATGTTGTTAAAGAATGTTGGAGGGGAATAGCAGCTGAAAGGTGCCACAAGTTGGTTGAGTCCATGCCACACAGATGTGAAGCACTTAAAAAACTGTGACCACACAACTAAATATTAGTTTAGTGATTCACAGATTGCAAAATCCTAGAAACAAAGAAGTTTGTTAGAATAGTTTTGGGTTTGTAAAAGAGTTTAAAAATGTGTGTGTTACTAATGCTGTGTCTTGTTTGTTGTCTGAGAATTTACTGCACCTACTGGTAACTTGTTTGCCAAGTAGCAATACAAATATACTAGTACCTGATTCATCTGGTTGGTGGCATTGCACTGCTATTATTTTGAACGCTACTGCAACTTTAATTTATTAGCTCATTTACTTCTCTACTCCAAGTATTAAAGAAGTTAGAGCAAATTATAGTGCCTTTGGTTTCCATTGCTTTAACATTAAAAACTATAATCCATCCTCGGACATTAGCAAGTACTACCGTACTACAAAATATATAATAACTTAGGCTGTGGCATTTGTTTTAAAAGTTAACAGAGTAGACTTACATGTTTCTTATAATCAGTCATCAGATTTTACTAAAATTTAATATGCATATATATACTGTATATATATATATTTTAAAGTAAATTTATATACTGCATCATTTTTATCTTTTCCTGAAGCTCTGATCCATCAGTTTGAAAGGCTTTAAGTTGGACTTCGCTTACAAAACGATTTGCTGTGGTTGAATACTGCGTATAAATTGCATACAATTTGAAGGGGAAGAAGTAATCTTCCTAGCAAACATGTATACAAACCAAAATACACCTGAAAAAGCTTAGATATGGGGATTGTTAACATTTCCACCAAAGGTGGTAACCCTAACCTGTGTTTCTGGAAACAACTCAAGAAAATCTCCTGGAGTTGAGTTGATAAAGCGTCTTCTACGATCTTTTCAGCCTTTTTAAGTGCAGGCTGGCACAAGTCCAAACAAACTTGACATTTGTTTGCCTACTTTTAGCTTTCTTTGCCTCTGTTTTGTCTTCTGGCCGCCTGAGCTTTTTCTTTCTGAGGAACATGGTGCTGCGTCGCCCGCTGTGTGCAAATGAGTGGTTTAGCAAGTGCTTGGAGGAGGGATGTCCAAGCTTTTTCCACCGAGAACTACATACCAAAAATTTTTTGCTGTTTTGTTTTTTTTACATTTTCCCACTATTTAAGCCTTTTTTAAAATAATCTAAAAATACTTTTCATCATATTATGACTTTATTCGCATAATATTAGAAGTTTTTCCCGTTGATCCAATTTAGAAATTACAACTTTATCCTGTTTGGTGTGATCTTATTATTACGATGGAAAATTAATTGTATCACCATCCATCCATCCATTTTCCTCCGCTTATCCGGGTCCGGGTCGCAGGGGCACCAGCTTCAGTAGGGAAGTCCAGACTTCCCGATCCCCAGCGACCTCTTCCAAGCCGTTCCCAGGCCAGCTGTGAGACATAGTCCCTCCACCGTGTCCTAGGTCTTCCCGGGGGCCTTCTCCCGACTGAGCATGCCCAAAACACCTCACCAGGGAGGCGCCCGGGAGGCATCCGGACTAGATGCCCGAGCCACCTCAACTGGCTCCTCTCGATTTGAAGAAGCAGCGGCCCTACTCTGAGCTCCTCCCGGATGGCCGAGCTCCTTACCCTATCTCTTAGGGTGAGTCCAGCCACCCTATGAAGAAAACTCATTTCCGCCGCTTGTAACCGCGATCTCGTTCTTTCGGTCATGACCCATATCTTATGACCATAGGTGAGGGTGGGAACGTAGGTTGATCGGTAAATAGAGAGCTTTTGCCTTCGACGGTCCGGTACAGCGACCGCACCGATCCGTCTGTCGACCTTACAAGAACAAGAACGCGAGATACTTGAACTCTTCCACCTGAGGCAAGACCTCACTCCCAACCCGGAGGGTACAGTCCACCCGTTTCCGACTGAGAACCATGGCTTCGGATTTGGATGTGCTGAGTCTCATCCCAGCAGCTTCACACTCGCTCCAGTAAACGCTTTTTCGTTCTCAATGTTTTTGTTATTTCAGTTTGACAGAAAAATCCTTGGAACTTTAATATTATGTGACATGAACAAGACATTGAGAGCATTTGTTTGTTAACAAAAAAAATACTTGAATGTATGCTTGTCACCTTGACCTCCGCTCCACTCCTCATTTCAAGGCAAGCTATCTATTGTGTAATAATATCATGATCTTATATTCATATTTATCCATCCATCCATTTTCCACCACACTAGGCTCGCTGGTATGCTGGAGCCTATCCCAGCTATCTTCGGGCAGGAGGTGGACTGGATATTCAAATTCGTCTGAGGGCAGTCATACCTTCAATGTGGCCCTCAATGAATTAAAGTTTGACACTCCTGGTCTAAGTTTTTTATTCCGTTGTTTTCCTCCGTCAGGAGACTTTACCCATCACCAGGGACATTGTCTTTGGTAAAAACGACTAGCGTTGTGTTTGGCGACTCTCTTCTGTCACTGCGTTTGTTTCCCCAACCGACAGCAGAAAAGACACCTGGTTGGTATGACAGGGTCAAAGATCAACATCTTGAAAAGGAACAGAGCTACAAATTTACATATAAATAAATCAACACACCTATGGTGTAGGCGATCCTGACGAGATATGCGGCAAAGAAAAGGGATCGATGAATGATGTAGGCCGGAAAGAAATTAGCTTTGCCTCCTCTGCATTCAGGGACACTCTGAAAATCAAATCCACGTCTTTGTTATTCGTGCATGTGTGGTCTAGATAAAGAAAAACACAAAGAAAAGCAATAAATGAATATTCTTATCACAACTCTTGGTGCCGAAGTAAAATACAGTATGCGGCATTTAACAAACCCTAAACATAAACTCAAAACATGTGAATTCATCTTAAATGACATGGTGCCTGTGAATGCAACCCCTTGCTCACAATAACACAGGTTAAGTGTGATGCTAATGTTGATACAAAGGTTCTGCTACTAATAAAGAAACTAGTTTTGGGTAAATAGATTTTCAGACATGCATTCTATCTTTTAGCATCATTTAAATTTTCAGTTCATACAAGTATGTATAATTACGTCCTGCTCGAAGTCAGCTGGGATACGCTCCAGCATAGCTCCACGACCTTAGTGAGGATAAGCGACATGGATGGACATCCTGTTATTCATCTTTTTTTTCACTAAAGTACAGTAACAATGGGCATACTTCAGACATATTTGCAAATGGTGATTAATCATGATTAATTAGAAAACAGTGATTAATCTGATTTGAAAAAATGAATCATTTGACAGGCCTAATAACTAACAATACTGTATAAAACACTAATATAGGTATATTACACAGTTGTACGAATTGTCATGAGCCAATATTAAATAAAATGGTCATATGGTTAGTACATAATACAATGAGATTAATGCATAGTCTTAAAGGATGAACCCTTCTATTGTAATAGCTTAGAGTACCTAAAACACCAATTAACTTCCCTCATCCATGTACTATGACAACAACATTTCTTAATTGAAATAGTTGAATATTTGAACATTGCTATAGCAGTAGCCCCAATCTGTTCCAAGTGTAACGCCACACACACACACACACACACCTCAACTTTTTCTAGTGGTTCTAACTGCTTAAATTTTAAAAGTTACCACATCCCCCAGTTCCTAACGCCCCTCTCTCTGAGTAAAGAGCTCAGTGGAAAATGGATGGATGGATGCCCCAGTCTGGAATGATAAGTTGCATGTGTACGTTAAAGGTTTGGAGACTTTTTATTACTCTTAACTACTTACTACTCTTAACTCTCTCTCTTATTACTCCTAACTATTAACACTAACTATCATTTCTGCCTCACTTACTCTAGACAGAGAAACATTGTATATGAGCTGATTTTTATCAGTGACTCCTAATTTATTTCCACTAGACTCACCTATTTTTGCTGCCAGATCCGGTCCAACATTTATTTTTTTTAAAAAAAGGTTTTATAGCTATTTTATTCATATTGTAGATGTAAGTGTTCTCATTCATAAAGTAATCTGGATATGCATTATTTTTAGTATTACCTAGGGATGAATGAGTCCACCGCTATGTGTATCCGTTCACCCATCTAAATTATCTGTTCTAGGAGAAGGTGGGACAAAACCCGCAAGTGGGTGTGGCTTAAATTGGCACATTATTTTAAGATGCTATATTTATTGTTTATCTGAAACGGCATCAAAATTGAAAATCAGACTGTATGTGTAAGTAATCTATGAGACTTTATTATTATTATTTTTAAAGATCTGTGTGAAGTTGGTGATTCATGCAAACAGCAAAATAATCTGTCAGCCACGTTCACTGCATTGTCTTTAAGTGCCAGACGGAAGCAGACAGAAAAAAACTGACAAACAGCAAAAGGTGCAAAATAGCATGTAAAAGTAAACATAGTTATAATAAATATGAGTATGATGGAGATGTGCATGAATATGGAATGAAATGGTGAAGGATAATATGTATCAATTCAAGTTCTGTGTGTTGAGAAGCCTGATGGCTTGTGGGAAAAAACTGTTGCACAGTCTGGTTGTGAGGGCCCGAATGCTCCGGAACCTCTTCCCTGATGGAAGCAGTGTGAACAGTGTGTGTGAGGGGTGTGTGGGGTCGTCCATAATGCAGTTTGCTTTGTGGATGCAGTGTGTGGTGTAAATGTCCATGACAGAGGGGAGAGAGACTCCAATGGTTTTCTCGGCCGTCCTCACTATCCTCTGCAGGGTCTTGCGATCCGAAACGGTGCAGTTCCCAAACCAGACAGTGATGCAGCTACTCAGGATGCTCTTGATCATCTCAAACATCGTGAAGATGGGGGGGAGGTAGATGGGCTTTCCTTAGCCTTCTCAGGAAGTAGAGATGCTGCTGGGCTTTTTTACTGATGGAGCTGGTGTTTAGTGACCAGGTGAGGTTCTCCGCCAGATGAACACCAAGGTATTTGGTGTTCTTGACGATCTCCACGGATGATCCATCAATGATCAGTGGAGAATGGTCACTCTTTGCTTTTCTAAAGTCAACATCCATCTCTTTCGTTTTGACAACGTTCAGAGACAGGTTGGTGGCTCTACACCTGTCTGTAAAGTGTTGCACCTCCTTTCTGTAAGCTGACTCGTCATTCTTGCTGATGAGACCCACCGTGGTCGTGTCATCGGCAAACTTGATGATGTTATTCGAGCTGTGCATCGCTACACAGTCGTGAGTCAGTAAAGTGAACAGCAGTGGGCTGAGTACACAGCCCTGAGGGGCCCCGGTGCCCAGCGTGGTGGTGCTGGAGTTGTTGTTCCTGATCCGGACTGACTGAGGTCTCCCAGTCAGGAAGTCCAGGATCCAGTTACAGAGAGAGAGATGTTCAGACCCAGGAGGCTCAGCTTTGTGATCAGGTGCTGTGGGATGATTGTGTTGAATGCTGAACTGAAGTGGATGAACAGCATTCTGACATAGGTGTCCACATTCCCAGGCCAGCTGTCAGACATAAATTCTCCAGTGTGTCCTAGGTCTGCCCCAGGGCCTTCTCCCGACGAGAACTACTTTGCAGTTCTTTACCCACGTGTTTTGAATTTTGTTTTGCTTTCTCAAATAGCTGGCTTTTTTTTCTTGAGAAATTTCTGCATTTGTTTTCGTTAAGTGGTCATTCAGATAAATGTTGGTTCCACTTATTTTTTTCCCTGTTACATAAATGCAATCTTATTTTTCCTCAAAAACCTCAAAGTCACAACCGGAGTAGCACTGTCCTTCTTCATGCTTCTAAGGGGTCCCTGTCCAGGGATATACAGTACTTGTGAAAAAAGCCACTATCTTTTGTTGCTTGGAGTTCACCTCCAGCTGCGGCTCATCCTTACTCCCAGCAGACACTGCCTGCGCGTATGAACGTGGATTCATCTTTAGCCCCTTCGCAACCACATTGTTTGGAGTGCTGTTCCAAATCCTCCATGGTCTTCTTCAGGTTAGCTATTTTATCATTCTTCTTGATCTGAACACGTAGTTGCATTACATGCTCAACAAGTTTAGGAATCTTATCCTGCTTAGCATTTATAGATAATACATCCTGTCATAATAACTCCTGTGTCCTTCAAATCTCCTCAAACTCTTCCATTGCTGAGCTTGCTTCAGTTCCATGGTGTGCACCCAAATGTATGCTCTGTAGCCTAGTTCAGCCAACCGCAAGCGCCGCTAATTAGCTTGTGGCTAACCGCTAGCCCCGACCACAGTGACACACAGAGAGGGCCAGGTGTCTCGCACAAGACCCGTTATACAGGTGCATATCCAGGCCGCTGGCTGAGACCCGTGCAAGCCCCCTCTTCTTGTCTAAGTTGCTTCAAACACACTTTACCTGATCTACATGTCTGCTGCACACCTCCTCGCTCACTCATTTAGACTTTATTGTCTAAAATGACTGGTGGAGAGAGAGGGCAGGGGTAGGAAAGCTACGGCTCGGGAGCCAGACCTGGCTCTTTTGATGACTAGATATGGCTCTCGGAAGTTTATATACCTTAACATATATATATTTAAATTTCGTTTTTATGTCTGTGAGGTTCTTCTGCACCCTCTCTTACATTCCCCCATCCCACCCCCCACCCGTCCCTTTTCAGGTCAGTTCCGGCATCGAAATGTGGTTCAACAAAATTCATAATAAACGCAGTCAAATGTCATGGGAGACTCATTTGGATTATGAAGTCTCCCTTGGCAAAGAAATTTTGCTCAGCACTTAAAAGCAGCTTGACTCCCATTCAGCTGTTATGATGCTGGACAAGACAAAAAAAATTAATTTTTGCATAAAATATATGTAACACATCTTGCTTTACAACAGGCGTGTTCCAAGTGCAGTCCGAGTGATTTATCGGCCTGCGGCACAATTTATCTAAAACTTTCAGGAAACAGCAAAAATTGAAAAATGAGCAGTAATTTTACAAAAAATAAAGTCAAAATATAATAGTTGTCATTTTTGGAAAATTGGGTTGTGGAAAAGGTTTTATTAGGAGCATAAAGTCAAAATATTACAGGAATAAAGTCAAAATTATGAAAAAAAAACAGCAGAAATTGAAAATATTGCTGTAATTTTACAAGTAGAAAGTAACAATTTTACGAGAATAAAATAACGAGTAAAAACAATGTCATTTTGTTAACAGACTTAATTTTTATTTTTTAAATGTTGCAATATTGAGAAACAAAACAATATATAATGTTGTAATTTTTTGACTACTAGGTTGGAGGAAAAACTGCATGGGAACAAAGTCATAATATTGCAATTGAATGCATAATTTTTGTTGTTTTGTGTGTTTTTTCTGAAATTTTAAAGTAAAATATGACAGGAGTGTTTAAAACAACATTCAAAATATAAAACCTTCTCAGCACTTTTATCCATCCAATTCAGAGACTTACCATCTAAAATTGTTGGCACACTTTCAGTTGTATTCACTTTTTGAAAAATAGCATAGGCTCTCACGAAAATACATTTGAGAATATGTGTTGTTCATGGTTCTCTTAGCCCAGAAGGTTCCCGACCGCTGCGTGGGGAGTTTCACGCTGTCCTTATCTGATTTGCTTGCTATCCTTGAACATGTGAAAGGATCTGCAACTTATTTCATTCATTCATTCATTTTCTATACCGCTTATCCTCATTAGGGTCGCGGGGATGCTGGAGCCTATCCCAGCAGACTTTTGGGCGAGAGGTGGGGTACACCCTGGACTGGTCACCAGTCAATTGCAGGGCACATATAGACAAACAAACATTCACACTCTAATGGACAATTTTGAGCGGCTATTGAAGCTAACATGCATGTTTTTGGAATGTGGGAGGAAACCGGAGTACCCGGAAAAAACCCACACACGCACGGGGAGAATCTGCAAACTCCACACAGAGATGCCCAACGGAGGTTTGAACCCAGGTCTTCCAGATCTCCTGACTGTGTGGCCAATGTGCTAACCACTCAGCCGAAGTATAATTTCGGTGTAAGGTCCGACACAAAGTGTGCATGTGTGACATGCACACTCCAGGGCTTGAACCGTGCAGCGCTTGCCAGTGAGCCAAAAGCCTCAGCTTGTCTTAAGGTGTCCGTGGTGTGGTCCACATCGTTCATACTGCAAGAGGTCAAAAGTTGAATAGCACCCTCTCGTTTCCTCCATTGCTTGCCTTTTTATTCCTGGTGTGCAGCCTGCCTGGGGCCTCTGATGCTCACCGCCATGCAGCAAGGCAGCAAAGACTCAGCCTGAATGGGTGGAAAGAAGGAGTGCTGGTAGGTTTGCAGAAGTGCATGACCTCCTGCACAAGTTCACGACCAGATCTTCTCCCGCCCTTTCTCCCGTTTCCTCCCTTAATGCAGATCCTCACCCCACCCCCACCCCCTGTGTCCTCAGTTGCATGACGGAGAGGCGGGGCTCTCCAGGGCTCCTCCCCCCACTCGCTGCTCCTTTTCCTCCTCACTTGCTCCCTCCGCACTCCTCCTTCCAACCTGCCGGAGCGGGGGGGCGGGGGCGGGCGGGCTGATATCTTGTTTTCCCCGGAGCGGAAAGGGCGGCACGCCGGCCGCAGGACGGACGGACGGAAGGGAAGGGAAGCCACAAGAAGACACGACGAAGACGGCGAGGAAGCGGCTGGAAAGCACGACACAGCGGCGCCGATCAGCACCCCCACGTCCCGCTTCATCCTCCATCCACATCCTCCCCCTCCCCCTCCCTCTGCGACGATGATCTGCGCCCCTCGTCGCCTCTGAACGCTATTCAAACAAACGTCGCCCATCCGGGGTTTCCCTTTCGACAGTCCGAACGGGAGAGAAAAGCCACCATTACGACCACCGCCAGGTTCTCCCTGCCGGCTTTGCGCCTCCGGCATCACCGATGCGACGACACGGCGGCTCCTGCGTCAACACAAGCGGACTAGACTCGGACCAGCAGGGCTCTCATCCACCATGAAGCACTGAAAGGCGTCTGACTCAAGCACAGATGGGTAAGAGGAGAGCCGTGCGCGTTGAAGTTGCTGCTGGTCGTAGCAACGTGGATGTCTTCCTCGGGCTTCTGATGCTCCAGCACGTCCTGTTGTAGTCTCGGGTCCTCCCGCGAAGCGAATTGGGGGGAGGCGGGAAAGTTTTTTGGCTTCCCGGGTGTTGGTGGAAGTGCCCTTTAGCAGGGCACAGAACCCACACGCTGCTCTTGTGCGCCACCGCATGGTGCAGTACCTGCACCTGTTTACTTCTGACAGTCGTCACTGTTTCTCTCGCTGGAAGCAGAAATGCTCTGTTCCGGGGTCAAACTGCGGCCGCAGGAAACAAGCAAAGCCATAACATGTTCGAGGTCCCCCGTGGGGGTCTTATGAAACCCGTCATATTTTTGTCCAAATTCATTTTTTCGAAAGGTTTTTACATTTTATGCATATTTTTATCAGCGTAGTGTGTGTAATTTTTGCCTTAGTGAATATTAGATGTACAATTTGCTGATGCAATACGTCAATGGACAGCTCAGCCCGCCAGACGTGGCCTGATGCTGACATTCCTGGTGGGTTGTCACTTTGCGTGTGCATTTCATATTTTATTGAGTGAATAGAATAGAATACCTTCGTCTTTTGTTCGGAATCAGTCACTTGTAACTGATTAGTTAACTGTAACTACTGTTACTTGACACAAGTTCCTTCTCAGTCATCCCTGCAGCGCCACAGATCGCTTACTGACTTTGACGCACTGAGTCTGACTTTGTTCCACTGTGCAAAACGGGATGGTCATTGGATGAATGCTGGGCTTTGTCCTACCCATCGGACGCTCAGCATCTCTGGGAGTGTATGGGGAGTGGGTGGACCCAGATTGTCTTTTCGGCTTCTGCATGATGATTGCATGATTTGTCTCAGGCGAACCCCTTCTTGACTGACAGAAATGAGCAAATCGGCATTTTTGCAAATTTTTCATTCTGTTGTTCTGAACTGATCCGGAGACGTTACCGATCCCCGGCAACTTTGTCTTTGTTAAAAACAACCACAAACAAATTTTCATCTAAATCAGGGAAGGGTAGGGAACCTATGGCAGTTTCTAAACACTATAACAGTTATTTATTTTAGTTGAATTTTCTCTTAAAATATATGTAACATATCCTGCTTTACAACAGGGGTGTTCCAAGTGCAGTCCAAGGGATTTATTGATTTATTGGCCTGCGGAACAATCTAAAAATACCATTTAACAAAAAAACTTTAGGGGAACATCAAAATCTGAAAAATGAGCAGTAGTCTAACAAAAAATAAACTCTAATTATTAGGAGACAAAAGTTGTAATTAACCATAAAAGTGAGGAAAAAAACAGCAGAAATTGAAAATATTGCTGTAATTTTACGACTAGAAAGTCAAACTATTAACAGACAAAAGTCACAATTTTATGAGAATGAACTTGTAACATTATGAGTTAACACAATGTCATTTTAGTAACAAAGTTCATTTTTATTTTTTAAATTTTGCAATATTGGGAAACAAGCAAAACAAGTTGTAATTTTTAGACTATTAGGTTGGGGAAAAAACGGGAATAAATTCATAGCATTAGAATTAAATGTATCATTTTTATTGTTTTGTGTAATTTTTTTTTCAACATTTTAAAGTAAAACATGACAGGAATCTCTTCCCCCTGTGCGTGCGTGGTTTTCTGCGGGTACTCCGGTTTCCTTCTACGTTCCAAAAAACCCCCAAAATATGCATGTTAGCTTAATTGCCCATTCTAAATTGTCCACAAATGTGAATGTGAGTGTGAATTTTGGTTGCCTATATGTGCTCTGTGTTTGACTGGCGACCGGTCCAGGGTGTACCCCGCCTCTCGCCCAAGTCGCCTGGGATAGGCTCCAGCATACCCGCCACCCTAATGAGGATAAGTGGTATAGAAAATGAATGAATGACAGGAATTACAGTGTTAAAGAGACATTAAAAATACAAAACCTCAGGATTTTAATCCATCCAATTCAGAGACTTATCATCTAAAATTGTTGGCACACTTTTAGTTGTATTCATTCCATTCCATTGTCTTCCGCTTATCCGGGTCCGGGTTGTGGGGGCAGCAGTTTCAGTAGTGAAGTCCAGACTTCCCGGTCTGCGGCGACCTTTTCCAGCTCCACCGGGAGGACACCAGGCCAGCTGTGAGACATAGTCCCTCCAGCGTGTCCTAGGTCTTCCCCGGGGCCTTCTCCTGGCTGGGCATGCCTGAAACATCTCACCAGGGAGGCATCCGGACTAGATTCCCGAGCCACCTCAACTGGCTCCTCTCGATGTGAAGGAGCAGCGGCTCTACTCTGAGCTCCTCCTGGATGACCGAGCTCCTCACCCTATCTCTTAGGGTGAGTCCAGCCACCCTATGAAGAAAACTCATTTCCGCCGCTTGTATCCGCGATCTCATTCTTTCGGTCACGACTCATAACTTATGACTATAGGTGAGGGTGGGAACGTAGGTTGATCGGTAAACAAAGAGCTTTTGCCTACGACGGTCCGGTAAAGCGACCGCACCGATCCGTCTGTCGACCTTACGCTCCAACCTTNCGCTCCAACCTTCCCTCACTCGTGAACAAGAACCCGAGATACTTGAACTCCTCCACCTGAGGCAAGACCTCACTCCCAACCCGGAGGGTACAGTCCACCCGTTTCCGACTGAGAACCATGGCCTCGGATTTGGAGGTGCTGAGTCTCATCCCAGAAGCTTCACACTCAGCTGCAAACCGCTCCAGTAAACGCTGAAGGTCACAGCCTGATGAGGCCATAAGGACCACATCGTCTGCAAATAGCAGAGACGAGATCCTAAGGTCACCAAGCTGGACTCCCTCAACACCTTGACTGCGCCTAGAAATTCTGTCCATGAAGATTATGAACAGAATCGGTGACAAAGGGCAGCCTTGGCGGAGGCCAACGTTCACCGGAAACAAGCTCGACTTACTGCTGGCAATGCGAACCAGGCTCCTGCTTCGATTGTACAAGGGCCGAATGGCACGTAGTAGCGGACCACCAATCCCGTACTCCCCCCACAGGACACCACGAGGGACACGCTCGAATGCCTTTTCCAGGTCTACAAAGCACATGTAGACCGGTTGGGCAAACTCCCACATACCCTCCAGTACCCTTGTAAGGGTGTAGAGCTGGTCCAGTGTTCCGCGCCCGGGACGAAAACCACATTGCAGCTCCTGTAACCGAGGTTCGACTAACGGTCGTGCCCTTCTCTCCAGCACCCTTGAGTAGAATGTCCCAGGGAGGCTGAGGAGTGTGATCCCCCTATAGTTGGAACACACCCTCCGGTCACCCTTTTAAAAATGGGGACCACCGCCCCGGTCTGCCAGTTGTAGTAGTATTCACTTTTTAAAAAATAGCGAAAATACATCTGAAAATATGTGTCGTTCATGTCTCTCTTAGCCCAGAAGGGTACCGACCCCTGACTTAAATAAAAAAGCAAACACATTTATAGTATGTAAGTAGGCCGGAAAAAAAATTGCTCCCCCTCATCAAATGACCAGCAGCCGCCACAGTTGTGTGAAACATACTTGTTTTACTTTTCGGGGGGTTCTAAAGATAGAAAATTAATTAGCACGAGGGAGCTAAAATTGCATGTCATGGGACCCACCTGTTTTGACCATAAAGCCCTAAAAATCCTTCCAAAAAAGCAACAATGTTCTGTTTACAATAATGGCATGTATATTACCCAAGCTACAGTAACATTTATTGTAACACGAAGAACTATATGTCTCCTGTGGAGTAACACTGCCCCTCGCTAGTCTTAGCATTCCACAAAGCCTCAAGTCACTGCAGCTGGCTGTGTTGTTGGAGTTTTGAAAAGCGGCACTTCCCGTGGATGCTCCCGGCACCATGACAGTGTAGTCCATTGTGGATCGGGACATCCATACCCGTACGTGTACTGTATTGTATAAGGTTGCGGCAATAAGCCGAAAAGTTGGTCAACTTTGGGATTACATACGCTACCAACGGAACAGACTGCAAGCAGTGGATACCTGCCTTTCAACTTAAACCCGAGGACATCACACAAAGATATGATGCTCGTATGCTGTCGAGGGAGGTGAGGGGGCGTCTTACTTACTAGCTGGTCCTACATATATTCAGCCGTAAAAGATAAGGTTCTGGTTCCTTATTTGTCCAGAAGTAATGGTCAGGTTTGAGTGAAAAAACACAAGAAGTAGGTTAATTTCTGCACCCAACTCATCTTAGCCGTAAAGAGCCATTCTCAATGACACAGAAGACACTTCCGGTATTCAAAGTAAAAGCGCCGTTTGCCACATGCCACCTAACTGTGCTGTTTCATGTGTTCACAGGAGGATTGTGGACGATAGGCAACATTTCAAAAAAGTTAAGTTTTCCTTCAAGGTTATGGTTTGACAGTTCTGAGTGGCACGTTTGCCATGTTATTGCCAATATTATGTGTGATATTAATAGAAATGGTCGTCCATTTTCCCTCCCAAAGTGCTGGAGGTGCACCTAACACCCAAAACTCCAACCCCAGACCTTTTATAGCCATCTTTTGTATTCCAGCTCCTCCTGATTTCCCATGAGAGGAGGCCTGGCTCTCCTCTGTGGTCAGGTATTCAGATGGGGATGACACAACCACAAGGGTGTGAGTCCAAAGCAGCCCTCAATGACATTTGAGTGCAAAAGGATGACTGTGCTTAAGTGCCTTGCTCAAGAGCAAGCTTCTTCCGCTGAGGGCTGATAAAGAAAGGAATGCAGCTCAGATCTGGCCGAACAAGAACTAGTTATTGTGAGAGGTAAATTGGAGGTACCACCCATATTTACCATTGATGTCTGCCGCCATCTTCTTCATTTTATTACCTTCTTTTTAAAGGCTGGACTTTGGGTGCGGCTCAGTGTCAGTCACAATAAAGTGGGTCAGACCAGACAATCTCAACCCACCCCCACCCACCCACCCAGGTCTCAGCGAGTCCCCTTCTGGTGTGTGCTGGCAGGCTTCACTGCAGCAGGTGTGAGCGTGGCCTCAGCAAGGAACAGAGTTAAGCCCCCCCACATGAGGCGGGAGGCCATATTTGACCCGGCTGCAAGCCATCCGATACATTTTTACGCTCTCCCAGCCGGCTGACAGGCGAGGTAATTACAAGACACAGCTTAGTGGGGCATGATGTTTACTTATTTATTTCATGAACAATTCATTTTTTTATCACCTTTTTTTAAATCTATTTCATACGACAACGTATTAGGGCCACTTAAAAACAAACATACAATTTTGAGATTAAAAGTTATAATATTACAAGATTTAAAGTCGTAAATTTACGAAAAAAAAGCTGTAACTACGAGATTTAAATACGTAAATTTACGAGAAAAAAAGTCGTAATTTAACCTTTGACCCAGGTCAAGAGTCAAAAGTCGTACCCTGTCTCGGGTAATGCCTGTAAATGAAGCATTAAAATCATCAAGATATTGAGAATTACGTCGTAAATTTAAAACAATAATGTTTTATATTTATGAGAAAAGATCGTCCTGTTACGAGAGTAAAAATGTAACTGTACGGGAATAAAAGTCGTAACTTCATATTGTAGCCATTGCCTGAGACCGCTATGAACTGGGGAGCCATATGGAGGGGTGACATATTAGAGTGTAGCGGTGAGACGATGCTAGCCCATGTTGGTTGTGGCCAACTGCTCTGTTTTGTTGTCCCGTTATAAATAAAAGCTCCCCTCCACACTGAGGCTATAGTTTCCCTTGGACACGTATGACACAATGACACTTTAAAACTCGTAAACTTGCGATTTTAAAACTTGTAATATTACGATTTTAAATCTCGTAAATTTACAACTTTTTTTCTCATAAATTAGACTGTTATTCTAAAGTTGTAACTATTTTAAAGTCGTAATTTGACAAGATTAAAAGTCGTAATATTATGGCTATAAACGCCTATAAAATGAATTTACGACATTTATTCCCGTAGAGTTAGGTTTTACTCTCGTAACATGATCTTTTCTCGTGAATATAAAACATTATTGTCGTAAATGTACAACGTGATCCTCAGAATCCTAATGATTTTAATGCTTCATTTAACAGGCATTGCCCAAGACAGCTATAAACACATGGAACTTGACTCTGGGTCAAAGGTTAAATTACTACTCTTTTTCTCGTAAATTTACGACTTTAAATCCTGTAAGTTAACGGCTTTAAATCTCGATATTTTAAGATTTTTTTTTTTTTTTTTATGAGGCCCTAATACGGCGTCAAAATTTCAGGAAGCTTGACAAATTAAAAAAAGCTTGACTTTTTTTTTATTTTAATTTGGAAACAAACTAAAAAATCTGTTATTATTGTATATTTTGTATTCATATTTTTAGATTGTATTTCTGTACATATATTAAAGTATAAAAAATAAATAAATAATACATATATGATTTAATTTAATGTTTGTCTTGTGACGCAGGCAGTCTGCCATGGCTTTTTTTGCAAAGCTGTATGACATCATAGTGTGGCCAAGTAAACAATAATGGAGGACAGCTTTTTTTTTTTTTTTTGTCTTCCCAGCCCAGAAATGTCTATTCTCTGCACTCTTCAATGCGCTGTGTTAGCGCCGCCCCTTTGGTTTGCCACAATCCAGTGTTTCCACCTTTTGGTGCAACCTGTTGGCCCTCGCTTATAAACACATAATAACGGGACTGACATTGTAAGGGTGCTCTTTTACATGCCGCATATGCACCTGGTCTGCTGGAGAATAAGAAGACGTAGCAACAGGGATGAGTGTTGCCACTTTGTTGCTATATTTAGCGAGTATTCTGATATCTCTGGATACTCTTTCAAAAAAGCGGCTGACCTTTCTGAGCTTATTTGACACTTTGCAGACCAACAAGAAAGAACGTATGGCTCATTTCATGGAGCAGCAGGTCTTGCTGTGGACTCACAGGTGGCTCTGTCTTGTTTCGCTTGTGACAAAAAAAACAAAAAAGTTTATTCGTTCTAACAGAGCTGTCAAAGTTTAACGCGTTAATGGGAATTCTTTTTTTAAATTTTTTGATGCGCGATTAACGTGCTCACGTCCCGTTTGACCCTCGGCATGCATGGTATGGTAAGTTTTGCTTCAAAGCCTAGATGGCTCTCTACAGAAGACCAAAGGTTTTTGTATCTACGAGGTGAGCTGTCGTGTACTAAATTGGTTTCAAATGCCAGAGAGAAGGTACCGGAGCACAAGCCAAAAGTTGTCTGCTGTGTCATGCCTCCACGTTGTTGAAGTGACCTGACTAGGAACAGTAATAAAGTGTGTGTATATGTCTGTGTACAGGAATGGTCTTTGACATCCCTACATATTAAAGATAAATATGGGTCTTTCTAGCTGATGTTTTTCCAACAACATTAAATAAATTGCAATTTAAATTTTCATTGGTTGATGGTCCTAATTTCTAAACATATTCGTTTTGCTTTTCATGTTTTCCTTTCTATCAAAATGCACGTGTCCCGGCCAATTATGCAAAGTGAACGATGATGCCAGCACAACACACTGCCACTAATAGATTGCAGGGATGTGGAAAGGACTGGAACCCTGTATTCAGAGCGGACACGTGTATGATGTAGGTGGCGTCTGCATGGACATTTAACAAGTAATCATCTGGAAAATGAACAATCCATTTTCCCCCACAATGAAATCTTTATCACCAAAAGAAATTACATCCCAATGGTTTCTCTTTAAGAATGAAATATTCCCTGTCCAAAAAAATACAGAAAGAAAGCGTGATTGCCGTTTCCATGAGGATGAAAAACTAAAACCATAAAATAATTTGCCCTATCCAACCAAAAACATTCTCATGTGAACAGCCCCTGAATGAGGTCTTCTTCTTCCTACTGCTTTTCCGGCATGAGTTGTGTAATGCTGTCGTTCACTGTAACATCTTTGTTGGACACCACCATCTTACTCTGTCGGTTGGTCACCTTATAGGGTCCGCTTACTCACCACCCCCGCCATTCGAACCCCCTGCCTCCCCAATGCCTCCTGTCGAAATAGAAAGTGCTCTCTCCTTGACTACGTCTCACTTTCCTCAGCACCCCAGCCCCACGACCACCCATGGGTGCACCCGTAGACCCTCCACTCACAGTGTTACCTTACATTCCCAGCGTCCCACCAGGCCAACCTTTCTTCCGGGAATGTTTGATTGTTATGTCTACATTGCTCGTCTGTGAGCGCATGCGTGCGTGTCTGTGTGTGAACAAAACAATCCAAATACTTGTGATTCTTTGTTACATCCTGTATTGGGTCTGGCTGTTTGTGTGTCTTTTTTCCACTTCCTTGTAAAGTGGTGACATACCTGGAAGGTGCACTTCAGGTCTCAGGTGTGCTGGATTGACAATCAGTATTTGGAGGCTTGTCCAGGATCAATTTTGTAAGTATTTGTCAATTAAGTATTATTTGCCAGGTGTGTTGGTGCCTGCCTGCGTTCTTAGCCTAGATAGGGGAGTGTCCAGCTGAGCTGCATTTGCCTTTTTTTATTTTCGGAGCCGATTCTCAGTGCAGACTTAGCTCTCACAAGAGGGCTGGCGTTTCAGGGCTCGAGAAGATGGGTTGGTGAGTTGCATTAGACAGGTGCTGTGAAATCTGGTTTTCTGTGCAGTCATTCATGATTATTGTGTTTTTTTGTGGCAGATCCAAGAATGAATGGTGGTGAAAATGGTCACAATGCTTATTTTGTGAGCATTACTTTAGTGGACAACTTTGTGGCCAAACCTGAGCTGAGCAGCCTTGAAAGGTTAAAGAAAAGGTAGATTTGTGTGATGTTGCTAAATATTATGGCGGCGTGGATGCAGGTAAACCACATGCCAATATATAATGTGAGTAAGCATGTTTCATTGATTCCTGTTTTCCTTGAAAAAGAAGTTAAGGCACACTTTGGAGAGTTTGAAGGGATTGCAACTTCCTTGAATTGGAAAAGTGTTTGGGAAAAGAGCAAGTTGGTTGGCAAAGCTTAGAAAGATTGCTCCACTTTGCTTCTGCTGCAAGTTGCCCTTATTTGTGACAAGATAAAAAATGCTATTGTTAGCACATATGAGCTGGTGCCTGATGCATATAGACAGCAATTTTGCAATCTTAACAAATTGCCTGACCAGTCCAATGTGGACTTTGCTTTGACTGGTGTGTGTGACATGTAAAGCTAATAAGTTGGCAATGTTGGAGGAATTTAAAACGTGTCTCCCTGAGCATACCTCTATTTAAATGAGCAGAGGGTGTATACCTTGCAACAAGCTACAACCCTTGCTGATTAGTTCATAAAACTGCTTTTGTAAAGCTTGACCTTGTGCCAACTGCAAGCCCTCTGAAATCTGCTCAGGTGCATGGTGACATCGTGTCAAGTCCTCCACGTGACAGACAAAATAGGGCATGCTTTTTCTGCCATAAGATTGGTCACGTTATTGCAATTTGTGAAGCATTGAAGCAAAAACAGCCAAAAAGGGTGTGTCTTATGAATGCATCTCCCAGTCCCCAGTGAGTATGACGCGTCAAATACCAGACCGTTTCAAGGCATTTGTTTTTGGTTGTCTGTTACAGGAAATGCAACAGTGCGTTGGTCTTAAGACCAACGCACTGTTAAAATATTATGAGACACTACACGCACCCCATTATTAATCTTTTCCAGTGTGCTGCCAGTGAACCCTAAGTCTGACACTAGTGTTGTGATAAAAGGTAATGAATTGGGTTTTGTACCTGCAGCCTTGCATAGTAAATGGTTTCTTCAATGTGGGAGTATGTCCAAAGTTTGTAATTGATGGTGTAGATTTCATCATGGGAAACGACATTACCAGAGTTAAAGTGTACCTTGTTTGTAAGGTGGTCACCCGGATGTCCTTATTAATAGCGTGCTGACCCCAAACCCAATCCCGTAAGCAACCAGGAGAAGTTGACCTTGCTAATTCAGTGATTGCCTCTGCAAACAGGTGCTGTTGCATGGACATGAGCATCTTTGGTTTGGCTGTCGGTGCATAACCAAAATGTATAACCGTGTACTTTGCTCACACATTGTCCCGTGGGTCAGACTTTTCCTGAATGTGATGGTTCATATTGTGACTGTTGGCAATTATTCCTGTAAGAAAAGGGGGGCTCATTCTTATGGGAGGGAATGTTTGTCTTTTATGCCCTGCCCACATATAGGCGGGTAGCTCATAAAACAGTTTTTTTTCCACGATTTGTCATTCACACGAGCCCGCAGATATATGGCACTGAAAACAAAGATTTTCCAAACCTCCGGCCAAAGTTTAGATTTTGAGAAAACTGTGGTTATACGTTTGTATGGACGCAAATATACGTAATTTTACGTTTCCAAATGTCACTGCCTGCGACAAAGTATGCTGTGACGTCACACATGTGACCTGTATTTGTATCAGAATCAACAGGGATGCCCTCAGAACTCTGTTAATGGTTTCATTTGATTTGAACATGCATGTAAATGACATCATTTAATACAATGGACAGTTCCACATGTCCAAAAGGAGTAGGAAGAAGCAAAGCTTATTAAATACTTCCCCCCCGTAGGCTCTCCCCTATTTCTATACATTTGTGCACTTACTAAGTTTGAATGCATAAGTAAGGTCATGTGACATGTGTGTTAGATAGTATTCCTTGTCATGGTTAGTAAATTATACTGCCGTCCTGATGAATGATATTAGTAATAAATACTAGTGAAATACAGTGGTGATGAGTTGTGTATAACAATTGTAACACGACGTTGTTGTAGTACAGACAATGTTCTCACTAGGATGAAAAGTTACTAGTACAAGTATAAGGTGATAGTACCAAACATAGCATTGAAAATGTACTCTCCAAGGAATGAGGTAATATGCCCTTGGATGTACACAATATTTCCTTCTATTTTGTAAACATGAACTGTTTGTAATGTTTCATTGTAGAGCATTGTTTTACTTCTTTACTTCATCCCTTCCATAGTTTGAGTCCACATAGCCAAGTACTGAAACTGTTGTTTATAGATATTGTTCAAGCACTTTTTGCTTGTTTTTGAGAGCCTAAATACTGCTTCACATTGAAAAGCAGAGGCGAAGAAGCACTTTAAGGTCGACCTGGCGCCATGTACTATGTTTTGCAGAAATGATGGGATGACAGAGGGGAATTTGGATTGGATAGAGTTTTAGTAGCTACTGCCGCCTACAGGTTAGGCATGCTTATGACTGTGGTTCCTAATGCAGTTACGTGAGGATGCGTTTTTTTTTTTTTTTTAATACAAGGTTGTGTGGACAACATTTTTTTTCATTAAAGGGAAAGGGAGAAATAAGTATCTTTAAAAAATATATACTGCTATGTGCAAAGAAGGCCTTATTCTCCTTTGCAAAGTGGTGACACACCTGGAAGGGCACCCAAGGTGTGCTGAATTGACAATTATGTGGAGCTGGCATAAAGAAGGCAGCCAGCAAGCTCTGTCTCTGTCTCTATCTTTATCTCTTTATCTGCGGGGTGTGACCAACCCAAGTGTTTTTTGTTTGTGCTATTTGTGTGCTCAGCTATTTTTGTGTAGAATTGTTTTCTGCCTAGTGTGTAGTTCTGATAGAGGTGTATTCACCCTAACATTTTTCTGGAGAGTCTTTGTTTTTGCTGTTTTACGACCTGGTTTTGAGTTGTTTTTTTTTTTTTTTAGGATTCTCTAAGAGAACATTTATGGTATTTCTCTTCCTATCTACACCATGATAGAACAGCTTGAACCCTGCTCCTAAACTTCTAGCCTTGCTATCTTTCCACCTGGTCTCCTGGACACATAATATATCTACCTTCCTCCTCTGCATCATGTCAACTAATTCTCTACCTTTTCCTGTCAAAGTTCCAACATTCGAAGTCCCAACTCTTAGTTCTCGACTCTTAGCATTCCTCTTTTCTCTCCTCCTATGGACACACCTTTCTCTCCTTCTGAGATAATCAAGAAAATAAGACTTATAAATTTGCTTTCCTGCATGAATTTGTAGGAAAGCAGATTGGGTAGTGGACGCGAAGTGACGTCAGAGGTTCAGAGTTAAATTTTAGCTTGTTGGGTGATGCAACAGTAGCCCACACTATTCTGATTATATTATTGAGCTTGAGGTAATTTAAACCTGCAATAAAAGCTTTGTTCTGGTGATCAAGTGTGGGGCTTGTTACCCACGATTACTGACACCTCGTAAGCAATGTGGACTATTCACAAGTTGAATGGTGCTTTGTTTATGCCTGAAAATGCTTAATTGAGGCAAATATTATTTACTAATAGGCGTGTTGATCTAGCACTCTTTAGATTTAATAATAAACTGTTAAATGAGAAACTGACACTGTGGGTGAAATTGTGTAACTGAGTAAAAGGAGCGTTCGGGTGGGTAAGAATTTCATGAAATAGGGACGACAGCCACAGCTGCACAACAAATGTCTGTACATTGACAAACTCTTTCTGTAGCTCCTTTTGACTTTCTTTTTCTTTCTTTTAGATTTTTGGAAGCGGTCCGCATGCAGCACCCGCAGCTCGTTTGGTACAATACAAAAAAAATTCAATTGAGAAGCGCGGAACATGCTTTCTCGTCAGTTCGTTCGAAAGTTGGTGTTTACATTCGTCCTTTATTTTATCACGGTTTGGACATCATCCCCTCACTTGGTTTGTTGTTTTTCAGGAAAGTGCATATTTAAGCACATCCTCCTGGCTTGATAAGATACATTAATCTTTAGGTGATTAGATTGTAAAGACATATGTTGGGTATTGCAAGTCATGGACCGTTTGACATTCCGTCTCTTAAACAACGCGAGAGCCTGGGCTGCCGGAGAAACGATAGGAGCACATACTCCGTAGCTAAGTAGCTGTTTTTCTGAGAGGTCTACTACTAAAAGGAAGTTGGGTCATTTAAAACCTACATTTATGCATTCCCACATAGTATGAGCATTTGGGAGCAAGAGGTGAAAGAAAAAGGGTCTAATACAGTATAAAAGTATCTAAGGGGGTACAGTGTTCGAAGTTGCATTCAAAGACCATCAAACAAAGTGGGACAAGTCACCACTTGCATTAATCATGCAACAATGTTTCTAGCTGTATATTTTTTAACAAAACAAAAATTCAAAAATTATGTCTTTACATGAAATTTAATGTAGTTATTTACACTTTTTTTAAAAAGTGTTTTATTAAATCGTTTTTCCGGGGGTTGGGGACCCCTGCCTTACAAAATGCTTGGGGATGTAAGGAGCTCTTTTACACATTTGTAAATACTGTAAGAATGTCACTTGAATGCAATTGGCTTCTTTATTCTATAATGAAAGATTAATGTCTACATCAACAAATGACACTCTAGAATCGTGTCGTGTTTGTACGCTGAATGGAATGGTTCTGTTTTTTTAATATTAAGGTGTGTATCAAATCGTCTACTGTACACTAAGGCTACGTTCATACTGTAGGTCAACACAGATTGTTTTGCTCATATGTGACCTGTATCTTTTTTCTTGTTGTCATGGTTTCTCGTCTCGTGATGATCGATACTTCTGATACCAATAAGAAGTATCTTCTGTATACTTCTGGGGACCAAAAGTACCATCAGAAGTATCAATTATGTTCTTACGTTGATTGTCCAAACATCAATACTTTAGATAGTCCTGATTTTTTTGTATTTTTTTCTCATTTTTTTCTGTTGTTACCCTGCTACTTCTACATACTTCAAGGTTTTAAAATAAACTAATGTATTTTCTTTTCGGTATGATTTCAATTAATGTAACACCATTTTTAAAGTTACACATTAGGTTTACTTTTACAAAGTATCAGTATCGGCAGCCTGCATTAACCCAGTGTTGGATCAGACTTTAAATCGCTGTGTTTTGCACATCATTAGAGCACATGCTGCAGCAATGTTTATTTCCATAAACAAACGGAAATGCATGTGTTGTGCTTTTGCCCGTGCATGTGCATCCTGGACTCATTTCTGTTAATATGAAAAATCACATAAAAAATCGGATTTGAATAAACAATCTGAGATGCAGTGTGAATGTAGATTTGCACCATAGTTGCGAGTCGCTTTTTGAAAGAGTAACTCCATGGGTTTCTAGGGTTTGATAACTTGCTACAACAGCAACCCTGATCCTGCCTGCTGCATCTTCTTCCACTCCGGCAGAGCAGGTGTGCATGAGGTGAGTTAATGGGCTTAGGTATTGGTGTGTTCATGAAATGCTTGGGCTGGGGTCAAATAGCTTATGAATTGTGGAGTGGGTATGTGACACTGCAAGTTGTGTCCTGTCAATGTGCAGTTCGATTGAAGGTCAACCCCCACCCACCACACGCATTCAGTGTTTCCTTGCTGGATTCTGTGAGCCTTCAGCGGCATTTACAAGTGAAAAATGACAGATGCTTGCGCTTTCATATTCTCCACGCATGAATGGGCCACATTGCCAGAATGTTGGTATTTACGTAACTGGCTGCAAGCCCAACACAGTGTTGGTGTTTTGGCTAGTTTGAAAATCTGCAGAAAAATCAGTGAAGGACTGGGGTCAGATTTTGCTTGTGGCGATCACAAATTATTCTGCAGGAAGTGCAAAACAGGTGAGCAAGTGTTTATGAATGCATGGAATCCCAACAGCAGCAGCAGCAGGAGGAGGAGGAAGGACATCAGGATTATCCCGCAGCACAGAATCTCATTTGGGGAAGTGGCCCAGCACACACACATACAGTATCTCAAGTGGCCACTGTGCTTCACTTTAATTTTCCTGGGAAAGCCCCTTGTTTGCTGCTGCTTTGTGTGTATTTGTGCAAGTGTCACGTTTGCGTTTCTCGCCCAGAGGGGAAGCCTCCATGCTGCGAAGGCGACAGCACATTTGAGTCTCGATTTCCCCCCCTCCCCCCCATCCCCCCCCTCCCCAAAAAAAACCCTCGTCCAGTCGCCTTCGTCGGAATCTATTTTTAGTGTCAGTGATGGGACTGAGTATTGCGACAGCCGTTTACTGATTGTCATTGACTGCTTTTTTAATTTTATTTTAATGCTCACAATTAGTGACCCAGGCTTTCCACTACATCGTGGCGGTGCGCCACTACAAAATAAAAGCCACCACATGTTTATTTTTAAGTTAAAAAAAAAAAAAATTAATATATTGTATGAATAAATAAATATATATGCTATATAAATACAAATATGGCTTGACGTGTAAATTGACCACAATTACAGTGCTTTGAAAACAATTGAAAATATCAAACATGTTGATCTGGACTTTATTTGATTAAGCATGTACCACAATCGTGCACATGTGACCTATACGCCGTGCGACTCGTGTTGACTTTCACGTTTCTTCGAATCGGGAGAATGGAAAAATAGCCCGTAAAATGTGTAGTCAGTTGATGTCAGCTCGTCACATGCTAAGCCTATCTGTCAGTGTCATCGCTGACATACTCATTCCACCGTCTGGTATTTGTGCTTGCACATGATGTTGTCTGCTAGCCGGCTTGTTCTTGTCCCAGCAGAAAGCTGGTTATGCAGTATTACATTCATGAGATACATTAATCATCACAACTTACTTTTAAAAACAACTGCCTCTCTTGTTATAGTACTGATGGATTGTCTTCAGAACACTAGTCGTGTGTTGAAGTTGTGCAATAGAACATGTGTGTGCAGCTTGAGGGCAGTGCCCCTATCACGGCTCACCATACACTAGTTGCTGTACCTCTTAGTATTTTTAGTACTGTTCTATTCACACGACATTTTATTTAATGACGTGTATGCTGAGTGGAGATCTGCTCTGTAAAAAGGTGCAATTTAAATGTTGACAGTCATAAAAAAACAAGTAACTCACTTTACTTTTTGTCAAAGTAGCTTTTAATAGATGTAATAGTGCTGCAATTTGCATGCACTTGTGCAATGAGCAAGTAAAAGGAGACATGATATTTTTAGATTGTCCAGTTGTTCCACCATGGGTGGTTTTTCTCAGTAGGCCACATGTATCTGAAAAACCATATTTATGTATATTTGCCCCATGATATTAGGACCCTTTTGACTTATCATTTTCACTTTGTATTGTATTACCAACAAACTTACATTAAAAGAAGTCAAGGTGATAAGCACACATTTGACTGTATAACTATAATTCTAATAACAATGATTGTGTTTATAGTAACATCAACTAGGTGCAAAAATGAATGTGCTTATTGTCTCTTTTTTCATTCAGAAGCTGTACATCTTCATCGGGTAAAACAGTCTTTAAATTAAAGCGGGAAAAGACAACATGGTGATACTATATTCATCCAGCCTGTGTTTATGGTCATTTAAACCTTTTTAGTTCGGGAGGGGGTGGTTTAGTGTAATGACATTCTGCTACAATTGAGTTTACCACTGTTCTACGGTTTTGCCATTTGTGGATAATGGCTCTCACTGTGGTGTGCTGGAGTCCTAAAACTTTAGAAATGGCTTCATAATCATACTGGTCTCAATTAAGTTATCTTAACAAGGGGAGGGGTTTTACACAGGGTCAAATAGGTTTGGAATATTTTCTCTGTTAAGTTTTCATTGACTAATATTTAGATTTGTTTGCTCTGAAGAAACATTAAGTGCGACAAATATGCAAAAAAAAAAAAAAGAATTCAGGAATTACTTTTCCCCTTTTTTCGTACAGCCACATTTATAAAAATAAAAAAAACCTAGCGTGCATATTTTGGGAGTAATAATAACTATGCTAATTAGCTTCAGCAAGTATACACAGCATTGTTTAATAAACAGCAATGCTTTTTTCTCTATACCTACTACATAAAAGCAGTGCAAGTTTGGCTGTACATGAAATATGCAGAGCTGCATTTCTGATCTCTGGCAGGCAGAAGCATTAATGGAAGAGGAGATTTTTCCCAAATTAGAAGCATGTGTTGGACTTTTCCTCAATTATCCAGGAACATATGGCACAGCCGCCCCACTCTGCTTTTCTTAGAGCTCGAACATTCCAGGAATTCTCACCCTTTGGGACAATTTTGGGTTTACTCTGCGATGGCTATAAAAAAAAAAGCCAAATACTTGTCGTGTGGATGTGAAGTTCCACTGCAATGGTGTTTGTCTGTAAAAGGATACAGGGCCCTCTGCCCTCCCAGGTTTAATTTAGCAGGAGCTACACTGTATGGACCAAAGTGACTCCTCCGCTGTCACCCATGAAAGACGTCTGACACCATGTTTGCTTTCCTGTCGTCAAGGCTCTCTCAAACCCGACGTCTGCTTTTGTCATCTTTCTGCCGCAGAAGCCTGAGAACCTGGAGAAACTTCTACCCCATAATGTATTGGAAGCGTTTTTTGTGCTTTTACAGTGTGTGTGTGTAGCATCAATGCTGATGAGTCAGGTTTGTCTTTCAGGAATGCTGCTGTGTGCTTGTCGTCCGAGGTTATGGATGCCATATACATTGGCTGAAAAAAACTAAAACGATCACACTTCCAGCTCACGTCTGTAGCTGATAATTTAGTTTGAAGATGTGTAGCAAAACTAGCTTTACATTATTGTGAAATAAGCCTCAAGTCACACACCGGGTCGTACTTTTGAACCACCCAATGTGAAACTCTCAGCTCCTGTGGCTGCAGCTGGCAGATAGTGGACGGAGTTCCAGGCGTCATTTGGAGTTTTTTTCCACAATGTGCGGCAGGCGCATTTATTTAGAGGTGGCCTGACGGTGAGACTCAACCTGAAAAGGGAGCGTTTAAGGGACACAAGGTTTATATTTCACTAAAATGTGACTTTAGCACCTCAGTTTTGTTGTTTTATATCATGCCGGAAATACAACAAATTGGAGAACGCATACGAGTGTATGATACATTTAGACAGTTCACCGTGCTCCCACCCCCCCACTATTTGATTAGCACTGCTTTAGGAAAATAGGGCACCTTTTAAAACCTATTTGCAGATGTTTTTTTTTTTTTTTTCAATCAAGCAGGACGTTGTGTCCATGTGTCACGCTGTCGGGGGGAATCACAGCTAATGCTCGTTGCAAGGATTAGGTACACAAACACATCATGGGGGTGGACCAGTGCAGCCCAATTCCCCAGACGCGCGAGTGTAGAGTTGAAAGGATGCCATTGTGTTCAGCAGCGCTGTCTTGTAGACAGCATGGCAAACCAACACACACACACAATCATTCTCAGGTATTTGACTTTTAAAGACACAGGCATGTTTCCTCCTGATTACAATTACAGAAAGTGTGCAATAATTCATTCATTCATTTTCTATACCGCTTATCCTCATTAGGGTCGCGGGGATGCTGGAGCCTATTCCAGCTGACTTTGGGCGAGTGGCGGGGTACACCCTGGACTGGTCAGTGTTTAATAATTACTTAACAAAATTAGGCAGATGCATAAATTTGGGCACCCTAACAGAAAAATGACATCGATATTTAGTAGAGCCTCTTTTTGCAGAAATATCAGCCTCAACACTTCCAATGAGGGTCTGGATTCTGCTTGACGGTATCTTTGACCATTCTTATATACAAAACAGTTCGGTTTGATGGTTCCCACCATGGACAGCCCGCTTTAAATCACACCACATATTTTTAATAATGTACTTGTTCCTCTGCATGAATGCGGTTGTAGAATTTGAGTGTTTAGGGTTGTTGTCTTGTTGAAGTATCCAGCCCCGGCACAACTACAACTTTGTCACTGATTCTTGTTCGCAAAAATGCGCTGCTACTGACTGGAATCCATGCCATCTTCAATTTTAACAAGGTTGTCAGTACCTGTACTGGCCACACAGCCCCACAGCATGATGGATGCATCACCAAGTTTTACTGGGGATAGTGTTGTGTTTGTCTTGGACTGCTGAGCTCTTCATCCACCATGCACCACCCCTTGTTACATCTAAATAACTCAATTATACTTTCATCAGTCCACAGCACCTTGTTCCAAAATGAAGCTGACTTGTCCAAATGTGCTTTAGCAAACCTCAAGCCCCACTCTGTTTGTGGCTTGTGTGCAGAAACGGCTTTTTCCTCATACAGCATCTCCTTGTGCAAAGTGTGCTGAATAGTTGACTGATGCACAGTGACGCCATCTGCAGCAAGATCATGTTGTAGGTCTTAGGAGCTGGTGGGTGGGTTGAGTTTTACTGTTCTCACCATCCTTCACTTCTGCTCGTCTGAGATTTTTCTCAGCCTCCCACTCCGGGCCTTAACCAGAACTGTGATTGTGGTCTTTCATTACCTCACTATGTTCATCACGATGGAAACTGACAGCTGGAAATTCTGAGCTAGCTTTTTGTATCCCCAAACCATGCTGGTGAACAATGTTTGGTTTCAGGTCAATTGACAATTGTTTTGAGGCTCTCATGTTGCCACACTTCAGAGAAGATGCAAAGAGAAGAACAACTTGCATTTGACCACCTTTAATACCCTTTCTCATGACTTGCTTCCCCTGTGTACGTAGGTCAAGGGTCAATGAGCTTACCAAACAAATTCTGTGTTCCAAGGATTAGTGCTAAAGGTATTCAAATCAAGTATATAAATATTATGCAGGTCAATCAATGTTTGTCAATGTTTTTTTCATAAAAATCTTTATATTTCCTAAATTTCGGACACTGCGTGAAGTCAATGATTGTGATTATAGTTTTAAATAACTGACTGCTATGGCCCGCGACCCTAATGAGGATAAGTGGCAGAGAAAATGAATGACTTCTATGGTTTTTCAACTTGTTTAAATTGCAGTGTCAAGGAAACCATGTAAACATCTGCTTAAGCTTTCCAGTCATGAGTATATGCTGGACCATGCCGGACAAGTTGCTCCACCCTCTTGACCAAGATCTCTTGTGTGCTTTTATTGTGAAACGTTTATGCAATACTCCCAAACACATACACACGCATTTACAGTGGGCTGGAGCTTGACTTAACACACAGACACACACACACACACACAATGAGAAGCACTGTACCCAAATCAACAGCAGTCTTGTTCTCTAGTTTCTCACACACACACACACACACACGCTGGCTTCTGCAAAACATGTCCACAAACAGGAAGCACACGTTATTTCCAGCGGTACGACGAATCTGATAAAGTGATAAACATTTAGACCTTTTGTTGGACACACAAGCATGCACAAAGATGTGCGTGCGGTAGAAACACAGGCCCTGTTGTCTCCTGACGGTGTTACAGTAGCACACACGATGTTGGATGCTGCGTGCATGCTAATGAAGCAGCAGCAGATGGACTACATCACCGTTTGGCGTTTTTGCTGCTGTTTGGTGAAATACATCTCGAGTGGTTCAGGTGCACTCCCGTGTCATCTTCTGCACGGTGGCATTCATGTTATGGGGAATTTTTGTCCTCTGTTTTAAGAAGCTCCGAGTGAATAGTGAAAGATGACATCATGGTGCTTAAATACCACAAGGAATGTAACAACTACAGTTCTACCCGCAAAATTAGAATATTAAGTAAGTTGTTTTATTTTGGCAATTTAACATAAAAGATGAAACCACAAATTTTATTGAGCGGAAAAAAACTTGAAATATATTGATAGAGATATCTTTAGTCAGAGATGACAGCAGTCCTGCTGCTCTCTTTACCACTGCAGGGGCAAAGAACCTCAACTTCTTCACTGGCCTGGTCCCTTACTGATTTAGCTGCCATCCTCACTTCAAAGTCTTCTCCCAGGAGGGTTATCACTTTCAAATGCCGTTTAATTTTTTTCCGTTTGTGTTTTTTTTTTTTATAATTTACCTTTTTTTTTACCAGCTAGTGTGTGTCATTTTTGGGTTAGTGAATAAAAGTACAAAAGAACGTACATTTACTGATGCAACGCATCAGTGGACAAATCAGCCCAGTAATAAAAAAATGGATGTGGCCTGCATGCTAACTTTTCTAGTGGGATGCCAGCCTCTGCACACATTGCTACAAAAGTCAGTGCTTGTGATTAAGGAAGATGAGGTCACTCATGAAATTGCAACTGCATATGTAAGAGTTTTATGACACGCTAATTTTGTTTAGAATAATTCATTTTTCTTAATTTTGTTTCAGTTAGACGTGCCAATCGGCACTCTTATTTTGAAGGTCGGAAGGGTGTTCTGTGTGTAAAAATCTTTCTTTACGGCAAAGCAATGCTTTTAAAACCCGGTTTAAACATTTTTTGTTTACCGACCCTGAAAACGCCGGCTTTGTCGGGATGATAAACGGTTCGGAAAGTATTGGTGTGTTTAGGCTTCGGATCGTCTTCAGTCTGGATGGGACTTTACACGTGGGCTCTAATGTAAGATTTAGTCCCAAAATCCTTCCCCTTCCCCTATACTGTATGGACATAAGCCCTTAGCAATAAAACAGGTTTTTAATGCTGTGATATTTTTAGCTTGTGCCGAATTGTGGCAGAGTTGCCCTTAAAAGTTAGAGATAACATTACCTGCTGTGTGCCAGCTGTATGAGCAGACTCCTGCCTGTTACGGGGATTGAGAAATGCCACGGTGCCACATAGTGAAAATGTCCAAATACTTTCTCCTTAAATAATCTTTGTACGTTTTCTTATGTCATTATGTTTACTTTACTCCTATGATATATTTTCCTCCAACCAAATTTTCCAAAAATTACAATTTTAATATTTCAACTCAATGCTACTAAAATCACATTATTTTGCCTAATATTACAAATGTATTCTTGTAGAATTGGAACTTTTTTCTCATTTGAATCTTTGACCTTTTTCCTCTTCATATTGTAACTTTATTCCTGTAAAAAACAGCTGTTTTGTCCATATTTGCTGTTTTTTTTATTTCAACTCGTCCATTTTTTGGCTTGTATTTATGACTTTACTCCTATAATATTTTGACTTTATTGTGCTCCAGCATACCCGCGGCCCTAATGAGGATAAGTGGCATAGAAAATGAATTAATGTTGTAACAAAATTACAACTTTATTGGTTTTGTTTCTCTTAATATTACAGCTGTTAAAAAAAGCAAATGTTTAATTGTTTGCTGTTGTTGTTTTTTTCCTTCTTTAACTATATTTTTAGAATTTGTCGCTGGCCTCAAATGGCCTCTTGCCCAAAATTACTGGCCAAAAGTACTGTTGCACCTGCAAAGCCGTCTTTCTGTGTGAAAGAAGCTTGGTGTAGGCTTGGTGATGAATGCAAGAGATGTTTTGTCCATCAGCTTAATGGAGCGTGCATAAAGCTCTGCAGTGTTCTCTGTTTCAGGGGCATACTGCAGCATTTTTTCAGATGAATGATGCGTTCACTGACACATGTGTAACAGAACAGTGTAATGAGAGCGGGCTCAGGTATGTCATAAACCCCAATTTCAGTGTAAAAGACAAAGACACAGTCAGTGAAATGGACAATGGAGGCTGTTGTCTTGTGTCTGGTGTCGTCATACGACCTTTCTTGGTCCAAATCATACTAACATTCCGGGATGTCTTCTCTGACTATTGTTTTTCTTTCCTGGGGGAGACTGGCTGCTCCCACACTTGCCTGATAAAAGAGATCCAGGAAATGGGGATTAGTTTGCCAAATGAAAAATGTAAGCAAAACAAAGTTCAGCAAATGAAAAGGACGCTAAGATCTTCTTTTTAACATTCCTTGTTGTTGACCAATCTTTTTGCTTATAAAGACCACCAGGTTCTGGCGTGAGACCATTTGGACCAGGTTGGACTTCCTCCAGTCCTGGTGTGGCCGCCACTGGCCTGCATTCACACTGTGCATCAAATTCCAGCTATAAGCCGTCTGCTCTTCCCGTCACTACTAATTTAAGAGCTTTCTGGAGTGGGAACTCAAAGCAAAAAAAAAAAACCAACCAAAAAATAAAAGGGAATTGTGCCATCAAGAAGTATATTTAATTTCCTTGCTAGAATGATGGTATATTTGGACTATTTTTGACTTTTTTTTTCTTTTTTCCCCCCACTTGAACTCTGCATTCACTGCTTGCATATAGCATCATCAAAAAAAATCATCCAAACAGTTGAAACAGTGGAACGACCATATAAGGACGCGGGAAGTACTGTAGTTGCTGTAACTGTTGCACAAGGTATTGCTGAATTTACTTTTTTATTACACAGCATGACCAACAATATTGTTTGGCTTTTGTAACAAACCTGTCAGTCAAGTCCATAAGAAAATAAAAGTCCATCCAATAAAAGATCAAATTGGGTAACACACTCTAACTGGAAATACTGCAGAGACTGGTATATTGTGTTGTAAGCGGCTGATTAGTGCGTGGACTATAAAGGGCAGTGGTGTTCAGCATGCTGGTTCGAGCAAGCGTTTGGAGTCAAGTGCGTAGAATGAGAAAACTTGTTGTGTAAGTGTGCATGTCGGGAAGGAACGTGAGTTCTCTTTGTTTACGAGCAAATAAATAGCCATCTTGCAGCCATCTTGGCATCAAGTTATTCAGCCGCCATTACGGTGCTTTTAGGGTAGGACTAATCATTTGACGCGGTTATCGATTAATTTGTGGTGTAATATAGAAAATGGCTTTTTTGGACTTTCTTTAATGCAATTGTAATTTATTTACTCTCCTTAGTAATAACCAGCAGATAGAGCGGCCATAACAGAAGAGCCCGGGCACAGTTAGGGGAATTTACCGCTGAAGCTACAGAGCTGAATATCCAGCGTCCAACGTGAAATGAACTTCACCACGGTACACCGCGTATATGTCTGCATGGTGATGTTGTGTTTTCTCTTTCATCCGGGTGTCAGGAGTCAAATGTAAACCAGCTATGAAGCGCATTTACCGCGCATATCTTGTTGGAGTGTGGCCCAGAGGTCGGCACAAACGATCTCGTGGCAAAAAACAATCTTATCCAATCTTCAAAATCATTTCTATCAAATTACGTGGCCAATTATGTGGATAGTACATCATCTACTTATTATCTTCTCCGGGTACTCCGGTTTCCTTCCACATTCCAAAAAACATGCCTGTTAGCTTCATTGTCTATATGTGCTCTGTGATTGACTGGCGACCGGCCGAGGGTGTACCCCACCTCTCGCCCAAAGTTGGCTGGGATAGGCTACAGCATACCCGTGACCCTAATGAAGATAAGCGGTATAGAAAATGAATGAATTTTCTGCATGTCAAAGCATAATTATTGTTTATAAAATGTATTTCATTTGTGGATGTCTGGAATGGATAAATTGAATTTACATTCTTTTCTATGGGAAAACCAATTACTACTACTTTTAGAGCTACTTTTTTAGCTCTTTTTATATTTTTAGATAGCAGGGAAAATATTTCATTTATCCATCCATTTTCCTCCGCTTATCCAGGTCCGGGTCGCGGGGGCACCAGCTTCAGTAGGGAAGTCCAGACTTCCCGGTCCCCAGCGACCTCTTTCAGCTCCATCGGGAGGACACCAAGGTGTTCCCAGGCCAGCTGTGAGACATAGTCCCTCCAGCGTGTCCTAGGTCTTCCCGGGGGCCTTCTCCCAACCGGGCATGACCGAAACACCTCACTAGGGAGGCGCCCGGGAGGCATCCGGACTAGCCACCTCAACTGGCTCCTCTCGATGTGAAGGAGCAGCGGCTCTACTCTGAGCTCCTCCTGGATGGCCGAGCTCCTCACCCTATCTCTTAGGGTGAGTCCAGCCACCCTACGAAGGAAACTCATTTCCGCCGCTTGTATTCGCGATCTCATTCTTTCGGTCGTGACCCATAACTCATGACCATAGGTGAGGGTGGGAACGTAGATCGATCGGTAAACAGAGAGCTTTGCCTTCCGGCTCAGCTCTCTCTTCACCACGACGGTCCGGTACAGCGACCGCATTACTGCAGATGCTGCACCGATCCGTCTGTCGATCTCACGCTCCAACCTTCCCTCACTCGTGAACAAGAACCCGAGATACTTGAACTCCTCCACCTGAGGCAAGACCTCACTCCCAACCCGGAGGGTACAGTCCACCCGTTTCCGACTGAGAACCATGGCCTCGGATTTGGAGGTGCTGAGTCTCATCCCAGAAGCTTCACACTCAGCTGCAAACCGCTCCAGTAAACGCTGAAGGTCACAGCCTGATGAGGCCATAAGGACCACATCGTCTGCAAATAGCAGAGACGAGATCCTAAGGTCACCAAGCTGGACTCCCTCAACACCTTGACTGCGCCTAGAAATTCTGTCCATGAAGATTATGAACAGAATCGGTGACAAAGGGCAGCCTTGGCGGAGGCCAACGTTCACCGGAAACAAGCTCGACTTACTGCTGGCAATGCGAACCAGGCTCCTGCTTCGATTGTACAAGGACCGAATGGCACGTAGTAGCGGGCCACCAATCCCGTACTCCCGGAGCACCCTCCACAGGACACCACGAGGGACACGGTCGAATGCCTTTTCCAGGTCTACCAAGCACATGTAGACCGGTTGGGCAAACTCCCACATACCCTCCAGTACCCTTGCAAGGGTGTAGAGCTGGTCCAGTGTTCCGCGACCGGGACAAAAACCACATTGCAGCTCCAGTAACCGAGGTTCGACTAACGGTCCCCTTCTGGGTAGACTTTCCCATGAAGGCTGAGGAGTGTGATCCCCCTATAGTTGGAACACACCCTCCGGTTACCCTTTTTAAAAATGGGGACCACCACCCAGGTCTGCCAGTCCAGAGGTACTGTTCCTGACTTCCATGCAATGTTGTAAAGGCGTGTCAACCAACACAGTCCTCCAACATCCAGAGCCTTGAGGAATTCCGAATTCCGTAAAATATTTCACAAAGGCAGTTTTCCTTTTAATGCTTTGATGATGACAAATGGAGGCGTCCATGGATGTCAACATGTTTTGTGCGATTTTCGAGGTGTCTTCTTACCAAATAATTGGGGGTTGGGGACGTGTGCATAGGTTTGGGGGTGCGCTGGAAATAGTTTTATCTCCAAAATGGGGGCGCAGCAAAAAAAGGTTGGGAACCACTGGGCTAGAGGAAGTGTTCGGGGGTGTGGAAAGGAAGTCAGCCTGACAGAAAGGAAGCGAGCGCTAGCTCTAGGTTTGTCATGATAATTGATAAATCGATTATTCAAACGATCATTTAGCTGGCCTCTATAAATTGACATGTGCGTGTATGCGGGTTTGTATTTTTTTAGCACACAGGCTGGAAGACGAGGGTTCACTCTGCCTGTGTATGTGCGCATTGGTTCTACAGTGGAGTGAATGGGGAGAGTGAAACTTCTTGTCAGCATCTTTGTCCCACTACGTGGAGGCAGAACTGCTAGTGAGTGGATACAGTCCACAAAAGAGATGCTTTCCAAACCAAATGTTAGTGTGGATGCGCAGAGCCCTTGTCCCAATAGTCAGCACTTACTGATGCGTTTGGTCGGCATAAATAAATAAATATAAACAAAACAGCGCAAAATGGTGTGCGATCACGGACAGTGTCGCTCGCTACATTGTAAAAGAAATGCAAGCTTTCAGTACTGCTGAAAAGCCACCATTAGGGGAAAACCTGTGACTGACAGTAGGAATTGCCCGGGAGAACGTAGACGTAGCAAACAGCAATTCCTGAACTGTGTAACCAAGTGGAAAAGGACGTGACGAAACATTGCATTTTACTCCACCACCAGATACACTGCATGTGGTCCAGCTCAAATATGACCCCCTAAATTAGATTAACAATACACTACATAACTGTGCGTGTGTTTTTATTAACAGACACAGGGTCTTTTTGTACTTTTTTAGGTTACGATTATGATGTTTATATAATTGCGATTTTTGAGAAGAGTTCATTCATTGAGTTTTTGCTGTTTTTTTTGTTTCATTTATATTTTGTTTGTTTAATTTTTTTAAAACCTCTTAATATTCTATATATATTATACATAAGTCATTATAAAATGATATTATTATTTTGTTTGGTTTGCTTGTCATAATAAATACAATGAAAAATCATTTTCTTATATTTTATATTTCTATAAACTTTTTAGTTAAATATTTAACTTTATGCTACTCAAATTACATTATATTTTTTTATAATATTGTGAGTTTCTTTTTGTAATAATGTGACATTTTTCCTATTAGAATTAATTTGTTATCATAATATTTTGCCTTTAATTCCAATTAAATTACGTTTTTTTTTTTCCCCGCCGTTTTTCAATTTTTCATTTCATTTTATTTTTCGTCTTGGAAATTTTCTCTCGGAATTATGACTTTATTCTTTTAGCATAACTTTTCCCCCAATCTATCTGCTGTTGCTGTTTTTATTTTTGTTTTCTTGTTCAATTGTTTTTATATTTTTTGGACACCCATGGTGTAAAAGATACTTCTAGCATTACTGCTGAGACTACTTCCTGAATGGCAAAACAAACTTTGTGGCTCTGGTTTGCACAGAAAAAGAAGGAAGTGAGAATGAGGAACTTTCTGTGTGTCCTGAAGGGGCTGCTGTAAAAGCTTCTGCTGCTGCTCGTCTCCTCCTTCAACATCTTCTTCAATATGGCCACGCTCTGCGGAAGACATCCTTGTTCACGCTGAAGAGTAAGACTTTTTTGATGTCATGTCGCTTTCAAATATGTTTTTAGACAGTCACACTTTTGTCGTGAGTTTGTGTGTTACGAGACTCCCAAACCTCAGAGCTCTGTGGACTGTGATGGCTTTACAGGACTGCGATGCATCTACAGCATGTTGTTTATTTGTGTCAATTGAACAGCAAGCAGCATATCATTCATTGTCTTCCTAGTAAGGCCATGAAAGTAGCACTGCACGAGTGTGCCAGCTATGGTGGAGCCGCCGTTCAATTAGTATAATCCAATATACCAGAGGTGTCAAACGTACGGCCCGCGGGCCGGATCCGGCCTGCCTGGCGGTTCGGTACGCCCGGGGGATAAATCTGCATTATTAAAAAAAAAATTTTAATCTGCAGTTCTTATATTGTCTGCTAGGGGTGCTGTGTTTTAGTGAGCGCAGACAACATGAAAGCAACACAGCAGTAGGTGGTAGCACTGAACTGTTGGCGGCAATTATCCACTTCTACCGTGGGCCCTGGCAACCTCATCAGCAAAATGTCTTTGTCAAAAAGGAGAAAAGTGGACACAGATGTTTCTGTGTGTTTCAAGAAAAATGGACATGGTCTTGTGTGTTCACGGAGGTGAATGGGGAAACCCGTGTGCCTGGTGTGCCAGCAGCAAGTTTCGATGCCGAAAGAATACATTATTCGGCGCCACTATGAAAGTCAGCATGGTGAAAAATACAACAGCTTGCAGGGAGAACTGAAAAAACAGAAGGTAAATGAAATGAGGCTTTGTCTAAGAATAACAAGACTGGATTCTTGTTATAACAAGAGGAGTGACCGCACCTTGCCCGGACGTCGGATACCGGGGCCTCACCCAGGAGCCAGGCCTGGGGGAGGGACTCGCAGACGAGCGCCTGGTGGCCAGGCCTTCACTAGTGGGGGCCTGGCCGGGCCTAGCCCGAAGAAGCCACACAACCCCCCCACCAACCCTCCCACCCCACAAGGGCAAGCATAAGGTGTGATTTGGGCAGTGGTCGAGGGGGGGTGTCCGGGCGATCTGGTCTTTGGCGCCCCCACTTACCACTGTTTACAGTGCGGCCGATGGCTTGCTGACCTCGACTGTGGATATAGTTGGTCGGATGGAAGGAATACTTCGATGCCCTTCTCAATCCCAATGACATGCCTTCCGTAGAGGAAGCAGAGTCTGAGGATACGTACGTGGTATTTCTATCACCGTGGCTAATGTAATTGGGGTAGTTAATTCACTACCCAGTGGCAAGGCTCCGGGGTGAGACGAGTTCCGCCCGGAATTCCTCAAGGCTCTGGATGTTGGGGCACTGTCTATACAACATTTCATGGAAGTCGGGAACAGTACCTGTGGACTGGCAGACCGGGGTAGTGGTCCCCATTTTTAAAAAGGGTGACCGGAGGGTGTGTTCCAACTATAGGGGGATCACACTCCTCACACTCCCTGGGAAAGCCTACTCCAGGGTGCTGGAGAGAAGAGTACGACCGTTAGTCGAACCTCGGTTACAGGAGCTGCAATGTGGTTTTTGTCCCGGTCGCTGAACACTGGACCAGCTCTACACCCTTGCAAGGGTACTGGAGGGTATGTGGGAGTTTGCCCAACCGGTCTACAACCGGTCTACAACTCCGTCTTTGCTTAGGAGCACCTTCACAATGATTCCTAAAGGCCAGTCATTTCTTTTAAGTTGCTTCTCCTTTAAAAGAACGATGTCCCCTTTCTTCATGTTTGGTCTGTTGCGTTGCCACTTTTTACAAACCTGGAGGAGCAAGGTTAAGTACTCCTTCTGCCATCGGGCCCAGAAAGTGTCTGCAAGCACTTGAACTCTCTTCTATTGATGTTTGTATATATCAGGCTTTGTGAAATCACCTGGTGGAGCTGGGATGGCATCAAACTTTTGAGTAAGCAGAGTTTAAGGTGTCAGGATTAAAGGAGCCTCGGAATCAGAAGAAATGGGCACCAACGGTTTTGCATTAATGGTAGCTGTGACTTCAGCCATTAATGTTGTCAGAACCTCGTGAGTCAGCTTAAGGTTTCCCGCTCGTAAGCGCATTGAGTCAAGGATGTGTCGCGCAACACCTATCATACGCTCCCACAAACCACACATGTGAGACGGATGGGGTGGGTTGAACACCCAGGAACACCTCTGTTTGCGCAGGTAGTCATTAATACTCGTTTTACCAGGCTCTGGAGGAATCCCATTCAGTTCTTTGGATGCACCAATAAAGTTTGTCCTACAGTCAGACCTAATTGTATGGCGGGTCCTCTGATCGCAAAGGCATTCACCACCTTCGTTTTGTTAGACGCTATCTTGTGAAGGCGTAGATTTGAAAGCGCGAGCAATTTTGAGCTCTCTGCAGGACATCAATAGCCAACTCTTCAGTTGGGAAAGACTTCAATGCATCGTCCACGTGGAAGTCCTGTTCTATGAAGTTTTGTGCGTCACTTTCGTATTTGGCTTCAGCCTCCTCTGCTGCCCTTCTCATTCCTAAGATCGCCACTGCCTGAGAAGGGACTGTTACAAAAGATGTGCACTCTCATGCGGTAGTCTACCACACCTTTAGCCAGGTCATTGTCTTCATGCCACAGAAAACAAAGGAAATCTCTGGTCTTCCTGAACAATGAGGCAGGAGAACATCTGCTCAATGTCGGCAGTGAGGGCGACTGTTTCTTTCCTGAAGCGGAGGAGCACACCTAAAAGTGTGTTGTTCAGGTCTGGCCCAGAATGTAGCACGTCATTCAAAGATACGCCATCGAACTGTGCACTCGAGTCAAACACCACGCGGCTCTTCCCAGGCTTCTGTGGACGGTAGACAGCAAAAATGGGAAGATACCACCTCTCTTTTTTTTCATCGGAAAGTGTTGCAAACTCTGCATGTTTATTGTCAATCGCTTTCTGCATGAACTCAACAAAATGAGCTTTCATGTCTTGCTTCTTAAGTGTCTGTCGTAGAGACATAAGCCGTTTATATGCATATGACTTGTTGTTGGGGAGTAAGCGTCTAGGGCTATGCGGCAATGGAGCAACCCAACTGTTGGAGTCATCTTTGTAGCATCTTTCCATCTTCTTCAGAAAGATCATGTCTTCAACAGATTGTGCAAGCTGGTTGTCGTTTTTAGTGTGGTAAAATACAGTCTCTCCTAAATTCTCTGCCGTGTGCTTTGAGTATGAGAATGAAGGTTGCTGTTGGTTGGAAGTCTCTTTTACTTCCCTTAAATTGAACGTCTCCCTAACACTAAAGTGGCTGTCACAGGGAGTGAGATACTAAGGCGTCTATTGTTTAACACATGTGTCTTCAATACATTGACTTCAGTTGGCTTGTGAGCACTGCCTAAACAACCGTTTGTCACCAATAATACCCAGCCCAGATCAAGCTTTTGTGCAAATGGGTCACTATTTCTGCTCTGGAGTAGCCTGTGGAGGCAAGAACACCAACTTTCCATTTTGCGCTGTAACTTTGAGCTGAGCAGCGGCGGTTTCCATCACCTCCGCTTTTGCCAGGGCTGCGTCGGCTTCTTTTTGCAGTTGTAGAACGTTGAGAGTTGCCTCTAGGTGGGCTTTCGCCATCTTGATGCTCATTTCTTTTTCAGCGTAGGCCAATCTGGCATTTGCAGCTTGAGCTTTCGCTAGTGCCTGTGCTCAGCCATACTAGCATCGATTGACGCTGATGACCTTGAAGATCTGCATGATCTGGAAGCTTTGGAGGACTTTGTGGAGGAGGAGGAGGAGGAGAAGACCTGCTGTCCTCAACCTCTTGGCGATGAGCCTCTGATTTCTTCATAACGATAACTCAGTGAGAATGGTTAAGTAAAAACATGTTATTTTCTTTCCAACTCACTCGTCGTGGTCCTTAGGAGAGTGCTATCATTTTCACTGCACTGTTGCACCCAATGTAACCTGCGTCCTAATTGGGATTCACAGCCAGCTAAACTCTTCCTTGTACTACTTCCTCCTCCAAAGAACAGGCAGGTGTTGTACTGGACGGGAATTTAATACAAGAAAGTGTGAAACTGAAATTACAAAAATAGAAAGGGAATTTAGTGCATTTGTAGTAGGTTGGAAACAGTACAGGCGGAATTGTAAATTAAACAAGCAACCCACACAATTTTTGTTAACAATTGAACTTTACTAACTACTATTTGCTGTAAATTTCACTTTGGAAGTGTAATTACATGGTTACACCAGCAGAGGGGGCATAATGGTGGGGAATGATTCAATAGGGAGACTAGCTGTTAGGTTCAGCCATGAATGCTCATTAATAAAAGACCTCAAGCATGAGAAGACGCTAATTTTGGATCTCTCTCTATTGTTGACAGTAACTTTTTTGGCTACACAGTGCTCTCTAGCCTGTGTACCCTTTGCTGCTGGTCCAGATTCCCCTAGATCTGGTTCCGGTAACACATACAGCAGCAAAACACAATTTAGACACATACTTCAATCAGAGTGCATACAAATGCTTCAAGATATACATGTTCTAACAATTGTGTTAATATAACTTACTTATATATATAGATATATATAGATATATATAGATATAGATATAGAGATAGATATAGATATAACTATATAGATATATATAGATATAGAGATATCGATATCGATATATCTATATCGATATAGATATATCTATATCGATATAGATATAGATATATCTATATCTATCTAGATATATCTATATAGATATAGATATATCTAGATAGATATAGATATATCTAGATAGATATATCTATATCTATCTAGATATATCTATATCTATATAGATATATCTATATCTAGATAGATAGATATGGAAGTGGACTTGTTAGTGGTTGGATGCGGTCTGACAGCGATGGAGGTTCCCAATCGCCCCACATTGCTTTGCAGTCATGAGGAGACCAAAGCAAAGCCTCTCCCCTTTTTTATGAGCTCACGTGCTGTGGAGGAGGGGTTCAGTGGACTCACAGCAGTGCCTCTCTCACATAAAACACACCCTCCCCCCACACACACTGAGTGGAACTTTTATGAAGTTCTTACAGTTCAGGCCTGTAAGCACATTGAAGAAGCAGTGCAGCATTCAGAACTGCACCCACACAATGTGCTGATATGGCTCCCTTTGTGGGTGTGTGTGCTGGTGGTCTGAGTACAACTCCTATAGGAAACAATGGGAATAGCAATAGTCTGTTTCAGGGTCAAAGCTGCGATCACCATAAACATAAACAACATTCTTAACTGTCATGCAAGTGTATACAGAAGTCATTCAGTTTTTTGCTGTTTTTTGATTTTTGTGTTCTGGTTTGTGTCTTATGCCGTAGCTCCTCCCACTTGTGTCTAGTCCAGGTGTTCCTTGTTGGTTCAATCAGTGTGTGTTTAGTCCCCAGTTTCCTGTTAATGGTCATTATTTGGTTGTAATGTGAAGAGGATGCAGAAGCCGGGGTTAGATGGAGGCAATTGATTTGCTGGTGGCGACCCATGAAGGGATAGGCAGAAAAGAAAAGTAGATATGTCTGTTGTGGTGAGTCTACTCTAAGCTAGTTGTAGATTCCCCGCTACTTGCATATCCCCAAATGTGTTTGAGTGTTTTGGACATTGCAAAATTTATTTCTGAATTTTGTTATTTTTGGATGCTGGGTTTTCCCAATGCAGTAATAAAACCCTTGTTTACAGTGAAGTAGTATTCCTTATTTATACATGGAGTATTTTTATAGTTGGATTTATAGCATTATTAACCTTATTAGATCCCTGTAGACAAGAAATAACACCCCTACAGTCACCTTTACACTCCTATTACCCATTACAGTAGACATGAGAATTGCTGCAAAAGTAGCCCGTGTTAGGGATTATTGTGCCTGTTTTGAGATAATTCAAAACCTGCAATAAAGGCCTGGCAAGCCGACACTCCTCGGTGAATCACCACCTTATTTGAGTGCCCGAGTGATCTAGGAGCTATGTTGTCGGGCAGTGGTCGAGGACGGGTGTCTGGGCGACCTGGTCTTCGGCGGCCAAATCTGGTTCTTGGGACATGGAATGTCACTTCTCTGGTGGGGAAGGAGCCCGAGCTTGTGGAAGAAGCGGAGACATTCCAACTAGATATAGTCGGACTCACCTCAACCCACACTTTGGCTCTGGAACCAAATTGCTTGAGAGGGGCTGGACCTTATTCTTCTCTGCAGTTGCTGCAGGGGAGAGGCGTCTCTGCAGTTGCTGCAGGGGAGAGGCGGTGAGCTGGTGTGGGCTTATTATTAGCCCCCCGGTTTGGTGCGTCTGTGCTAGAGTCAGCCCCGGTGGTTATTTCCCTACGCCTTAGGGCTGGGGAAAGGGTCCTGACTGTGGTTTGTGCGTACATGCCGAACGGCAGTACAGAGTACCCAGCCTTCTTGGAGTCTATCAGAGGGGTTCTTGAGAGCACCCCAGCTGGTGACTCCATAGTTCTACTGGGAGACTTTAACGCCCATGTGGGCAATGACAGTGTGACTTGGAGGGGCGTGGTTGGAAGGAACGGCATCCCTGATCTGAACCCGTGTGGTGCTGGACTTCTGTGTGAATCACAGTTTGTCCATAACAAACACCATGTTCGAACATAAGGATGTTCATAAGTGCACTTGGCACCTGGACACCCTAGGTCACAGGTCTATGATCGACTTTGTGGTTGACACCGTTTACAGTGCGGATGGGGACTTGCTGACCTCCACTGAGGATATACTATCGGTGGAAGGATTACTATGAGGCCCTTCTTAGTCCCACTGTCATACCTCCCGTAGTGGAAGCAGAGTCTGAGGATATGTACGTGGACAGTTCTATCACCGTGGCTGAGGTAATGGGGTTGTTAAAACACTCCCCAATGGCAAGGCTCCGGGGGTAGACGAGTTTTGCCCTGAATCCCTTAATGCTCTGGACGTTGGGGCACTGTCTTGGTTGACACGCCTCTACAACATTGCATGGAAGCCGGGAACAGTACCTCTGAACTGGCAGACCGGGGTGGTGGTCCCCATTTTTAAAAAGGGTGACCGGAGGGTGTGTTCCAACTATAGGGGGATCACACTCCTCAGCCTTCCTGGTAAAGTCTACTCCAGGGTGCTAGAGAGAAGGGCACGACCGTTAGTCGAACCTCGGTTACAGGAGTTGCAATGTTGTTTTCGTCCCAGGCGCGGAACACTGGACCAGCTCTACACCCTTGCAAGGGTACTGGAGGGTATGTGGGAGTTTGCCCAACCGGTCTACATGTGCTTTGTGGACTTGGAAAAGGCATTCGACCATGTCCCTCGCAGTGTCCTGTGGGGGGTGGTCCGGGAGTAAGGGATTGGTGGTCCTCTACTACGTGCCATTCGGTCCTTGTACAATCGAAGCAGGAGCCTGGTTCGCATTGCCAGCAGTATTTTGAGCTTGTTTCCGGTGAACGTTGGCCTCCGCCAAGGCTGCCCTTTGTCACCGATTCTGTTAATAATCTTCATGGACCGAATTTCTAGGCGCAGTCAAGGTGTTGAGGGAGTCCAGCTTGGTGACCTTAGGATCTCTTCTCTGCTATTTGCAGACAATGTGGTTCTTATGGCCTCATCACGCTGTGACCTCCGGCGTTTACGGGAGCGGTTTGCAGCTGAGTGTGAAGCTTCTGGAATGAGACTCAGCACCTCCAAATCCGAGGCCATGGTTCTCAGTCGGAAACGGGTGGACTGTACCCTCCGGGTTGGGAGTGAGGTCTTGCCTCAGGTGGAGGAGTTAAAGTATCTCGGGTTCTTGTTCACGAGTGGGGGAAGGTTGGAGCGTGAGATCGACAGACGGATCGGTGCAGCATCTGCAGTAATGCAGTCGCTGTACCGGACCGTCGTGGTGAAGAGAAAGCTGAGCCGGAAGGCAAAGTTCTCTGTTTACAGATCAATCTACGTTCCCACCCTCACCTACGGTCATGAGTTATGGGTCATGACCGAAAGAACGTGTTTTGGGTATGCCCAGCCGGAAGAAGGCCCCAAAGAAGACCTAGGACACGCTGAAGGTACTGTATCTCATAGCTGGCCTGGGAACGCCTTGGTGTCCTCCTAGTGGAGCTTGAAGAGGCTGCGGAGACCGCGAAGTCTGGACTTCCCTACTGAGACTGCTGCCCCCGCGACACGGACCCGGACCTGGATAAGCGGAAGAAAATGGAATGGAATGGAATCAGAGTTGCATGTCGCATCGTTAACACTTAGATTTATATCCCTACTTATTATAGATAAATAAATTATTTTAGATTTAGACTTTATTGCTCTTTAAGGGAAATCGTTGGTTACAGTAGCTTAATTGTAGTAGACATCACTCTTAAATAAAAAAAAATGCAATGCAATATGAACACAACACAAAATACACAGTACATCCATCCATCCATTTATTTTCTTTCACTTAAAAAAATTAAAAAAAAAACTTCCTGCTGGACGGATGTTCTCGGCAAGAGCTCTGCTATTGCCACTGAAGTTTTTAAAAACCTCTGGAATCTATCGACCACAATTGTGATCGTACATCCACAGGAGAGTGCCAAGACTTACTAGAACGGGTAAAGAGGCCCATTTCACAATAACAGGAATAAAAAACAGCCCTGACAGCCACTACAAGGCAACAACATGCCCACCTGCCAAACGGACAAGCCAAAGGACATCAAACCTCGGCGTCTGACACAAACAGAGGAGAGTGCTGACAAAATTGGATTCAACTTTGATTGGCGTGAAGTACGACATTTTTGAAAGGAGAAATTGGAGCACAGACGGCAGTTTAAGGCAAGCTAAACGGCTAACCGCTACACGGCGTTGCCCAGCAACAACCAAACAATAATGACAAATTAAAAAAAAAAAGAACGAGGCACGAGCTCAAGCAGCTCCACTCGAAGTATCCTGGAAATGTTACTCATGAGAATGCCTTTATCAGAAGGGCTGTCAAATGAGGAGATACCAAGGAAGAGGGATGCATTGACCGCCACGAATGCACCGGCACCACTACCGCGGCCAGCAGGGGAGTCCGTGCACAACCACAGGAACCAGGTAACCACGCATGCGGATATACTAAAGGATCGACTGACAAAGAAATCTGGGGAACTGGAAGATCAATTAGAAAATAAACTCCAGGAAAACGCAAAGATAATGGTGGACATTCTGGAAGCAATGCGAGAAGAACAATCTGAAGGAAAAACTGAGATTCTGAATGCCATGCAAAAGAAGGAATGAGAGGACAAATGTACAAATTAACTGATATCATAAAAAAGGAAATTCAACTCCTGAGAGATGAAGTAAAACATCAGAGAGCAGAGAACAAGGGATTACAAGATAGTAATGCTGCCTTAGCTGCCGCTCTCCAAGAAGTCGAAGAAAACGTGGAAGAATAACAAACTCATCGAGCAATTGCAGACCACAGTTGATGACATGGATCAGAATAACTGAATGAACAATGTGATTGGGACGGGGCTCAGGATCAAACCCAGGTCATATGCCAGAGCAGTCGGGAATGAAGAGGAATTAGACGAAGACGTTGCTTCCGCTGAGCAACAAGTTGTTAATTTTCTACATTCAAAAGAAGTGGAAGGAGATGTCAACACCATCGACACATGCATCCCAACGCATGGCAGGAACAGCACCACTCCCATCATCATCGTTAATTTCACTAACAGGAAATTCAAAGTCGTACTGCTGAAGCAGGTAAGGAAGCTGAAAGGAACAAATGTCTACACGAATGAGCAGCTGACAAAACGCAACGCTGGAATTGCCAAGAAAGCACGTGACCTGAGGAAGCAGGGGAACATCCAAGGCACTTGGAGCACCAACTGCAAAATTTTCATTAAGCTAAACGGAGGACCGGAAGCGAGAGTGCTTGCAGTCAAAGATTTTAAGGACTTGGAAAAATACTAAAAACCACATAAAAGCAACAACATGGAAAAGGAAAACAACTCAGAAACAAGACCAAGACAAAGGGAAGTATCACACAAAATGGTAAAGAGCATGTCCTTTGCTGTTGACAACATTTTAGAATGCATAACAATTGAAATCTGCTCAGAAAAAGCCAAAACATTCTAATAAGCTGTCTGAATAGAACACCTAAGTCAAGCATGAAAATATTTGAGGACTGGATCAGGGCAACCTTCTCAAACATCAACCAAAAAATCCTCTTTGTTTGTGGAGACTTCAACATTGATCTTCTGAATCCAGACAAGCAAAGTAGAATAGATGATTTTATTGATACAAAGTACATCCTGAGTTTATACCCAAAAATCACATGACCAAGCAGAATAACAGAGCACAGTGCCACATTAATTGATAACATCTTCACTAGTAACTTTGATAATGACACAACTAGTGGCCTTCTAATCAATGACATCAGTGACAGTCTTCCAGTGTTTACCATTTACAACAAAAACTACAAAAAACGAAATGTGGAGGACAAAAGAAGCTGGAAAAGACTACACACAGAGGACAGCATCAATGCTTTCAGAAGAGATCTGGACGAACAAAGATGGGAGAGTGTACAGTGGAAGCAATGTGGATGAAGCTTACGAACACTTTCTAATGACTTCTAAAAAGCTCTACCATAAGCTCTGTCCGTTGGGAGAAATGTCTAACAAGCAAAAGAAGAAGAATCAGCCATGGATGACCAAAGGTCTGCAAAATGCCTGTAAGAAGAAAAATACATTATATAAGAAATTCACAATTCAACAAACAAAAGTTGCTGAAATAACATATAAAAATCAGTGAACACATATTTTTGAGAACGTGCAAGAAGGAATATTATAAACAATATACAAGATAGGAATAAAAACAACATCAGAGCTATTTGGGGCTTTCTGAACAGTATTATTAGGAAAGGAGACTACCCTCAATACTTCCCAGTTGGGAATGTTAATAATGATGACATGAGGGACGTAGCTGAGAGGTTTAATAACTACTGTGTAAATATTGGACCAAATCTGGAAGAGGAGATCCCAAAATCCTGGTCAGTGGAGTAATAGAAGGAGACTATAGACAGGAACCCACACTCCATGTTCCTCACTGATCTGAGCAAAGAGAAAATCATGGACATTGTACATAAATGTCAAGCAAAAACGTCAACTGGTTGTGATGGAATTGGAATGGATACGATAAAAATGGTTATCAATGAGATCGCAGAACCACTAAATGCACATCAGCAATCTATCTTTCCAGACGGGCAAATTCCCAGACAAAATAAGGACAGCTAAAGTAGTTCCAATCTTCAAAAATGGAAACTGCCGACCAATTTCATTATTAACACAATTTTCCAAAATCATGGAAAAGTTATTCAAACATAGGTTGGACAAATGGCATCCTGGCGGACAGCCAAGACGGATACAGAGCTAATATTTCCACTTCTATGGCACTCATTGAAATCACAGAAGAAATTAGGAATGCTAAGGACCATAGAAAGTGTGCACCCTCAGTATTTATGGATTTAACAAAAGCTTTTGATACAATCAATCACAACCTCCTAACTACAAAATTGGAAAAATATAGAATCTATAGAAATATAGAGGGTTGGTTCTGAACTGGGTTAAGAGATACCTTGCAAACAGAAAACAATATGTGAAGCTAGGAGAATATGCATCTACAAATTTAGAGATATTAAGTGGCGTACCACAAGGGTCAATTTTGGGACCAAAATGATTTAACCTATACATTTAACCTATACATATACATACAAACAACAACCAAAGAATTTCATACAATTTTTCTCAACAAGAGAGGAGAAATATGATCTTAGGAATAAACTAAACTAAAAACCCAAATATGCAAGAACAACACAAAAAACGTTTAGTACTTGAGTATGTGGAATCAAACTATGGAATGGATGAAGTAAAGAAGTAAAACAATGCTCTACAATGAAACATTACAAACAGTTGATGTGTACAAAATACAAGAAAATATTGTGTACATCCAAAGCCATATTACTTCATTCCTTGGAGAGTACATTTTTAATGCTATGTTTGGTACTATCACCTTATACTTGTACTAGCAACTTTTCATCCTAGTTAGAACATTGTCTGTACTACAACAACGTTGTGTTACAATTGTTATACACAACTCATCACCACTGTATTTCACTATTATTTATTACTAATATCATTCATCAGGACGGCAGTATAATTTACTAACCATGACAAGGAATACTATCTAACACACATGTCACATGACCTTACTTATGCATTCAAACTTAGTAAGTGCAGGAAGTGTACAAATGTATGGAAATAGGGGAGAGCCTATGGGGGTAGGATTTAATACGCTTGGCTTCTTCCTACTCCTTTTGGACATGTGGAACTGTCCATTGTATTAAATGATGTCATTTACATGGATGTTCAAATCAAATTCAACCATTACCATCACTTATCCGAGGTCAGGTCGCGGGGGCAGCCGCCTAAGCAGAGAAGCCCAGACATCCCTCTCCCCGCCTTCTTTGTCCAGCTCCTCCCGGCGGATCCTGAGGTGTTCCCAGGCCAGCTGAGACATAGTTTCTCCAACATGTCCTGCATCTTCCAAGAGGCCTCCTACCGGTAGGACGTGCCCTGAACACCTCCCCAGGGAGGCGCCTGGGGGGCATCCTAACCAGATGCCCGAGGCACCTCATCTGGCTCCTCCCAATGTGGAAGAGGAACGGTTCTACTCTTGAGTCTCTCCCGGATGACAGTGCTTCACACCCTTTCTCTGAGGGAGAGCCCAGCCACCCCGCGGAGAAAACTCATTTTGGCCACTTGTACCCGCGATCTTGTCCTTTCCGTCAGTACCCAAAGCTCACCTTATTGTGGTGGAGGAGTTTGCGTGTCCCAATAATCTTAGGAGCTAAGTTGTCGGGGGCTTTCCTGTCCTTGGCAGGGTCACCCATGACAAACAGATCCTAGGGGGGTGGGGCCAGACAAAGAGTAGCTCAAAAGACCCTGATGATGGATTACGACGATGGACTTTGTTTTCTCTCGCCCGGATGCGGGTCACTGGGGCTCCCTCTAGAGCCAGGCCTGGCGGTGGGGCATGATGACGAGCGTCTGGTGGATAGGCCTGCACCCATGGGGAGCACAGCCCGAAAAGGTAATCTCCCTCCCATGAGCTCACCACTCGTAGGAGGGGCCAAAGGGGTCGGGTGAAAAGTGAGCTGGGTGGCGGCTGAAGGCGGAGGCCTTGGCGGTCCGATCCTCGGCTACAGAAGAGCCAGTTATCGGTTATATTAGATTATATAACTAACTATAATATAATAAAATTAAAAATATAAGAAATAAAGAGAATATCAGAAACAATAAAAAATGTGTAACAATATGGCATCTACAGGTAAAGTAGCTGCGATTATATATGATTAATTATGAGTTAACAAAGGACAAACTGAGATTAATCGTGATCAAATATTTTAAATGATGCTAAAAAAACTGCACTAGAAAAAATGCAAAGGGATTAATGCATTCTGAAATTGAACCTTTTTGAGCAGCATTCCTGTATTCGCTTCCCTGCACTCAACCCACCTTTCCAGTCATAACACAATCTCAACTCGGGGTGCAGCATAATTATCGGGCTCAAATGAGGCCATTATGACGCTATACCAATAAATCCAATAACATAAAAAATAGCTCTGATAATAATAGTTTTGATATTCCATAATAATTATCTAATGAAGATTACAGGTGCACATCTGAATTGTGTTTTACATTCTGTGTGTCGTACAAGTGTAAGAAGAAGCTAACCAAAAAACTCTGAAACACACGGCCAGTGGAAAAAGCACACATAACCACCATTTATGGTCAAATCTAAACACCTTAAAGTTTTGTTTACTTCTATATGTCCTGCCCAGTGCTTTTACTTTGTTATATTGCTTCCAGGACTTTAAAATGGCAGCCCCGGTACATTAGTTTTCCTTGGACAATGGTTACCGGTGTGTTTGGTGCACATCCTGTTTTATGGCACATGTTTAGGATACAAACATAACAATGAGTATGTGTGGATGTTGTCATGAATTAACTTGCAAGCTAAACATGCTAATAGCAAACACGTATTCGAATGTGATTAATGAAACGTTGTGGTCTTTCCAGGATGAAAATGCGGCAGCACAGGGTGTTCTTGCTGTGCACGGTGGGCCTGTGTGTCATCTCCTTCCTGCACTACTACAAGGCTCTCCACTACGTCTCCCTGCTGCGTGAGCTCTCTGCACCTTACCCTAACATCAAGTCCTTCATCATGGTCACTGGCTTCTTCTGGAGGGAGAAGGGAATCGCCGCCACCCCACTCAACCCCACCTCCCCCGAGGAGGCCGCACCTGTGCCGGCTCTTCACCTGTCCGGCACCAAAACCAGAGGTGGAACGGCAGGGAAAGTGGTGAGCGTCGGAGGCGGAATGGGGCCAGAATTGGAGTCGGGCGGAATAGTCAGAAGAACTAGACTGGAGATGAGGCTGAGTGAGGAGCCAGCGCCCCCTCACCCTTGGGAGAAACCAGAGGAGAGCCTGCGGGGAGACGTTCCAAGTCAGGTAAGATATATATATATATATATATATATATATATTGTACAAAAAAAGAAAAGATAGGTACTTGATGAAAAGGTGCGGCCTAGAAATAATCCCTGGAATATTTTGATTTGAATTCATAGCAAGATGAAAATAACCTCCAACCACGGGAGCCCACCCACCTTACCCGACCTGAAGGCGGTGAGCTCCTGCAAGTCCCCTTGTCCGAAGTGAAGCACCCGGTGGTGTTCGTCAAGGATCAACTGTTAGACTCTTCAGAATCCATGGGGGACCTCAACACTCGCAGTCACCAGCTCCAAGATGACAAAACTCCGTACTTTGTGCGAACCAAAGCTGGAGCGCTCTGCTTCAGGCAGGGCACAGAGGTGGTGAGCCAAAAAGACAGCTCTGGGAGAGCGGTGACTGGTGTGGCCGGGGAAGCGGGACACGAAGGGATGGCCGCGCATCGTAAACCTCTAGAGGTTCAGCAACAACCGTCCATCCTTCCGAAATCCAGGACGAGGGCAAGAGGTGGCAAGCGTCTGGTAAAGTGCGTGTGCCGGCCAGGATGGCACGGCCCGTACTGTGGCGTTCCCACCATGGTTTACCACTCCAACCTGCCCACCAAGGAGCGCCTCACCCCCAGAGAGACTCCAAGGCGCATCATCAACGCTATTAACGTTAATCACGAGTTTGACCTGCTGCACGTGCGCTTTCATGAGCTTGCCCAAGCTGTCGACCTGTTCCTTGTTTGTGAATCCAACTTTACGGCCTACGGAGAGAAACGACCTCTGAGGTGAGCCAGAGCTGTGATGTTTGCGTCGCCTCCTTGCAGTACCAGTTTGTATAACACCTAAATGTAAACCTTGTCCTCAGTTTTCTCCGGCTACTCCTCAACGGTACATACGACTACATCCGCCACAAACTCCTTTACGTGTACCTCGATCACTTCCCGGAGGGCGGGCGGCAAGATGGCTGGATCGCCGACGACTACCTGCGCACCTTCTTGACACGCAATGGCATGTCCAGGGTGGTCGGAGTTCGGCCGGATGACGTTTTTGTCATCAACGACGCTGACGAGATCCCGGCTCAGGAAGGCCTCCTCTTCCTCAAGCTATTTGATGGCTGGACGGAGCCTGTCGCCTTCCACATGCGCAAGGTACCGGTGATAATTGGAGAAATGAGCCATCAGTTATTGATTAGATGTAATAATGGTTTTCTCCAGGGACAGGATAAGGATATAAATTTCCGGTATTCCTAGTGTCAAGCACGTCTGTTTCCTGTTTTCTCTTTATTGCAGTCGCTGTACGGATTTTTCTGGAAGCAGCTGGGCTCGCTAGAGGTGATATCAGGCTGCACTGTGGGGATGCTCCGCCAAGTCTACGACTGCAACGGCATCATGCTGCGGCGGCGTGAGTACTATGCCATGCCAGGATTCCGCAAGTACGAAAACGACCTGGGCCACATCTTGGTGCAGTGGTCGGTGGGCAGCCCCTTCCACTTCGCCGGCTGGCACTGCTCCTGGTGCTTCACTCCTGAGGGCATCCACTTCAAGTTGACGTCGGCGCAGAACGGGGACTTCCCACGCTGGGGTGACTATGAGGACAAGCGTGACCTCAACTATATCCGAGACCTGATCCGCACGGGCGGCTGGTTCGATGGCTCCCTGCAGGAGTACCCTCCTGTAGACCCCAAAGAGCACATGTACGCCCCCAGGTACATGCTGGAGCACTACGACAGGTACCGTTACCTCCTGGAGAACCCGTACAGCAAAGCGCCCACACACGGCGACGGGTAGAGGAGCAGCCACATTTGGCTAAAAAACAAACCAGCACTTGGTTCGGACTGGCTAAAAAAACACCCAACTGGACGGCGTCACTGGAGTCTCAGAGGGAAAGTCATGGATGTACAGACCACTGGAGTAACCAAATCATTTCCTCATTTGTCGTTTCTAAGGGGTGTGGCTCACATGAATATTCCTTCCTGTTTGGACACTTCCTGTCCCACACTTATCATCCCACATGCAGCTTTGTGTGAGTGTGTTAAAGGGAGATTGCGTGTTCATGAGTGAAGAAAGGAGGTTGCTTTTGTGTTCCCGTTCCTACATGTGAATTGCTGGTGTGTGTGTGCGTGTGCATGTGTGTCTGTTTACGTGTTTTATGATGACCCATCAGTGTTGTGTGCAGCAGTCAGGACGACTTTGTCTCCTCGGAAACGAAAGTGTGTGACGGCAAGACGAGTGGGTGGGTTCTTCCAGTGTGTGTGTGTAGGTTGTGTAGTGTTCATGGAGGTCAGCTCTTATTCTGTTGTCATCTTCCCTCACAGCAACATGACTCACTTTTCTTCTTTTGAAGAAAGTACAACTTGACTTTCCTGACACTCACGCGCAGACACACACACACACACCAAAAGGCAACACACAAACAAGTATACACACTTAAATGCATTCACACAAACAATGAGCACAATGGACATACTGTACAACACACAAATACACACACTTACATGCTTACACGGTAGGACACACAAGCACACACAAAGTCAGTGGAAATGTCACAAAACACACTTTGGGATGAATTTACACACAAAGGACACCCTAAAACCTTCATTCCAGACAAAACTACAGCATAAAGTGTCACACATACAAGTGTAAAAAGAAGTGAAGCAGTAGAGGGAGGCCAAAAAAAACCCACTCAATTTGGCGTCTGCCAAATGAAGACTTGACGAGGCAGTGACGGTTCAAGTGGAAATGAGATTGCACTGTGGAGAGGCTGGAGTGCCGCTTGCGGCTCGCTAATGTAGCTAAAATGTTGCAACTCTTGCAGGGGGGGGTGTGGGGTTGGGGGGGACACATGGCACTGCTTAAATCTCTGCAGGGATGTCAATGGAGGCTAATAGCAGCTCTGGCATGGTGCCTTATGCCAGCGTGGCCTAATCAATAACATCCACGCCGACCTTCAGCTTCCTCCTTTCTGCACTTCTATATGTTTGTCATCTGTTTCAAACTTGGTCATTTTTCTATATTTTAACAACATGCTAGCTTAAGCGTGTTCGCTGAAGACAAACAAAACAATCAAACGTCTGTCAGTGCTGGCGCAACTTTTTATTTGGATGTGTATCAAAGCGTGCTATTTTTTAGTACCTTTGTGTGCACGGAGCGGGCTCATCTACCAAGGGGTGGCGCTATCATGGCCACAAGGAAGGAGGTTTTTTGCTCCATGATGTCACGAAAAGACACAACTTGAAAAGCGAGTGTTCTCAGAAGTGAAAAACAATGAGATGGCAGATTTTTATCATGTTTTGTCCTCACAGGCAGCCCATAGGGCAGGGATGTCCAAACTTTTTCCTGCCAGGGCCACATTGTGAAAATTCAGCTTTGTGAATCGGTGAAAACGACTAGTAATACAAATTGACTCTGCTCTTTTGTCGCCAGTCAATCAATCATTCACGCCCACATTCATTTGGACAATTTAGAATCAGAATCAGAATCAGAATCAGAAAAAACTTTATTGCCATTGTAAGTGAACAATTCACAAACTAGGAACTTTCTTTGGCGACTCAGTGCAACGTAGAATTCTAAGTAAACATAGAGTATTAAATAAACATAGAACTAACTAAACATAGAACCTGAGTAAGAAGTTGAAAGAGTGGCCAATGAAGCTGACGTGCATGTTTTTGGAACATGGGAGGAAAGCGGAGTACCGGAGAAAACCCACACAAGCACGGGGAGAAGATGCAAACTCCACACAGAGATGCCCAACGCAGATTCCAACCCTGAGCTTCTAAAGCTCCTGACAATGCGAACTTTCTTTTTATAAATCATAATTTTATTCCCATAAAATTTTAATTTTATTCTCATAATAGAACTTTTTCCATTTTGTTTCTCATGATATTGCGGCTGTAAAAAAATAACCACTTCAATATCAAATAATATACAATATAATATTATTTAATATAATTCTTTAATATTTCAACTTCATGACATTTGACATATGACAGGCCATTCATGACATAAAATGACATTTTTCCTCATGATATCACATTAGTCTTGTAAAATTACAACATTCCTTATAAAATTATGTTTTCCTCTTTTATATACAATAATTTTGATGTTATTGATAAAACATATTTTGCCTGCAAATCTCCCCCAGGCTGCACTTTGGACACAACTGTTCTAAAAAAAAAAACTTTTGCGTTATAGTGTTTAACTTTATATACAGTACTTTACAGTATTCCTGGGGAAATGACTTCCTTCAAGCTTTTGATTGGCTGCAATGGCCTTACAGTAAAGAGTAAAGAGCCCCCTGCTGTTTTGGCATGCACTTGATATCCTACAAAAGTATTTTTATTTTTTATGAAAAGTATTTTTTTTAATTCACCCGGCAATTATTTAAAAAATGAAGTCTTTTTCCAACACATCTGAGGTAATGAGAAAAATATTTCTCATTACCTGCACTTGACCCTGCCAGTGAGTGTGTGTGTTTGTGTGGATGTGTGTGTGTGTGTACCTGCAATTCTCATGACCCCATGCTGCAGGCCGCCTAAAAAAACAGCGTTTAACTGCAAAGCAAGGACAAGTTAGCGGCCCAAAACTGCCAGTTTTTGATGAAGTGTGGGCACAGTTTCCATGGCAACCAAATGCGGCAGAAGGGGAGAAAGACATTTTGTGTTCAAGTTCCTCACAATCATGTTTTTGCACTTTTTGTTGGACTTTTTAAGGGTTAAGATGGAAACTAGACAAAGGGGGGACTGTGTGTGTGTTTTATTATTTAACTTTTGGTGAAAGGTAATCTACCTGGCAGCTTGATATTTAAAATCTTTTACACAAGGCGGTGTATGTGCGTGTGTGTGTATTCTAATTTTTTGTTTTATGTTTTTAATCAACAACATAATTTCCTCTGCCAATCTGACTGCATGTTCCCTCGCTGTGACGATTGCCTGCGCACCTCAGAACCAGTTTGGACCCACTTGCGGTTCTGTTTTGACAGTGTGAATGCACCTTATTGTTGATTTGTGTCGCTGATTTATGCTCGTTGGGTCGTTCACAGGGTTTATTCACTTTTAATCTTCTGTGTTATTTTTTGTGATTAGTCTGCAAAAAAGCGTCAAAGCCAAAATGTCATCATCAGCACTTTTGACACGCATGCAAAATAGCATTCCCCACCGCTGCACAGGACCGAGCACGAGGGGGGGCTTATTCTTCCGTCCTCCTCCTCCTTGAGGAAGGTCAAAGAAAATGAACCAATTCACTGACCCATTCCTGGTTTTGTTGGATGACATTCAACAGAATGCATGCATGACATGCAGGAGAATTTGAGTGTTTTATTTGGATAAGAAAGTTTTATTTAGACATGTTTCCGTTTCCCCATCCTAAAATGACTCCATTTGTCCCAGTGCACTGGTTGTCCGAGGTTACATTGTCGGTTGTTGTTTTTTCTTTGGTTTCAGTGTTCACTACTGTTTTAAAATATATGCGTGTGTGCGTGCGGTGTGTTGGTCCAGTGGCTCGTTGTTCAAGTTCCTGACAGGAACTTCCCCTTTTCCCCCTGGGCCACTACACCGTTTCCAATTACAATGACCAATGAAGACTGCCCCTAACCTAAAAAAAAAAAAAGAAAATAGTCAAGCAGATGTACATTTGTAATTGACAATTAAAAAAATTAAAAACATGAAATTGTGGCTGTATGTTAACCATGAACAAGAAACATCCATGACAGAAATATAATAAATTAATTTTAAATCTTTAAAAGTGTTGATGTAATTTTACTAGATGGCCGCAGAGCCCTGTAGGAGCTTTTGTCAGCCTGTGTCACAATCATTGCATTTTGTCACATTAAGTTGCTATTTCTTTTAATTCACTTGGTATTGACTTTGAATATCTTCGCATTAAACTAACAAAAGATTGAAGAAGCACTAGCAAAATGAATATGGACTTTCTTTTGTATTGGTTGCAGTGACGTCTCTGCATTTGGGGCAAGTGGGGCCGGGCCCCACCAGATGGCGCACTATGCAGGCTCAAAATAATTGTGAATAGAATTGGACTTCTTTAAGGATAACAATAAAATATGTCAAGAATAATATTTTGCTGCAAACATTTACGCATGATACAAAGGCTTTACTTAAGTCAAGTTAAATGGTTGAAATTCTCTAAACAGGACTGAAATAGGGCCTAACCCCTGAGCACTTGTTTAAGTAAAGGAGCCACTCAAATCTTTGTGCGCATGTCCAAAACTGCCCTTTGTAAACACCCGTGGTGCCGCGTTAACTGAGCCCTTTATCCAATGAAAATGTCGGAATGATACATCACGTGATGTCAAGACGCAGTCAACACACGCTCATGTTTTGGCAATATAAAGTAGTGAGCTAGCAAAAAGACAACGATTGCCAACCAACACTATGAATGAAGTAGATTCGTTAATAAAGGGTCAATTTAGCACTTTGCCACTGTATTTCTCTCGCACGCTCTTACTCTCTCTCGCTCTCTCCCTTTTTTTCTCTTCAAGCCGCACGTGATTGGTCAACAAGTGTTTACATGCGCCCGCAGAAGAAGAGGTGATAGTTCAGCAACTGCAAACAGAGCGAGAGAGAAAAAGAGCCACGGCCAACAAGAGACAACATCCACAGGTAAAATGAATGAAACCAGGAAAAAAAGTAAAATGTGGAACCATTTCAATTTCATTGACGATACAAATGCTGAATGGAGACCCTGCAAGAAAATAATTTCATATCAGGCGGCTCCACAAACAACCTGCACAGGCACCTGAAACTTGTTCACCCATCAGTGCAATGGGAAGAGAAAACGCAGTCAGTTGACTTGTGTTGGTTCACTTTAAATTTTTTTAAAAAGAAAAAGCTGAACAATTAAAATACAGTAGTTAAACGTTGATTTGTAAATCAGAATCAGAAAAACTTTATTGCCATTGTAAGTGAACAATTCACGAACTAGCAACTTTCTTTGGCGACTCAGTGCAACGTAGAATTCTAAGTAAACATAGAGCATTAAATAAACATAGAACTAACACTAAGTAAACATAGAACCCTGAGTAAAAAGTTGAAATCACTGATAAGTAAAGGCGTGAGGGTGTTTTTAGTGCAGGTATTATAAGATGCCAAAACTACTGGTTATAACGTGACCATAGTGCAAATGTTATAAAGTGTTCATGAGTTCAACAGTAGGAGGAAAGAAACTGTTCTTGTGGCGAGAGGTTCTGGTCCGAATGGACCGAATCTTCTGCCAGAGGAGAGTGGCTCAAATAGTCCATGTCCAGGGTGGGAAGAGTCAGCAAGTATCCGGCCTGCTCGTCCCCGAGTTCTGGAGACGTACAGGTCCTGGAGAGATGGAAGGCTGCAGCCGATCACTTTCTCAGCGAAGCGCACGATGCGCTCTAGTCTTTGTTTGTCCCTGGCAGTGGCCCCGGCGAACCACACTGTGATGGAGGAGGTGAGGATGGACTCAATAATGGCCGTGTAGAATTGCACCATCGTCTGCACAGGCAGCTTGGCTTTCCTCAGCTGCCTCAGGAAGTACATCCTCTGCTGAGCCTTCTTGATGATGGAGCTGATGGTCTGCTCTCACTTGAGGTGGTGGGTGATGTTAGTGCCCAGGAAGCGGAAGGAGTCCAC
>QODF01000182.1:8570-119416 GCA_024372805.1 Oostethus manadensis | reverse complement strand
GAGGGGTGGGGCTCCAGGGCTGATATGCCTGCAATGTCCATTGTAGTCAGTGGGGTGGGGGAAGGGTGTGAATCTTTGAACCTGGAGTAGTGGGTGTTCAGTCTTTCTGCTAGGTGATGGTTGTCAACAGCGGGGGGGGGGCTTTGGGTCTGTAGTTGGTGATTTCCCTCAGACCTTTCCAGACAGAGACAGGGTTGTTGCTCCAGGACTTCTCCTTCAGATGTGTGTTGTACCTTTTCAGCCTTCTCTACCTTACTAAATAAGTACTTGCTCTGTCTGTATACATGAGGGTCGTTACTCTTGTGGGCCTTTTCTTTCTCCTTCCTTAGCTGTCTCTGTCTGGGTGTGAACCAGGGTTTGTCGTTGTTGAAGGTCATTCTGGTGTAAGATGGGACTATGCTGTCTTCACAGAATTGAATGTATGACGTCACTGTGTCTGTGTATTTGTCCAGGTTATTAGTAGAGGATTTGAATAGTTCCCAGTCTGTTATATCCAAACATGTGCAAAGCTCCTCCACACCCTCACTTGTCCACTTTTTAGCTGTTCTCACAGTAGGTTTGGAGACCTTCAGTCGTTGTTTGTATGCTGGGATGAGGTGAACCATGGCATGATCAGAGCAAAGATCCAGCGTCTTCTGCTCTCTCGTCGGACATTTAATAAACTGTTTGTACTTTGGCAGCTTCTGGCTCAGGTTTCCCTTGTTAAAGTCGCCCAGGATGATAAGTAAAGAGTCCGGGAAAATCCGCTCAACATCCAAAATCTGCTCCGCGAGCGCGCGTTGAGCTTCGTGCACGTCCGCACACGGCGGGATGTAAACAGCAGACAGGATGAATGAAGCGAACTCGCGTGGAGAGTAGAAAGGTTTGCTGTGAATGAAGAGATATTCCAGAGCGGGAGAGCAGTGTTGGGAGATTACAGTTACGTCCGAGCACCAGGCGTTGTTGACGAAGAAACAGACTCCCCCACCTTTCGTCTTGCCGGAGAGAGCTCGCTGTCTGTCGGCACGGAGGAGTTGAAATCCCTCGAGGCTGAGCGCGTTGTCCGGGACTTGTTCGTTTAGCCATGTCTCCGTGAAGCACAACACGCAAGAGGAGGAAAAGTCCCTGTTGTTCCTCACCAGCAGCGCCAGTTGGTCCATCTTGTTGCTGAGTAAGCGTACGTTGGACAGGAAAATCCCAGGTAAGGCCGTACGCGTGCCGTGTCGCCGGAGGCGTACGAGTACTCCTGCTCGCTTTCCTCGTCTTCGGCGTCTCACTCTTTTAGCCAAAACGAGAGCTAGATCTACTGAAGATACTAAAAAAACTGGCAATAGATCAGCAGGAGTGGTAGTTTTTATGTTTAATAGCTCTTCCCGGGTGTAAGAGCAAGCTGACACAGCATTTACGAACAAAAACAAACAAAACATAGAGCACGTAGTCACCAGGGCGACCATCCGCGGCGCCATCTTGGACTTCCTATTTTATATTATAGATTTTATATAATTTTTTAAAAAAAACCTTTTTTCATTAGTTATTATTAATTAATTTTGTGCATTGTTTTTTGTTAAAATTGTTTAATCTAAACTATCTGAAGAGCCGTTTAGGAGCCGAAAGAGTCGGATCTTTGTATGAGCCGAACCGAAAGAGCCGGATCTTTAAAAGAGCCGGTATTCTCATTACTACTGCTTGGGGATGAAAAGTGCCCACTGTTGTGCCCCACTCACCTCTTCATTCCAGAGACGCCACTGATTGGTTGGCTGAAAAACGCAAGAACTACACCGATTTGAAGAGCAATGCTTTCGCGCGGTAAGAGCCGCACGGAAATCCGCGCGTGTGTGAGTTTATTCTCCATGCGGTGTGTACTCCCAACCTGCAGGGGGCAGTGTAGCGAAAACGCATCTACCTCGGGACGACTAGAGCGGTAGAAGTTTGTCGTTGTTTGAATGTGGCGACACTTGCACGTCGACTCCTTGAAGAGGAGGAATTGTGTGTATAACTTGAATTCCTGCCATCACAGGGACTGGTTTGATGAAGAAGCCAAACACTCTTTTTAATGCACATCAAATACCGGGAAAACACACGTATCACTGGTTCCACTCAAGCATTCGACGCATTTTGTATTTTACGTCATTACTTCCCTCTCCGATCTTTCTCAGCGAGTTGCACACGTCCTGGTTCTCTCTGCGCGCCGACTCATATCAACGCCAGTATTTCTGTACGTCCGCGCAGTTCGAAAAAAGTAGAAAACAGGTTTATAGCATCCAAGACTGGTTTCTGGCGTCATCTAGCGGCCGAAGGTTGTACTACAGTTGAGCTGCTCTTTCAAGTGGATGTATATACGCAAGGTGACGCTGGAGGAAGTTCTGCTGAACAAAGACCAGTATTGGGATACAGTATTTGATCACTTTATACAAACAAAATAATTGTAATAATCTTCTGACACACTGACAGGTACGTGACCGAGTCCAAATGAGGCTTGAGTGTAATGAGAAGTAATTGAATGCAATTAAGAAACATTTACGTTTTAGATCCTGCTCTATAAATAGCCTCGCGCGGTCCTTGGATGTGTGGCGCTTCCCTGGGCGGTGGACGGACGTCTCAAGAGCATCTACTGCTGTGAGAGCACAAACGTGCTTATGTGTGTTTTGACTTCCAGAAACACCAGACATCTCTCCAATGATGCCAGAAAAAGTAGCTAGATTTTTCGCTAGTTGCTTTTGAGAAAATATATCGCCAAGAGGGCTGGAATGTTGCCAGATTGTGCGACAAAGTCGCCAAATTGGTAACTCTGAGAGGAGGAACAACTCTTTCCTTCAAACAGCTGTTTGCTCGCAGGCTCCGGCTTCGAAGGCCAGCATGCATACCTCATTCGTGAGTTGTGTAATGTGTGACTGAGTAGTCTAATGTCACCTGATACATATTTTCTACCTTTGCAAAGCCAATAACCCTCACTTAGTATTGTTTATGATTGCGCTCCCAAGAAGCTAAATACTGTACGAGCAGAAAAATGAACATATCCCAACCAACCCATCCCTGTTATTAGTATATTTTGATTGCTACATTTGTGGTAATGTTTGTCTGAAACAATAGACCAACAGTTGTTGGTCTATTGAATAAATGACCAATCGTACACACAGCAACTTGTGAATAAAGTGTGCATTCTTATTAGTCATTTATTCTGAAGGTTTTATTGTTTTTACTTTTTTATTTAATTATTGTGTAAAAAACAATTTTCACCTATTTTATATGACTTTGTCATCCTGTTCTTCCGTTGTTGTATAGCTTGGCTATATTGTCAATCACCTTGCTACCGCAATAAAACGGAATAATACGTTACTTAAATGAATTACTAAGCTGTGAATTTATTTACATTCAAATGTATTATTATTAATACATTATTTAAATGTCTTGTATTATTTTCTTGATTTTGTTTCTGATATGGAGTAAAATTCAGGCTGGTGTTGGTGATACTGAGCCAATAAAGATACTTTGTGCAAATTAACTGTCTGCTAAATTAAAATATATATATATTTCATAGCCCATCCATCCATTTTCTTCTGCTTATCCGAGGTCGGGTCGCGGGGGCAGCAACCTAAGCAAGGAAGCCCAGAGGTCCCGCTCCCCGGCCACTTCGTCTAGCTCTTCCCAGCGGATGCCGAGGCGTTCCCAGGCCAGCTGAGAAACATAGTCTCTCCAACGTGTCCTGGGTCTTCCCTGAGACCTCCTACCGGTTGGACGTGCCCTGAAAGCCTCCCCAGGAAGGCGTTCGGGAGGCATCCTAACCAGATGCCCGAGCCACCTCATCTGACTCCTCTCAATGCGGAGGAGCAGCGGTTCTACTCCGAGTCTTTCCCGGATGACAGTGCTTCTCACACTATCTCTAAGGGAGAGCCCAGCCACCCCGCGGAGAAAACGCATTTCGGCCGCTTGTACCCGCGATCTTGTCCTTTCGGTCACTACCCAAAGCTCATGACCATAGGTGAGGGTAGTAACGTAGATCGACCGGTACAGAGTCTGCATCACTGCAGACGCCGCACCAATCCGCCTGTCCACCTCGCGTTCCATCCTTCCATCACTGGTGAACAAGACCCCGAGATACTTAAACTCCTCCACTTGAGGCAGGACCTCATCCTCGACCCGGAGATGGCACTCCACCCTTTCCCGGGCGAGAACCATGGACTCGGAGGTGCTTATTCTCATTCCATCCGCTTCACACTCAGCTGCGAACCGAGTTGATGGTCACTGTTCAATGAAGCCAACAGGACCACATCATCTGCAAAAAGCAGAGATCGAATCTTGCGGCCACCAAACTGAAACCCCTGGACGCCCTGGCTGCGCCTTGAAATTCTGTCCATGAAAGTAGTGAACAGAATCGCTGACAAAGGTCATCCCTGGCGGAGTTCAACCCTCACTGGAAACGGGTCCGACTTATTGCCGGCAATGCGAACCAAACTCTGACATCGGTCATACAGGGAACGAACCGCCTGGAATAGGTGGTCCAATACCCCATACTCCCGGAGCACTCCCCTTAGTATTCCCCGAGGAACACGGTTGAATGTCTTCTCCAAGTCCACAAAACACATGTAGACTGGTTGGGCAAACTCCCATGCACCCTTTAAGGACCCTGCCGAGAGTATAGCGTTGGTCCACAGTTCCACGACCAGGACAAAAACCACACTGCTCCTCCTGAATCCGAGATTCGACTATCCGGCGGATCCTCCTCTCCAGAACCCCTGAATAGACCTTACCAGGAAGGCTGAGGAGTGTGATCCCAATTATAGTTAGAACACATTCTCCGGTCCCGCTTCTTGAAAAGCGGGACCACCACCCCGGTCTGCCAGTCCAGAGGCACCGACCCTGACGTCCACGAATGGAGTCGTGTCAACCAAGACATGCCCACTGCATCCAGGGCCTTAAGGAACTCCGGCCGGATCTCATCCACCCCCGGGGCCTTGCCACCAAGGAGCTTTTTGACCACCTTGGTGACCTCAGCCCCAGAAATAGGCGAACCTGACTCCCCAGGCACTGCTTCCATGTTGGAAGGTGTGTCGGTGGGATTGAGGAGGTCTTCAAAGTATTCCATCCACCGGTCCACAACATCTCGAGTCAAGTTCAGCAGCACACCGTCCCCAACATACACGGTGTTGACTGTGCAGTGCTTCCCCAGCCGAAGACGGCGGATGGTGGTCCAGAATCTCTTTGAAGCCATCCGGAAGTCGTTTTTCCTGGCCTCTCCGAACTGCTCCCATGTCCGGGTTTTTGCCTCAGCGACCGCCAGAGCTGCAGACCGCTTGGCCTTCTCGTACCTGTCAGCTGCCTCCAGAGTCCCATGGGCCAAGACGGCCTGATATGACTTTCTTCAGCTTGATGGCATCCCTCACCACTGGTGTCCACCAACGAGTTCTGGGATTACCGCCACGACAGGCACCGACCACCTTGCGGCCACAGCTCCGATCGGCCGCATCGACAATGGAGGCACGAAACATCGCCCACTCAGATTCAATGTCCGCTGCCTCCCTCGGAACATGGTCAAAGCTCTCCTGCAGGTGGAAGTTGAAACTCCTTCTGACTGGGGGACTCTGCCAGGCGTTCCCAACAGACCCTCACAATGCGTTTGGGTCTGCCAGGTCTGACCGGCATCCTCCCCTACCATCGGAACCAACTCACCATCAGGTGGTGATCAGTTGACAGCTCCGCCCAGTGTCCAAAACATGTGGTCACAAGTCCGACGACACAACCACAAAGTCAATCATCGAACTGCGGCCCAGGGTGTCGTCCTGGTGCCAAGCGCACATGTGTGACACCCTTATGCTTGAACATGGTGTTCGTTATAGACAATCCGTGACGAGCACAGAAGTCTAATAAGACACCGCTCGGGTTTAGATCAGGGGGGCCGTTCCTCCCAATCGCACCTCTAGAGGTCTCACTGTTGCTGCCAACATGAGCGTTGAAGTCACCCAGCAGAACAAAAGAATCCCCCGAGGGAGCACTCTCTAGTACTTCCTCTAAGGACTCCAAAAAGAGCGGGTATTCTGAACTGCTGTTTGTATGTATTTGTATCTTCGGGTACTCCGGTTTCCTCCCACATTCCAAAAACATGCATGTTAGCTTCATTGGCCACTCTAAATTGTCCATTAGAGTGTGAATGTGAGCTTGAATGTTTGTATGTCTGCCTTGCGATTGACTGGCAACCAGTCCGCCTCCCGTCCAAAGTCAGCCGGGAAATGCTCCACGGTCCTAATGAGGATAAGCGGTGCAGAAAATAGTGATGGGAACTCCGGCTCTTTTTAAAGATCCGGCTTTTTCGGTTTGGCTCACTATAAGGAACTTAGTCTTTCGGCTCCCAAACGGCTTTTCAGATAGTTTAGATTACTCAATTTTAACAAAAAAATGCAAAAAAGTAATTATTAATAACTAATGTTAAAAACGGTTGTTTTAAAAATATTTTTATTATATAAAAATATAATACAAAATAGGATTTACAAATCAACGTTTAACTACTGTATTTTAATTGTTCAGCATTTTATTTTTAAATAAATTTTAAGTGAACCAACACGTTTTCTCTTCCCATTGCACTGATGGGTGAACAGTTTTCAGGTGCCTGTGCAGGTTGTTTGTGGAGCCGGCCTGATATGAAATTATTTTCTTGCAGCGTCTCCATTCTGCATTTGCATCGACAATGAAATTGAAATGGTTCCACATTTTACTTCTTTTTTTCCTGGTTTCACTCATTTTACCTGTGGATGTTGATGATCACCTCTTCTTCTCCCTCTGCTGGGCGCATGCAAATACATGTTGACCAATCAGTGCAGCTTGAAGAGAAAAAAAGGGAGAGAGAGAGAGGGAAGAAGAAAAAACACGGTTCCCAATCAGGAGCCGGCTCTCGTCTTTCACTTCAAAGACCCGGCTATAAGAAAATGGATGGATATTACTGTCTATGAAACATTTTCTAAATAAAAAAATATTAATAAAGAAATTGTTAACTTAAATATTTGTAATATCTGAGATGTAATGAGTTAGCAAGGTAAGTCTAATATACAACAGAAACAAAGAAAATCTAAATCATATAAAGTATGTATCGATATTTTGATTTAAAAATCGATTTTAGAGCATGAAGAGGTCTTGTCGCAAGTACTGATATTTTTGTGTCAATCAAGATAGTCTTGTGACTATCTTGACTATGCTAAGCCTGTGTCTGGTAAAGTCGCTCTTTTCCAAAAGATATTAACTTTAATGGTTAATATCTCCAAAACGAAAGCAGCACACACGTTGGTTTCAACTGAACCCGATAGCACAAACAAGGATGGTCAAAATGAGTCTATTTTGGTTTCATTCGAAGCTTGTTGACGGGCCGATTATGTAATGGCTCAAAACTTTTGGTAATATATCAAAAATAAAAGCAGCACAAATGTTCATTTTAATTGGACAAAACAGCACAAACACAGCACAAACAAATGGGATTGTTTTAGTTTCATTTGGAGAAAATGGTGGGGCTGCATGACCTTTTGGTTGACAAATAAAAGAACTAACTCAAAAACAAAAGCCGCACAAACATTATTTTTTATTGCACAATGGTTATTTTCTGCCATGAAAGCTCATTTTAAACCAATTTAACAACTGTAATGCTTTAATAGGGTATTACAATTAACAGTTGTTATATTATTTCTACAGTTAATTCATAGAAAACAAATATTGAGAATAAATGGGCAAGAGTATTTTGAATAAATAAGTTCTGTCTTGACAAGAGCAGAGTTGTTTGTGTCGCTGTGAGTTGAGTTATCACAAAGTACATCGCCTCTCCTAATGCACTATTGCACTGCAGGTATTTTTTTTAAATTATGTACATATAATAGCGGGCGTTATATTGGCATATTTTTAGCCATCCTTCGGTGGATTTTTTGCTGTGAACTGCTATAAACTTTGGGCTAGGAGCTGCTAGGTTCGGGCATAGCTGAGGACAGCTAATTGTGGGCCTGTGTCAATGAGAGTGAGCATTAGCGGCAGATTTTCAACATCAGTAAAACACGTACATTATAGCATTTATCTTATTTATTATGTATTGTGTGAAACTATGACAGGAACAAAATCAAATTAAAAGCACTAAATGAATACAAACTCACCGTCCACCAACCAGTACAAGCTTGGACTTTGTTTTTCAGAGACATGCACAAATATAGAATTGTTCTCTTTTTCATTTGTTGTCTTTATTTATATATGAATTTATTCAATATATATACAATATTTTAATCAATTGACAGCCCTAGTCAAAACATTTTAATGCAAGGGTGTCCAAAGTGGCTCATTTTCAGGCTGCAGCATTTTTTATTGGCTTTGGCATATTGTAAAAATGTAATGAATGACTTTCATGTATTATTGTAGTGAACTAATCTGCTTTGTCAGCTATAACAGAAAGGTAAGCTGTGGATGTTTTGTTCAACTAAAAATGAAATGAACAGAAAAATGAAATGCATGTGTGACCTGTGTATGTTATATATATATGTATAATATTAATATATACATATATACACACATATATACATATATATATACATACACATATATACACACACACATATATGTGTATATGTATGTATGTATGTATGTATATATGTATATATATGTATGTATATATGAATGTGAGTGTGACTGGTTGTTTGTCTATATGTGCCCTGCGATTGACTGGCGACCAGTCCAGGGTGTAACCCGCCTCTCGCCCAAAGCCAGCTGGGATAGGCTCCAGCATCCCCATGACCCTAATGAGGATAAGCGGTATAGAAAATGAATGAATGAATGAATTTTACATGTGCTGCCTTTGAGTTCAAATGGGGGGGTTGTGTTTTTGGCGACATCTAGCGGCTGCGATAGTTCATTGATGAGCTTGTTTTGACGCAGTTAGGCACACAAATTGAATGATACCAAGCATACCGGATGCTTTGTGTCTGTAAGTAATGTGCTATATGTCCTATAGATGCTGTTTACTTAGTAGGCTAACTCTGTCTATCTTTGGAGATTGTAGGTGCAGTGTCAACCACTGACCAACATCTCGACTGTTTGATGCATTTTGAAACTCCTGAATGCGTGTCTCCCAGTTGGTGAGAACATTGTCTGCGGAAGAGGTTGGACACCCCAGCTGGATCAAATGGTGGTTTGCATGTTTGGAGAGCTAGTCCTGGTGAGAATATGTTCCAGTCCAAGTCACGCACTGACACGTTGTCACTGGAGACCGGGCGCTGCTAGGTACCCGTTGAAGGTGATGTAAACGTCCACGTCATCGCTGTAGACAGCGTTCTCCCTCTCGCGCTTGTAGAGGCGCACCCACACCTCGTCATTGAGCGCCAAGTCCAGCATGACGCTCTGGCTTTGCATGATGGAGCGCTCGCTGGGCTGGGCATACAGGATCACCTGCTCCTTGTCGTTGTGCATGAGGTGCAGGTAGGTCTCCTTGAAGTTCCACGTGTGGATGTTAACGTTGAAGAAGTAGACACCGGGCACGTAGCAGTAGAACTTGCCCTTGAACATGTTGAAGTGCTCGTGCAGGTTGACGAATACGGTGTCGAACACCAGCGCCTGGTAGTACTCCACACTGTGCAGGGACTTGCGACGCCCCACCGAGAAAGACGACTGGGGGGTCTTGCAGGGGTCGCCAGGGGCGCCCGCTTGGCCTTTGCTGCCTTTCAAGCCTGCCAGTCCCCTTTGGCCGGGGGGTCCTTCGAGACCTGGCTTACCAGGCGTGCCTTTATCCCCTCTGTCTCCTTTATCACCTGCAAAGACAGAATTATAATTAATACATCAGTATAGTGGGAATAGTGGGAGCTTAACAATTCATTTTAATAACGATTCGATTTGTATCATGATTCGTGGTTGTTGACAATTCAAGGACAATATTGGTTCAATTACAACCAGCCGATCCAAAACGATTCAGTAACTTTAAATTGATTCAGTAACTTTTTAGCTGCAAATTCAACCATTGTGTGTGTGTAATACCTGGATACTGGGCAGTGCATGTGAAGCTTCTTAGATTCTATTTGTTTTTAGTAAAGGAATCAGGCATAAATGAATAATGGATGTACTGTAAACACACAAATAAACAACAATTCATGGCAAATGCAATCACATTTTATCTGAATAAAGTGCAGGCTCGGCTAGGCCCGGCCAGGTCCCACGGGTGAAGACCTGACCACCAGGCGCTCGCCTGCGAGCCCCTCCCCCAGGCCTGGCTCCAGGGTAAGGCCCCGGTATCCCACGTCCGGGTGAGGTGCGGTCACTCTTCTTAGTTTTTTTCATAAGAGTCTTCTAAATCACTCTTAGTCTGGCTCGTCACCTAGAAACTGTTTGCCTTGGGAGACCCTACCAGGGGCATAAAGCCCCTGACAACATAGCTCCTAGGATCACTCGGGCACTCAAGCCCCTCCACCGCGGTAAGGTGGTGATTCACGGAGGGGACAAGAAGGATGCAAACCAGCCATGTTGTTATGTGAAGATAAGATGCAACAAAAACAGAATGACATGGATTATTTTTCCTTGTCACATGATCACTTGTTGCTGGGCAGAATTCACAAGGCTCAATCCCGTGCGCTGCAGTGCCCATTTAAAAAAAACTTCCAGTCACATTTGCAATGCTGTCTCAATGTCAACCTGGGGAACAGGCCCCCCGCTGCCTAACACAACCCTTGACAGGACTGGGAACAATAAGAAGCAATAAGAAGTCGGATGGACGAGGAAAAAACTGTATTGAAACAAGTTTATTTTCAACACAGTGCCATTTGCTGGTGCATGTGGGGCACTGAAACATAAGCCCCAGATGTGTTAATTCAAATAAAAGTGGTTGTGAAATATTTTTTATTTATTTTTTATAAAAGGGTTGTAAAAAAAAATAATTGCACAATTGTGCTATTGATAATTATACAGTATTTACAGTATATATATATTTGAATTATATAAAACAATAATGTAGTTTCTGTTTATCAACACAAAAGGATGTCATTCCACATGAGCGCACCACTGTGATTAGTAAAAGCAAAAGCAACTTCACATAGTTAATATAATAAAAGCCAGTACGTTTCTTCCGTAAACATAAAGCACAACATTTTGTTTACATGAAAAACTGATCAGCGGACTGGCGAGTGCATGCCAAAGCAACAGGAGGTGCTAGGGTGCCAAACATAAAGGCTGTTTTAGCCAATCAAAAGCCTGAAGAAAGCTATTTCTTGAAAGGACAACATAAAAATGGTTTGGGTCATCTTTAGGAAGCTAAAATGTAAGGTGAAAGAGTATGGAAAGCTTCTCCTCCATCTTATTTTTATCTGCTCAGTTGGCTTGCGGTCGACTGGAATGTCCTGCCTCAGTCAGTCAGTCATGGAGACTGCGTGGTTCCCCACAGTGTTCAAGAACTCACAAATGCACATTGAACAGTCGATTTCTTATGGGGCGGCGTTGGATTGTGTTTGGAAGTGGAAGCACGGGGAAAAGTTATTTGGTTATAAGGTTATTTAGAAAGTCACAGGGCGGGCCACAGATCAAGACAGGACGGGTCCGCTCATGAAGGTAGCAGCATTGGACACAGTGCTCTTGTGGACCGCAGAGAAGACCACTGAGACTCTGACTGACTCTCTGATTACATGTTCTCATAAAACCTTCCCTTTTGTCTATGTGAGGATCCTGACTAGTTCTGTAGTCCCTCTCTCTTGTCACGTTTTGCGTGCGTGATCTTAGATGGCGGTGTAAACAAACAGGACAGTATTTAGATGCTAAACAAGTGTGTGATTGCAAATCAGGGCAAAATTTTAGCAAAAATGTTGGCTATTATCAGAAAAACAAGCTAACTGAGGCAGATGTTGGTACCAATGGATAATGTGTGTGTCGTTTATTTTACTTAAAAACAAAACATATTAGACATTTTCACAAAACTCCCACTGTAACTTTACGTGTTCAGCCAAATCTCCAGGAAATTTGTTACGCGCATTTAGGGGACTGGCAAGCACCAGTGTGTAAAATGTGAGCAAGATTGGTTGAAAAACATGGATGCAATCCAGCAAAACGTCTTTGAGGGGCACCTAAATAATTGTTCAGAAGTTGTTGAGTATTTGCCTGATGATATCTGTATTGCATCTATGTGTAACCCACCTGGTTCTGCCACAAGGGGTTGGGAACCACTGATGTAGAGAATAAACACCATCTGTAAGTGTTTCAGTTCTCAGCAAAAGGTCGGTTCTGGTACCTTTGAGGATGGTCATGTTGACGACGGTGCGGACGCCGGGCACGTGGTAGGGGGCGGGGCCGGCCTGAGGATCCATGTGATCGCAGCAGCGGCGGCAGAATCGCGTGGGAGGTCGAGAGGGGGAGGGAAGGCAGCAGGCAAGCGGCAGTAGCAGAAGAAGCCTCAAACATCCTGCCATGGCTGCTAATGGGGGAGGAAGCAAAGACTCAGGTGATTGGCACAGCAGCACTTGTCAGTCAAAGGGGATCTTGCTTGGATTAGGATAAAAAACACCCTGAAAATCTAGTGGAAAATTCCTTCAAAATGAGTAGTACAGTATCTTTTCATTGTTTACTCTCACTTAGGCAGTCACACCACCAAAAACCCACAGAAGAACCCTAAGAACTTCCTTTTTCAAAAAATATATACACAGAAATCAGAAATAATTTTACAATCAGTAATAACTTACTTTAAAAATTTTAATAAACTACAGTCGCTTTTAGTTGCCGGGTGCACGGGCCACAAATGCAAATAACCAGTTACTATGAAATAAACATTGGCATTAATTAATATCTGTGGCTATATGCAACAGGACTGTACTAAATTCAGAATTTATTTGAGAATTACCTCTAAAGTCCCATTCAGTTCTTGAATTTAAATTTGAATTGCATTTGCAAACAGGAAGCAGAATTGCAATTCAGGTCTAATTAAAACATGAATTTTATCTTCTTTTCCTTTGGGCTTATCCTTTCAGGGGTCCCACAGTGAATCAATTGCCTCATCCAACCCTGTCTTCTGTATCCTCTTCTCTTGCGCCAACTACCTTCATGTCCTCTTTCACTACATCCATAAACCTCCTCCTTGCTCCTCCTCTAGGCCTCCTGCCTGGCAATTCAAAACTCAGCATCCTTCTACCAATATATTCCCTATCTCTCCTCTGGACATGTCCCAACCATCTCAGTCTGGCCTCTCTGACTCTATCTCCAAAACTTCTAACATGTGCTGTCCCTCTGATGTGCTCATTCCTGATCCTGTCCATCCTGGTCACACCCAAACAGAATCTCACCATCTTCATCTCTGCTACCTCCAGCTCTGCCTCCTGTCTTTTCCTCAGCGGCACTGTCTCTAAACCAAACAACATGGCTGGTCTCACCACAGTTTTGTACACCTTTCCTTTCATTTTAGCTGAAACTCTTCTCACACATCACACCCGACACTTTTCTCCACCCATTCCAGCCTGCCTGCACACGCTTCTTCACCTCTTTTCCACACTCTCCATTGCTCTGGACTGTTGACCCAAAGTACTTAAAATCCTCCATCGCCTTTATATCTTCTCCCTGTAACCTCACTTTTCCACTTGAGTCCCTCTCATTTACAAACATGTACTCCATCTTCATTCCTCTCCTTTCCAGGGCAAACCTCCACCCCTCAAGCTTCTCCTCCACCTGTTCCCTGCTCTCACTACATATCACAATGTCATCTGCAAACATCATAGTCAATGGAGATTCCTGTCTAACCTCGTCCGTCAGCCTGTCCATCACCATAGCAAACAAGAAGGGGCTCAGAGCTGATCCCTGATGGAGTCCCACCTTCACTCGGAACTCCTCTGTCACACCTGCAGCACACCTCACTACTGTCTTACAGTCCTCGTACATGTCCTGCACCGCTCTAACATACTTCTCTGCCACTCCAGACTTCCTCATACAATACCACAGTTCCTCTCTGGGCACCCTGTCATAAGCTTTCTCCAGATCTACAAAAACACAATGCAGCTCCCTCTGACCTTCCCTGTACTTCTCCATCAACATCCTCAAAGCAAATACTGCATCTGTTGTACTCTTTTTTGGCATAAAACCGTACTGCTGCTCACAAATGCTCACGTTTGCCCTTAGTCTAGCTTCAACTACTCTTTCCCATAACTTCATTGTATGGCTCATCAGCTTTATTCCTCTGTAGTTGCCACAACTCTGCACATCTCCCTTGTTCTTAAAAATGGGCACCAGCACACTTCTCCTCCATTCCTCAGGCATCTTCTCATTATCTAAGATCTTGTTAAACAACCCGGTCAGGAACTCTACTGCCACCTCTCCTAGACACTTCCATACCTCCACAGGTATATCATCAGGACCGAGTGCCTTTCCATTCTTCATCCTCTTCAATGCCCTCCTCACTTCTTCCTTACTAATCTTTGCTACTTCCTGGTCCACAACAGTCACCTCTTCTACTCTTTGTTCTCTTTCATTTTCCTCATTCATCAACTCTTCAAAGTACTCTTTCCATCTTCCCATGACACTACTGGCACCTGTCAATACCCTTCCATCCTTATCCTTCATCACCCTAACCTGCTGCACGTCCTTCCCATCTCTGTCCCTCTGCCTTGCCAACCTGTATAGATCTTTCTCTCCCTCCTTGCTGTCCAACCTAGCATACAAGTCATCATAAGCCCCTTGTTTGGCCTTTGCCACCTTTACTTTCACCTTACGCTGCATCTCTCTGTACTCCTGTCTACTCTCTTCAGTCCTCTCAGTGTCCCACTTCTTCTTAGCTAACCTCTTACTCTGTATACACTCCTGCACCTCCTCATTCCACCACCAAGTCTCCTTATCTACTTTCCTTCCAGATGACACACCAAGTACTCTCCTACCTGTCTCCCTGATCACAGTAGCTGTAGTTGTCCAGTCATCTGGAAGGACTTCCTGGCCACCCATAGCCTTTTTCAACTCCTCCCTAAAAGTCACGCAACACTCCTCCTTTTTCAACTTCCACCATTTCGTCCTCTGCTCTGCCTTTAGTGGTGAGAAGGATGAATAGGGTAGTCATCCTACACACCACCATCCTATGCTGTCTAGACACACTCTCACCTACCACTGGTTTGCAGTCACTGACCTCCTTCAGGTTACACCTTCTACACAAGATGTAGTCTACCTGTGTGCTCCTATCTCCACTCTTATAGGTCACCCTATGTTCCTGTCTCTTCTGGAAGAAAGTATTCACTACAGCCATTTCCATCTTTTTTTCCAAGTCAACCATCTGTCCTTCTGCGTTCCTCCTTTGGATACCAAACATGAATTTTATAAACTTTATAAAACTTAATACTATTTTGTATTATTGTATGTACTTTATGTGCACAGTACTTTATTATAGAAGGTAAAAACCCTTTAAATTGTTGAATAAAGAGGATAGAACAGCACTTCATCACCCATAATAGCTTGCTTCATCCAAGTCTTTAAAATAGCTTCCCAAACATTTTGGACATTTTGTTTGGAGTACACTAAATAAATAAATTGTTGATAAATATACACATAAATAAGCTACACATGCCCTATTCAGTTATCAGCATATGAACTGAAAATCAACCAGAAGGTAAGGTGTTACAACCCTTTGAGGAGAAACATGTCCTCAAGGAAAATTCAACTTCAAACACTTGCAACAACAACGCTAAAAACCTTCAGCATTTCAGGATGTGGAATCCAATTTTAAAAACTCAAACAATGCACTAAAATTTGCTCTCAACAGTACAAGGAAGAAGAGTCCTGAACTACTGTGTACATACAATTCTGCATCTAATCATTACTACACTCATTAATAACTCCTCATTCTTTTGTGAGTTCATTGTGAGTATTCACCCATTATCTAACTATCCATCCATTCATCCATTTTCTTTCGCCTATCCAAGGTCGAGTCGCGGGGGCAGCAACCTAAGCAGAGAAGCCCAGACTTCCCTCTCCCCGGCCACTTCGTCCAGCTCTTCCCAGGCCAGCCGAGAGACATAGTCTCTCCAACGTGTCCTTGGTCTTCCCCGAGGCCTCCTACCGGTTGGACGTGCACTGAACACCTCCCCGGGGAGGCGTCCAGGAGGCATCCTAACCAGATGCGGTTAGGATGGCTTCTCTCAATGCGGAGGAGCAGCGGTTCTACTCCGGGTTTCTCCCGGATGACAGTGCTTCTCACCCTATCTCTAAGGGAGAGCCCAGCCACCCTGCGGAGAAAACTCATTTCGGCCCCTTGTACCTGCAATCTTGTCCTTTTGGTCACTACCCAAAGCTCATGACCATAGGAGGGTAGGATCGACCGGTAAATTGAGAGCTTTGCCTTTCGGCTTACCTCTTTCTTCTCCAAGACAGACCGGTGCAGAGTCCACATCACTGCCGACGGCGCACCAATCCACCTGTCCATCGCACGTTCCATCCTTCCCTCATTCGTGAACAAGACCGCGAGGTACTTAAACTCCTCCACCTGGGTGAAGACCTCATCCCCGACCCGGAGATGGCACTCCACCCTTTTCCGGGCGAGAACCATGGACTCGGACTTGGAGGTGCTGATTCTCATCCCAGCCGCTTTACACTCAGCTGCGAACCGATCCAGTGAGAATTGAAGGTTACTGCTCGATGAAGCCAACAGGACCACTTCATCTGCAAAAAGCAGAGACCAAATCCTGCAGCCACCAAACTGAAACCCCTAACGCCCTGCCTGCGCCCAGAAATTCTGTCCATGAAAGTAGACAGAATTGGTGACAAAGGCCAGCCCTGGCGGAGTCCAATCCTCACTGGAAAGATTCCATTCCATTCCATTTTCTTCTGCTTATCTGGGTTCGGGTCGCGAGGGCAGCAGTTTCAGTAGGGAAGTCCAGACATCCTGGCTCCTCTCGATTTGAAGGAGCAGCGGCTCTACTCTGAGCTCCTCTCGGATGGCCGAGCTCCTCAACCTCCCGGACACCCGCCCTCGACCACTGCCCAAATCACACTGGAAACTCACTGGAAACAGGTCCGACTTATGGCTGGCAAAGCGAACCTAACTCTGGTGCGGCCACCAAACTGGAACCCCTCAACGCCCTGGCTGCGCCTTGAAATTCTGTCCATGAAAGTAGTGAACAGAATCGGTGACAAAGGGCAGCCCTGGCGGAGTCCAACCCTCACTGGAAACGGGTCCGACTTATTGTCGGCAATGCGAACCAAACTCGGTCATACAGGGAACGAACCGCCTGGATTAGGTGGTCCGATACCCCATACTCCCGGAGCACTCCCCATAGTATTCCCCGAGGAACACGGTTGAATGTCTTCCAAAGTCCACAAAACACATCTAAACTGGTTGGGCAAACTCCCATGCACCCTCAAGGAGCCTGCCGAGAGTATAGAGTTGGTCCACATTTCCACGAACAGGACAAAAACCACACTGCTCCTCCTGAATCCGAGATTTGACTATCCTCCTCTCCAGAACCCCTGAATAGACCTTACCGGGAAAGCTGAGGAGTGTGATCCCACACCCTCCGGTCCCCTTCTTGAAAAGCGGAACCACCCCCCTGGTCTGCCAGTCCAGGGGCACCGACCCCAGTGTTCATGCGATGCTGCAGAGTCGTGTCAACCAAGACACGCCCACAGCACCCATGGCCTTAAGGAACTTCGGGCGGTCTCATCCACCCTCAGGGCCTTGTCACCAAGGAGCTTTTTGACCACCTCGGTAACCTCAGCCACAGAGATAGGAGGACCCGCCTCAGAGTCCCCAGGCACTGCTTCAATGTTGGAAGACTGATTGAGGACGTCTTCAAAGTATTACCTCCACCGGTCCACAACATCTCAAGTTGATTTCAGCAACACACTGTCCCCATCATACACGATGTTGACTGAGCACTGCTTGGTCCAGAATCTCTTCAAAGCCATCCAGAAGTCGTTTTCCATGGCCTCTCCGAACTCCTCCCATGTCCGGGTTTTTGCCTCAGTGACTGCCAGAGCCGGAGACCGCTTGGCCTGCCGGTACCTGTCAGCTGCCTCCGGAGTCCTATGGGTCAAAACGGCCTGATAGGACTCTTTCTTCAGCTTGACGGCATCCCTCACCGCTGGTGTCCACCAACGGGTTCTAGGATTACCGCCACGACAGGCACCGACCACCTTACAGCCACAGCTCCGATCAGCCGCATCGACAATGGAGGCACGAAACATCGCCCAATCAGACTCAATGTGCATGTTCCACCCTTGGGACATGTTCAAAGCTCTCCCAGAGGTGGGAGTTGAAACTTCTTTTGACAGGGGACTCTGCCAGAGGTTCCCAGCAGACCCTCGCAATGAGTTTGGGTCTGCCATGTCTGACCGGCATCCTCCCCCGCCATCGGAACCAACTCACCACCAGGTGGTGATCGATTGACAGCTCCGCCCCTCTCTTCACCCGAGTGTCCAAAACATGTGGCCGCAAGTCCGACGACACAACCACAGAGTCAATCATCGAACTGCGTCCCAGGGTGTCGTGGTGCCAAGTGCACATGTGGACATCCTTATGCTTGAACATGGTATTTGTTATAAATACGTGACGAGCACAGAAGTCCAATAACAAAACACCGCTCGGGTTAAGATCAGCGGGGGGGGGGGGGCGTTCCTCCCAATCACGCCTCTCCAGGGCTCACTGTCGCTGCCAACATGAGCGTTGAAGACACCCGGCAGAACAAGGTAATCCCCCGAGGGAGCATTCTCAAGAACTTCCTCTAGGGACTCCATAAAGGGCGGGTATTCTGAACTGCTTTTCAGAATATGAACATGCTGAAGGCATATGAGCCTTGAGCTCATATGCGCCTCAAGGCTCCGAGGTGCTTGAGGCGCACCTTGAGGCTCTGAGGCACCTCAAGGTTCTCAAGGCTGTGGATGTTGGGGTACTGTGTTGGCTGACACGCTTCTACAACATTGCAAGGAAGTCGGGAACAGTACCTCTGGACTGGCAGACCGGGGTGGTGGTCACCATTTATAAAAAGGGTGACCGGAGTGTTCCAATTATAGGGGATCACACTCCTCAGCCTCCCTGGGAAAGTCTATTCCAGGGTGCTGGAGAAAAGGGTACGACCGTTAGTCGAACCTCGGTTACAGGAACTGCAATGTGGTTTTCGTCCCGGTCGCGGAACACTGGACCAGCTCTCCACCCTTGCAAAGGTACTGGAGGGTATGTGGGAGTTTGCCCAACCGGTCTACATGTGCTTTGTAGACCTGGAAAAGGCATTCGACCGTATCCCTCGTGGTGTCCTGTGTGGGGGTGCTCTGGGAGTACGGGATTGGTGGCCCCCTACTACGGGCCATTCGGTCCTTGTACAATCGAAGCATGAGCCTGGTTCGCATTGCCAGCAGTAAGTCGAGCTTGTTTCCGGTGAACGTTGGCCTCCACCAAGGCTGCCCTTTGTCACCGATTCTGTTCATAATCTTCCTGGACAGAATTCCTAGGCGCAGTCAAGGCGTTGAGGGAGTCCAGCTTGGCTAAGATCTCATCTCTGTTATTTGCAGACAATGTGGTCCTTATGGCCTCATCAGGCTGCGACCTTTACCGTTTACTGGAGCGGTTTGCAGCTGAGTGTGAAGCTTCTGGGATGAGACTCAGCACCTCCAAATCCGAGGCCATGGTTCTCAGTCGGAAATGGGTGGACTATACCGTCGGGGTTGGGAGTGAGGTCTTGCCTCAGGTGGAGGAGTTCAAGTATCTCGAGTTTTTGTTCACGAGTGAGGGAAGCTTGGAGCGTGAGACTGAGAGACGGATCGGTGCAGCGTCCGCAGTAATGCGGTCGCTGTACCGGACCGTCGTGGTAAAGAGAGAGCTGAACCGGAAGGCAAAGCTCTCTGTTTACCGATCGATCTACGTTCCCACACCCACCTATGGTCATGAGTTTCGGGACATGACCGAAAGAACGAGATTGCGGATACAAGCGGCGGAAATGAGTTTCCTCCGTAGGGTGGCTGGACTCCCTCTAAGAGATAGGTTGATGCGCTCGGCCTCCTGGGAGGAGCTCAGAGTAGAGCCGCTGCTCGTACACATCGAGAGGAGCCAGTTGAGGTGGCTCGGGCATCTAGTTTGGATGCCTCCCGGGCGCCTCCCTGGTGAGGTGTTTCGGGCATGCCCAGCCGGGAGAAGGTCCTGGGGAAGACCTAGGACACGCTGGAGGGACTATGTCTCACAGCTGGCTTGGGTTGCCAGGGATCGGGAAGTCTGGACTTTCATACTGAAACTGCTGCCCTTGTGACCCTGACCCGGATAAGCGGATGAAAATGGAATGGAATGTTTGGCGCATAAGCGCAAACAACAGTTCAGGACCCATCCCCCCACCCGAAGGCGTAGAGAAATTACCCTCTCGTTTACTGGGTTAAATTCCAACGTGCAGCCTTGGAGCCGGAGGGCAACAAGAATTGCCCTCCCTGCACGTCGCCTCTTATTGCTGGCAACACCAGAGTGGAATGAAGTCCAGCCCCTCTCAAGAGGACTGGTTCCAGAGCCCTTGCTGTGCGTTGAGGTGAGTCCGACTATATCTAGTTGGAATTTCTCCACCTCACGCACCAGCTCAGGCTCCTTCCCCGCCAGAGAGGTGAAATTCCATGTACCGACATGTAGCTTCTGTAGCCGAGGATCGGACCGCCAAGGCCTCCGCCTCCGGCCGCCACCCAGCTCTCTTTGCACCCGACCCCTTTGGCCCCTCCCACGAGTAGTGAGCTCATGGGAGAGGGGACCTACGTTACCTTTTCTGGCTGTGCCCGACCGGGCCCAATGGGTGCAGGCCCGGCCACCCGACGCTTGCCATTGTGCCCCACTTCCAGGCCTGGCTCCAGAGGGGGTGACCCGCGTCCGGGAAAACGAAGTCCATTGTTCTTGTGCATCATCAGCGTGTTTTGAGCCACTCTTTGTTTGGTTCTTCCCCTAGGATCTGTTTGTCATGGGTGACCCTACCAGGGGCGTGAGAGCCCCCGACAGCTTAGCTCCTAGGATCATTGGGACACTCAAACTTCTCCACCACGATAAGGCGGTACTCAGGGAGGATCCAACTGTGCCTTGCCCTATATATTTGATTATTAGTCATGACTCCTATATGAATTTTTTGCGATGACGAGAAGTTTGACTACTATTTGACCACTTTGTTTAGATTTACAATGTTAAAACATTACACATTACAATGTGTTTTCTTTACATTTTTTCATTTGATCAATTTGAAATGAAGATAAATTGCTAAACATTAAGGAGTTTAATGTTAGTGTCTGTACTTCCATTTGGAAGAAAAATCTGTGTTAAAGTATCTTTTTCTCACTGATATGTGATTAGATTACATTGAATTCAACTTCCTGTAATTAAAATTCAATTCAACATCTTGTGGGGTGAATTTAATTCAAATTCCTGCTTTGAATTGAATTGAATTCTGAAATTCTTAATGTTGTATCCCCTGTTAGGCAACCTCTTGGTGCAGATCTATAACTGCGAGCTATAGCTGGGTTTGAAGTATCACAAGTGGTCAGCATATAGCGGCTTGATCCAGTCCTGCATGTGCTTTAAAATGTTGCTACTCAGCTGTTGGTATGAAAGCATGAATTAGCTTTGTTGAGGCTTCATCCTCTTGCATAGCTCGACGTGTTCTCCGAAGAATCTAACCTTGCCTTTGCCCATAAAGGCTGTCATTGGTCGAAAAGTTTATGTTATTTCCTGTGTGTATACAAATGTTTGGGAGGGAGTACAGCCTGCCTTCGCAAACGCTTTTTGATTTAGTATCAGTATTTGCAATAAAAACGATTTTTCTAACACATCAATTTGTTGCGATTCCAACACTCTCCATCCTCGTTTAATTACCATTGTTCTGTCGCGGCAAAGGAAGCTAATATGCTAATAGGCCAGTGAGAATTGTAAAAGAGTCGACCTCTGGAAAACAGCGCTCCTAGTGTTTTTGCAAAGAAATGCATGTAACACACTTAACACCTACAAAGAGCTGTAAAATGCTTTCAAATATGAAAATACAAGTATTAATATATAATAAAAATACATGACATTAAAAATGATTTTAAAATAATTGAAAAAAACATACAAAAATACATATTATAAATATAAAAGACGACTACGTTAAAGCATGTTATTTGTCCTCATAATATTGCATTATTGTTGTAAAATTACAACCTTTTCTACTTCTTTCGCTCAGTATTTTGACTTAGTCTTTGTACAATCAGTGTAGATTTTAAAATTTTTGCTGATGCTGTTTTTTTCTCCTTAAATTATATTTTCAAAATGTGCCACGGCCTAATAAAAAAAACAGCCTGGGGCCGCGCCTTGGACACCCCTGGAAAACACAACCACAACATACATTTCTTGCTTTTCCATAAGATGTAGAAGAGAAAGGAAAGAGCCAAGTGATTCTGCGGTTCTTCTGTAAGGATTTTGTGCGGTACATTCAATACGGAACAGAACAAAAACTCCAAAGAAATCATGCGGCATCCAGAGGCCCCCACAAACTATAGGTGTGAAGGTGTGTGGCCAACTATCATACACACGTTTCATACCAGAACACACACACGTACTACATGCACCAACATTTTTTGCAACTTCGTTAACTCTCACATGCTTTAGCATTTTCTTTGCCGTGTTATCCCTCATCTTTGTGCCATACTCTTTTGGACCAAGCGCAGCGTTACATAACACAAAACATGCGACTCACTCTCCGTTTCTGCTTTTAGAATGCCTCAATTTAAAATCAAAGCACATGTTTGCATGGTGAAAGAAGAGCAGAAGTGGAAAAGTGTGACGGTGTTCCCGTGGTCTTTTACTATTAGTACAAATCCATGTACAGGACACACTAGGAGTCTATTTTTGTCTCTTAAGGCACCAACGCACTAATGTGTAATGCATTGTTAATCTGTAATGCGTAAAGTATTTGTTGCTAAAACAGCCTCCACTCCTCTGGCAACACTTTCTACTACATTATGGAGTGTGTCTGTGGGATTTTTTGTCCATTTGAGAGGTCAAAAGACCCAAAAGAGTGTTTGTTCACATATGTAACATATGTTATATATAACATATATAACATAACACATTGTCTCAACTATTCCAGTGTCATTAAAGTACACATGATAAACTGAACCACTGGGAAAAGAAATCAGAATTAGAATTAGAATCAGCAAAACTTTATTGCCATTGTAAGTAAACAATTCACAAACTAGAAACTTTCTTTGGCGACTCAGTGCGACATAGAATCATAAATAAACATAAAGCATTAAATAAACAGAACTAACACTAACTAAACATAGTGCTGACAAATTTGTGCTCCACTTGCAAATGAGCTAGTTTGCCAACCCAAATGAACTCACAAAGACGGAGAGGAGACAAACACCAAGGAAACAAAAGGCGAGCGGATGTGTGTAAAAAGATGGTGGTATTGGAGTTCAAAGTATTTGTCAGTAATACAGTAAAAATGACAGGACATGGTAATTTTCACTTTACAAGTCAATTTCAGTGTGCACCTACATTTCTACTTGTGCTCCTAGAATTGGAAGTTAGGGGTGCTCCTAGTAAAAAATAAAAAAGTTAGTCTGGAGCTTTGCATTTCTGACTCTCAAACGGTGGGCATGTGTGATCAAAGCCAGGCGACGTGCATGGCTGGCCCACGCAAGATGACCCCTGTTACATAGACAAGGCATGAAGCAATTTTGAAAATAATTAAATGCTAACAATAGATTGAAAAACCAACGGTATAAAAAAATAACTAGTAATCGCATTAGTTCTCCATTCTCATCATTACAACAAAAAGACCACTTTGATGCACAATTATGAGATATATTAGCAATAAACTAAATCAAAATAAATATGGACCAAAGATTAAAATCCCTAGAGAGCAACAACAAACTTGTTTTGCACAATCTGTGATTTACTATCTCTAAAACAAATAATAGAATTAAATAAAATGTTTACCACTGGTGATGTCATCTCCTAGTTTAGTAACATCAACCCACCCTTTGAGCTCCCCACCCCCTCACACGCGCTGACACTAACCATCACTTAGCCACGTCTACATGCAAGCCGCTACGCGCCAGACACCCCCTGCTTGTCTCTTCAATGTGCACTGAAGTGCGACATTAGAAACTTTTTGTCCTTTTTAGCAATATATCAGAAAATTTTTGGTTGTCTTACCTGCTGGAGCTTCACCAGTAAAAGAAGAGTCCTGGTGTTCCACTGAGGTGAGGAACTAGTAAGGAGAAACGCTCAGCATGCCTCCCTCTTTGTACTACACACACATACGCACACACACACACACACGCACACACTCACTTCCCTCCCCCCTTGAACGTAACAGCCATCATACACGCCTCAGGGACACATTACTGATTCATTTCAATCCACACGTTGTTAAACGAAGACAAAAGTTTTATGGAGTCTTATTATCATTAAAAGCATGTACAGTGGATCCTCCCTGAGCCACCACCTTATTGTGGTCTAGGAGTTTGCGTGTCCCAATGATCCTAGGAGCTAAGTTGCCGGTGGCAGTCATGCCCGTAGTAGGGTCTTACATGACAAACAGGTCCTGAGGGAGGGACCAGACAGAGAGTGGCTCAATAGACCCTGATGATGACTAAAAACATTGGACTTCGTTTTCCCTCACCTGGATGCGGGTCACCGGGGTCCCCCTCTGGAGCCAGGCCTGGAGGTGGGGCACAATGGCAAGCAACCGGTGGCCGGGCCTGCACCCATGGGGCCCGGTCGGGCACAGCTCGAAAAGGTAACGTGGGTCCCCCTTCCATGAGCACAAGTGAGCTGGGTAGCGGCCGGAGGTGGAGGCCTTGGCGGTCCGATCCTCGGCTACAGAAGCTAGTTGTCGGTACGTGAAATGTCACCTCATGGGATCACACTCCTCAGCCTTCCCGGTAAGGTCTATCCAGGGGTTTTGGACAGGAAGATCCGCTGGATAGTCAAATCTCGTCCTAGTCTTCGTCCTGGTCATGGAACTGTGGACCAACTCTATACTCTCGTCAGGGTCCTTGAGGGTGCATGGGAGTTTGCCCAACCAGTTAACATGTGTTTTGTGGACTTGGAGAAGGCATTCCACCGTGTTCCTCGGGGAATACTGTGGAGAGTGCTCTACAGTATTATACAGTATGGGATATCGGACCACCTAATCCAGGCGCTTCGTTCCCTGTATGACCGGTGTCAGAGTTTGGTTCGCATAGCCGGCAATAAGTCGGACCCGTTTCCAGTGAGGGTTGGACTCCGCCATGGCTGCCCTTTGTCACCGATTCTGTTCATTACTTTCATGGACAGAATTTCTAAGCTCAGCCAGGGCGTTAAGGGTTATCAGTTTGGTGGCCCCAGGATTCGGTCTCTGCTTTTTGCAGATGATGTGGTCCTGTTGGCTTCATCGAGCAGTGACCTTCAACTGAATCGGTTCGCAGCTGAGTGTGAAGCGGCTGGGATGAGAATCAGCACCTCTAAGTCCAGGTCCATGGTTCTCGCCCGGAAAAGGGTGGAGTGCCATTTCCGGGCATGAGGTCCTATCTCAAGTGGAGGAGTTTAGTACCTCTGAAATATTGCTAAGTACTTCGTTTGTTCACGAGTGAGGGAAGGATGGAACGCGAGATGGACAGGCGGATTGGTGCGGCGTCTGTTCCAATTTCACAAACTGGCAAAAAAAGCCTCCACATTTCATGTTTGAAAACAAACAGGAACTTGGCCTTTTTGTTTTGAACCACTCATTTTTGGCAAAAAAAAACAGGGGTTTTAGTTTGACAAACTCCTTTAGGGGACTTTGATCAAATGAGCCCAAATCTCAAATCGAGATACTAGGCTGATGGGTGATAAATTGTAAAGTGTCCTAGGTGATGTGGGAGGAGCTTTTAATGACTTGCTAAGCAAGATGGACACCCAAACAACTCGGCTCTGCAAGGTCAGACTTTATTAGGAATTGCTGTGTATGATGAAGATGACACCCTGATGAGATTCATAGGTCCCTTCTTTAATTAGTTACAATATCACTAGTCCTTGTAAGTGCTGGGCCCTATATGGCCATCAACTTGCAAAAACCCTGGTTTGCATGTGGGATGTGAGGGCTTGTTCACCGCTGCTTGCAGCGTTTCTGTTTTGTTTATAGACCACAAGTTTTCCAGTTGTAATTGTATGCTGCAGTGGCATCTCACCAAGAGTTGTTTTTATTATTTTGGCGACCTGAATGATGCTTAAACTTAAAACTTAAACCTCATTGTTACAGTATTTTTATTTTTAACAACGTTTTTTTCCAAGTCAGTGATGTGGCAGCAATGTGGCTGGGCAGAAAAAACAACTCTCGGTTTGTTTGTTTTTCTTCTTCTCTCTTCTTTTGCAATAATTGTGCACATTTCCTGTCGGACCTCATCTGCACCCTCTCTCAAAGCCTACCTCCTCCCAGCCTAACCACTATGCCCAGATAAACCTCCAAAAACTGTGAAGGAGAGGAGGCCCGGGCAGCGACGGAGATGGTGGAGAGAGGAGAAACACAGCGACAAGCAGATGACCCACTGCAGTTGGACAAGGTGCTGCAAGCACAATAACAAAATGAATACCACAAGAGTGACCATTATTATTGTGGTTATATTATTGCAAAGGACACATTTTTCATAAAGCTTTTGCTAAGCTGTCAAGCTAAAGTCCAGCGTGTCATAAAATACTGTTTTGGAGGAAAGCACATTCAAAAACATTCAAATCCACATATGTATCCTCAGACTCTGCTTCGTCCACGGAAGGCATGTCAGTGGGATTAAGAAGGGTCTCAAAGTATTCCTTCGACCGACCAACTATATCCTCAGTCGAGGTCAGCAAGCCCCCGTCCCCACTGTAAACAGTGTGAACTGGGGGCTCCTTCCCTTTTTTCTAAGGTGTCCGACGGTTTTCCAGAACCTCTTCGAGGCCGACCGAAAGTTGTGCTCCGTAGCCTCACCAAACTCCTCCCACACCCGAGTTATTGCCTCGAGCACAGCCGAAGCTGCATGCCGCTTGGCCTGCCGGTACCTGTCAGCTGCTTCGGGGGTCCTGCAAGCCATACATGCTTGATAGGACTCCTTCAGCCTGACAGCAGTCCTAACCTCCGGTGTCCACCAACAGGTTCGGGGCTTGCCACCACGACTGGCACCATCCACCTTGCAGCCGCAACTACGACTGGCTGCCTCAGCAATGGAGGCACGGAATACGGCCCATTCGGACTCAATATCCCGGTCCTCCCTCGAGATGCAGGCAAACGTCTGTCGGAGATGAGAGTTGAAGACTTGACGAACGGGAGACTGCCAGACGTTCCCAGCACACCCTCACTACGCATTTGGGTCTACCAGGTCTGTCCGACATCCTTCCCTGCCATCTAATCCAACTCATCACCAGGTGGTGGTCAGTTGATAGCTCAGTCCTTCTCTTCACCCGCGTGTCCAGAACATGCGGACACAGGTCTGATGATACGACCACAAAGTCGATCATAGACCTGCAACCTAGGGTGTCCTGGTGCCAAGTGCACTTATGGACATCCTTATGTCTGAACATGGTGTTTGTTATGGACAAACTGTGGTTTGCATAGAACTCTAGCAACAACACACCACACGGGTTTAGCTCAGGGAGGCCGTTGCTCCCAACCACGCCCCTCCAAGTCACACTGTCATTGCCCACATGGGCGTTGAAGTCTCCCAGTAGAACTATGAAGTCCTCTCCATAACCCCTCTGATAGACTCCAAAAAGGCTGGGTACTCTGAATTGCCGTTTGGCGCGTACGCACAAACCACAGTCTTGTGGTCTTGTGGGGAGCCTTTCCCCAGCCCAAAGGCGTAGGGAAATAACCCTCTCGTTCACGGGGGATGACTCCAGCACAGAGGCACCAAGCCGGGGGGCTAATAATAAGCCCACACCAGCTCGCCGCCTCTCCCCTGCAGCAACTTCAGAGAAGAACAAGGTCCAGCCCCTCTCGAGGAATTTGGTTCCAGAGCCCAAACTGTGGGTTGGTGTGAGTCCGACTATATCTAGTTGGAATGTCTCCGCCTCTTCCACAAGTTTGGGCTCCTTCCCCACCAGAGAAGTGACATTCCGTATCCCAAGAACCAGATTTGGCCGCCGAAGACCAGGTTGCCCGGACACCCGCCCTCGACCACCATCCAAATCCCATTGCACCGGACCCTTATGCTTGCCCCTGCAGGTAGTGGATCTGCGGAGGGGAGTTCCTGTGTGGCTTCTTCGGGCGCCCGGCCAGGCCCCACGAGTGAAGGCTTGGCCACCTGCGACCCCCTCCCCCAGGCTTGGCTCCAGGGTGAGGCCCCGGTGTCCGACGTCCGGACCGAAGTGCAGTCACGCCTCACACTATTCTTCATAGGGGTCTTCTGAATCCCTCTTAGTCTGGCCCATCACCTAGAAACTGTTTGCCTCGGGAGACCCAACCAGGGGCATAGCCCCCGACAACATAGCTCCTAGGATCACTCGGGCACACAAACCCCTCCACTACAAAAAGATGGTGATTCACGGAGGGGCACTTTGTCCCTTCTACAATAAGAATAACAAATTCGGCAGTCTGTAAAAGTCTGTAAAAGCTTGTTTTTGTCCCACAGGGAAGTGGCTATCATGTTCATGGGGTCTGTGCTAACTTACTTTTTTAAAGTGTAGTATAACAACAATTGCTCTCTTCTTATCATTATAATGTCTTAGTGTCATTACGCAATGTGTACCGAAAGTGGGATAGACTCTACACCTGTGCAGAACGTGTCTCCATCCGCCCAACCTATTTTGTGTCAGTCACATGTTGGGCAAACAAATTTGTATTACACCGCCTTATTGTAGTGGAGGGGTTTGCATGCCTGCTTGATCCTAGAAGTTATGTTGTTGGGAGCTATATGCCCCTGGTAGGGTCTCCATAGGCAAAGACCCATATGGAGACCCATATGGAAAAAAACGAGGGACCGCACCTCGCCCGGACGTGGTACACCGATACCCTACCCTGGAGCCAGACCTGGGGGATGGGCTCTCAGGCGAGCACCTGGTGGTTGGGCCTTCATCCGTGGGGCCCGGCCGGACCCAGCCTAAAGCCACACGGGACCTCACCCCCTCAGACCCACCACCTGCAGAGGCAAGCATACGGGTCCGGTGCCATACGAGGCAACCTGGTCTTTGGCAGCCAAATCTGGTTCTTGGGGCATGGCATGTTACTTCTCTGCTGGGGAAGGAGCCCGAGCTCATAGGTGAGGTTGAGACATTCCGACTAGATATAGTCTGACTCATCTCAACCCGCAGTTTGGGTTCTGGAACCAAATTCCTTGAGAAGGGCTGGACCTTGTTGTACTCTGGAGTTGCTGGAGGGGAGAGGCGGCGAGCTAGTTTGGGCTTATTAACAGCCCCCCGGCTTGGAGCCTCTGTGTTGGAGTCATCCCCGGTGAACGAGAGGGTCATTTCCCCACACCTTCAGGCTGGGGAAAGGGTCCTGAATATTGTTTGTGTGTATGCGCCAAACAGCAGCTCACAGTACCCAGTCTTCTTGGAGTCTATCAGAGGGTGGTGGAGAGCACTCCAGCTGGTGACTCCGTAGTTCTACTCAGACTTCAACGCCGACGTCAACGACGGATGGCTGCCGTCAAGCTGAAGAAGTCCTATCGAGTCATATCGAGCATGGATGGCTTATGGGACCCGAAGTAACTGACAGGTAACCGACAAGCCAAGCGGCAAGCGGCTTCGGCGGTGGTCGAGGCAAAAACTCAGGTGTGGGAGGAGTTTGGTGAGGCCATGGAGAAGAACTTTCGGTCGGCCTCAAAGAGGTTCTGGCAAACTGTCCGATGCCTCAGCAAGGGCAAGCAGTGCCCGGTCCACACTTGGCACTGCTTACAGTGGGGACGGGGGCCTGCTGACCTCGACTGGGGATATAAAAGGGTGGTGAAAGAAATACTTTGATATACCTTCCGTAGAGTAGGAAGAATCGGAGGACACATATGTACAGTTCTATCACCGTGGCTGAGGTATTTGGGGTAGTCAAAACACTCCTGAGTTTCGCCCTGAGTTCCTCAAGGCTCTGGATGTTGAGGGACTATCTTGGCTGACACGGAACATTGCATGGAAGTCAGGAACAAACCTGGGTGGTGGTTCCCATTTTTAAGAAGGTTGACCAGAGCTGGAGGAGGTGGCCGTAGACCCAGAAGTATGGACTTCCCTACTGAGACTGTTGCCCTCGTTACCCGAAGCGGAAGAAAATGGAATGGATATGTTTGGATAAATGCTATTTCTCTGTTTAGAAAAATAAAGCTTTAGTTGAATCCTATACAATAATTCATCATTGCACTCTGGTAATGGTGGTTTATAGTCAAATATCACTGCATTGTATGCATTGTTTTATTGTATTTATTTGTTATATGTATAATCATACATAATCATATATGACGTTCACGTCTGCGGTGCATCTATTTTACGTAGCTCAGTCTTGGTGAATAAATACATAGAAACACCCTCATGCTAGGGAAGTACTAAGTACTAACCAAACTAACCCCCCAAGTTAGTACATATATGAAGTATGGCTATTGACTATTTATGTACATACATTTAAAAACGATAATAACTCCATCAGCACTTAAAGTTGCTGAAACGCTGTCATAAAAAATTGCAAATGGAGGAAGTGATGTAGGTCTCACTCATGCTTACAACCAATCCCACCTCCAGTACTTATTGCGTAATGACTTATCCTCAAAACGCTAATTGTGCGTAGGTCTGTCACTTTAACAAATTTTGTTGGATGATAACTGTTCAACAAATTATTGTCAATAATCGATATTATTGTCTGTATACGTGAGGGTCGTTACTCTTGTGGGCCTTTTCTTTCTCCTTCCTTAGCTGTCTCAGTCTGGGTGGGAACCAGGGTTCGTCATTGTTGAAGGTCACTGTGGTGTAAGATGCTGTCTTCACAAAATTGAATGTATGACGTCACTGTGTCTGTGTATTCATCCAGGTTATTAGTAGAGGATTTGAATAGTTCCCAGTCTGTTATATCCAAACATGTGCAAAGCTCCTCCACAGCCTCACTTGTCCACTTTTTAGCTGTTATCACAGTAGGTTTGGAGAGCTTCAGTCGTTGTTTGTATGCTGGGATGAGGTGAACCATGGCATGATCAGAACAAAGATCCAGCGTCTTCTGCTCTCTCGTCGGACATTTAATAAACTGTTTGTACTTTGGCAGCTCCTGGCTCAGGTTTCCCTTGTTAAAGTCGCCCAGGATGATAAGTCAAGAGTCCGGGAAAGTCCGCTCTACATCCAGAATCTGCTCCGCGAGCGCGCGGTGAGCTTCGTGCACGTCCGCACATGGCGGGATGTAAACAGCAGACAGGATGAACGAAGCGAACTCGCGTGGAGAGTAGAAAGGTTTGCTGTGAATGAAGAGATATTCCAGAGCGGGAGAGCACAACACGCAAGAGGAGGAAAGTCCCTCACCAGCAGCGCCAGTTTGTCCATCTTGTTGCTTGTGAGCGTGCTTTGAAGGCAGGGATAATTATGACGCTATTATGGGTGCCAGCACATATAGGAGTGGTGGGGAACGAATTGGCAGATACTTATGCAAAGACAGCAACAAGGAGAGCACAAATACAGGTAAATATAAAATACAGTAAAGCTGCGATTAAGGCAGTTGTGAAGGACAAGATTGTAAAGAAATGGCAGGACGCGTGGGATAGAGACTCAAAAGGTAGGCAGCTGTATAGTGTTAAAAAAAGAGTGGATCAAATAAGAAGTACCAGCAGAAATAGGAAAGAAGAAGACATCATAACAAGAATGAGAAATTGGACATACAGGTCTTAACAGTACACTGAAAATAATAGGGAAACATGAAAGAGGTTTTTGTGACTACTGTAATGTAACTGAAAATATTAGTCATGTCTTAATACATTGCAAGCAGTATCAGCAGAAGAGAAGGCTGTTGAAGAGTAAATTTAAGCAAGAGAAGATAAGATACAATATTGCCAATATTTTACAGTTAGACTCGGGTCATGTTTTATACAGATATATATTTTTTTTCCTAAAGACAACGGGGTTAATAAATAGAATATAGAACAAAATAAATTCTGTTCCACACTCCTATTCGGTAGGTGGCGGTAATGCACACCTAAAAGCTGTTTGCCAACCGCCAAATAAACAACAGAAGAAGAAGGAGAAGTAACTTCCTTTTTTGATGTGTGTCAACAGCTGGATAGGCTGCATTGTGTGTGTTCTCCATCCAAACCATCCTTTCTTTTCAGGCCCTTTGAGTGGCAATATCAGTAAGTTAAATTTTATACATGATTGTTAGAACATGTATATCTTAGTATTGATCTGTTTGAAGTATTTGTGTGCACTTTGGTTGAAGTATGAGTCTAAATTGTGTGTTGCTGCTGTATGCGCTAAATGCCCTTTCTATTTTTGTAATTTCAGTTTCACACTTCATTTTATTAAATTCTCGTCCAGTACAACATCTGCCTGTTCCTTGGAGGAAGTATTACAAGGAAGAGTTTAGCTGGCTGTGAATCCCAATATAGGACGCAGGTTACATTGGGTGCAACAGTGCAGTGAAATGATAGCACTCTCCTAAGGAACACGACGAGTGAGTTGGAAAGAAAATAACATTTTACTTAAGCACTCTCACTGAGTTATCATTATGAAGAAATCAGAGGCTCATGGCCAAGAGGTTGACACCCGGCCACTCATCGTCTCCTCCGCCTCCTCCATAAAGTCCTCCAAAGCTTCCAGATCATCCAGATCCTCAAGGTCATCAGCATCTACCCAGGCTAGTATAGCTGCAGCACATGCACTAGCAGAAGCTCAAGCGGCAAAAGCCAGATTGGCCTACGCTGAAAAAGAAATGAGCATTAAGATGGAGAAAGCCCGCCTAGAAGCAACTCTCGACGTTCTACAACTGCAGAACGAAGGCTACTCCAGAGCAGAAAGTGACAGAGTATATAACAAAGCAAAAAGACATTTGTATGCAAAATGATAATGTTACACATCATGAAAGACAACATGAAACAACAGGTGTTTTGAGACATTTTCACCCAAAACAAGAACATGATCAGTACCAAAGTTCACCACTAGATGGAAACGAACAAACATTACAAAGAGATGTTCAGCAAATTTCCCACAATGTATTACAAGGACACCAGAAAAGGCATCCAAATAATGACACTGCTAGCACAATAGGTGACCTTGCCAAGTTCCTAGCAAAGAATCAACTAGTAACAGATGGCCTGGCTAAATTTGATGATAAGCCAGAAAATTATTTTAGCTGGAAGATCACATTTCAGAGTACCATTAGGGATCTTGATCTTACAGCTAATGAAGAAATCAATCTTCTCATTAAGTGGCTGGGCCCGGAGTCCTCCGAACATGCTAAAAGGGTAAAAGCAGTCAACATAAGACATCCATCTGCTGGTCTACATATGATATGGAACAGATTAGATGAATGTCATGGTTCTCCAGAAGCAATAGGAAGCTCATTGTTTTCTAGAATAGAGAACTTTCCAAAGCTCTCCAGCAAAGATCCTCATAAACTTCGTGAGCTATCAGACCTCCTCTGTGAGTTGGAAGCTGCAAAGCTAGATGGTTATTTACCCGGCCTGAGTTACCTTGACACAGCGCGAGGAGTGAGTCCAATTGTGCAGAAGCTCCCCTATAACCTTCAAGAAACGTGGACAATGAAAGGGCCAAAGTTCAAAGAAGACCATAACGTTAGTTTTCCACCATTCTCATTCTTTGTTGAGTTTGTAAAGAATCAAGCCAGGACAAAAAATGACCCAAGCTTCACAACAACTCATCTCTTTCCTAATGAATTTACTGTCGGTCACAGAAGAGGAAAACCAACAAGCAACTACAACTCAAGACCATCAGTCCCCGTGCACAAGACAGATGTGTCAGCAGTGATGTCCGGTACAGCGAAGGGTGCAGCAGAAGATATCAGCAGGCAGTGTCCTATACATCACAAACCTCATCCATTAGGAAGATGCAGAAGTTTCAGAACTATGCTACTTGAAGAAAAGAAGATTCTCAAAGACAACAATATTTGCTACCGCTGCCTAGCTTCCACCAGCCACCAAGCCAAAGACTGCAATGTCACTATCAAGTGTCAAGAATGTGACAGTGAAAGACATCTGGTGGCTCTTCACCCAACCCCGGCACCACAGGTTTCCAAGCCACCTTTATCCACTAAAGAGCATGGCGGGGAGCGAGCAAATGCATTGGACTCAAATGTTACAGCCACTTGTACAGAGGTATGTGGAAAAGAAATCTCCGGGAAGTCTTGCTCCAAAATATGCTTGGTGCGGGTTTATCCTGAAGGTCAGCGACATAACAGTAAAAAAATGTACGCAATAATAGACGATCAGAGCAATCTATCGCTTGCAAAGACTGAATTTTTTGACATGTTTGACATTCAAAGCACAACAGAACCATACACATTGAAAATCTGTGCTAATAACACAACAGGTAGAAGAGCTTATGGCTACAAAGTTGAGTCCATAGATGAAAAAATGAGTTTCCCTCTCCCCACACTCATAGAGTGTAACGCCATTCCTAACAATAGGGAAGAAATTCCAACTCCTGAAGCTGCACTACAGCATTGCCATCTGAGATCCATCGCTGCCGAGATACCACCTCTTGACCAAGACGCTGAGATTCTATTGCTGATTGGACGAAACCTCCTGAGAGTTTACAAGGCAAGAGAGCAGCTTTGTGGAAGAAATAGTGACCCATATGCACAAAAGCTTGATCTGGGCTGGGTTATTATTGGTGATGTTTGTTTAGGCAGTGCTCACAAGCCAACTGAAGTCAATGTATTGAAGACACGTGTTAAGCAATAGACGCCCTAGTATCTCACTCCCTGTGACAGCCACTATAGTGTTAGGGAGACGTTCAATTTAAGGCAAGTAAAAGAGACTTCCAACCAACAGCAACCTTCATTCTCATACTCAAAGCACACAGCAGAGAATTTAGACTGTATTTTACCACACATAAAAACGACAACCAGCTTGCACAATCTGTTGAAGACATGATCTTTCTGAAGAAGATGGAAAGATGCTACAAAGATGACTCCAACAGTTGGGTTGCTCCATTGCCGTTCCGCAGCCCTAGACGCTTACTCCCTAACAACAAGTTATATGCATATAAATGGCTTATGTCTCTACGACGGACACTTGACAAGAAGCAAGACATGAAAGTACACTTTGTTGAGTTAATGCAGAAAATGATTGACAATAAACATGCAGAGCTTGCACCACTTTGCGATGAAGAAAAAGAGAGGTGGTATCTTCCCATTTTTGGTGTCTACCATCCACAGAAGCCAGGGAAGATCCGTGTGGTGTTTGACTCGAGTGCACAGTTCGATGGCGTATCTTTGAATGACGTGCTACTTTCTGGGCCAGACCTGAACAACACACTTTTAGGTGTGCTCCTCCGTTTCAGGAAAGAACCAGTCGCCATCACTGCCGACATTGAGCAGATGTTCTATTGCTTCATTGTTCAGGAAGACCACAGAGATTTCCTTCGTTTTCTGTGGTATGAAGACAATGACCTGGCTAAAGGTGTGGTAGACTACAGCATGAGAGTGCACGTCTTTGGTAACAGTCTCTCTCCAGCAGGGGCGATCTTTGGAATGAGATGGGCAGCAAAGGAGGCTGAAGCCAAATACAAAAGTGACGCACGAAACTTCACAGAACAGGACTTCTACGTGGATGATGCATTGAAGTCTTTCCCAACTAAAGAGAAGGCTATCTTCTCTAACTGAAGAGAGAGCTAAAAAAATGCTTGGCCTTTCGAATCTACGCCTTCACAAGATAGCTTCTAACAAAACAAAGGTGGTGAATGCCTTTCCCCCAGAAGACAGGGCCAAGGAAGTCAAAGACTTTGATTTTTCAATAGACAAGGTTCCTGTCCAGCGCAACTTCGGGGGGAGCTGGAACACCATGCCAGACACATTTACATTCAGTGTTCCACAGGAGCCAAAGCCTTTCACTCGGCGTGGAGCTCTCTCCACAGTAAACAGCTTATTCGATCCCCTTGGATTCTTTACACCTGTGACTATAAAAGGCAGGCTTCTTCTCAGAGAACTGTCAAGCAAAAACCTTGATTGGGACAGCCCTTTGCCCCGAGACATGTATGACGTTTGGAGAAGGTGGCAAGAATCACTACAGGGACTTAAAACACTCCACCTCTCTCGTACTTCCGTCTCATTCTTTCTCTCAACACATGCCACTTTCATTGAACTCTGTTTGTTTTCAGATGTTTTAGTAAAAGCTATAGCTGCAGTAGCCTACCTGAAGGTCACACATGAAGATGGTCACAATGAAGTTGGGTTTGTCATGGGTAAGGCTAAACTGGCTCCAATAACAGAACTCACCGTACCCAGACTAGAGCATTGCGCTGCAGTGCTTGCTGTGGAACTGTCAGAGCTTCTCACACAAGAGCTCAACATAAATATCGACAGAACCACCTCACTGATGAAGCCTTGACTTGTGCAGAACACACAATTATCAGATGCATCCAACAGGAAGTGTATGCAAAAGAAATTAAATGCATCTAGGGAAAACAAGACCTGGCAAGTAACAGTTCCCTTCACAAGCTGAATCTAATCATGGATGATAATGACCTACTACGGCTTGGAGGGCACCTTGCAGAGTCAAAATTGCCAAGTCATGAAGCCAAACCGCTTTTGATTCCAGGAAAGCATCACATTGCTTTCCTCATTCCTCATTTCAACCAAAAGAGCTGGTATGGCAGTTGATCTAAAGGCTTCGCAACAGATCCTTAGGGCTTTAGCCTGCACACAATCCAATCTACTCAATACAGATTTCGATGCAGACCCAAACACCACACATCCAAAATCCACAATGGACCTAATCATGGTTCTATAAATGCAATAATATATAATAAATGCAAGGTATACCTCTCAGCTCCCCAGTCATTTCCTGCAAGGCTCCTCATAACATTTATCACTTTCTCACTTTTATCCCCCACTCTATCTATATGTACCTTCCAAGTCAACTTTTCCTCAAACCAAAGGCCTAAGAACTTCAAATGACTAACCTTTCCAATGGGCACCTTATGCAAGGAGTGGCTACCAGAGGGGATATTCCTTTTTGACCCAAAGATTATATATTTACTTTTGGCAATGAACAGCTTAAACCCCCATTTATTTGTCCACAGAACAACTTGATTAAGGGCAATCTGAGTCTCAGAAAACAGATGCTGAATGTTCCCCCTCCAAATAGCTCCATCGTCTGCAAACAGTGACGTTCCAAATCTTGCATCCACAGACTGGAATATATCATTAATCATAATGTTGAATAAAACCGGACTAATTACTGCCCCTTGCAGGGTGCCATTGTCTGTTTCAATAACATCAGAGAAAATATTGTTACCCTAGCCTGAATCTGCCTATCACTTAAAAAGTTCTTAATCCAAAAAAACACCCTTCCATGAACACCAGCACTGTGGAGCTTAAAAAGCAGCCCCTCCCTCCACAAGCTGTTGTAGGCCCTTTCAATATCTAAAAACACAGCTCAAACCACTTCTTTCCTTATAATAGCTTTTCTAACATCCCTATCCAACACAATTTTAGACTCTGTTGTGCTCCTCCCTTTCCTGAACCCATTCTGATACTGTACCAGAAAACCACTTTTTTCCAGGAAATACACCAACCTATTGGTTATCATTCACTCAATCACCTTACATAGTACTGATGTTAAAGCAATTGGTCTGTAAGACGAAGGAGAGGATGGTTCCTTCCCCGGCTTAAGAATGGGAACCACAGTTGCCTTCTTCCAAGCCTTTGGTAAAGTACCAGACTCCCAGACAGCATTAAACAAAGACTTCATTTTTCCACGTCCTCCTTGCTCCTCGTGTCGCAGTCCTGCTCACAAGTGAGTTTGTTGGTTTCCATGGTGCCAAACTATTTGGCTTTTGTTTGTTGCCTTTTTCCACGGTGCTTTTTACTTTAATTCCTTTAGTTGCACTGGTTATTTGTTTTTTGACTCAGTGGATTATTATACTAAATAATTGTTCCTGGGGAACGTTCATTAAAGACTGAATTTATTGAACTGAATTTCTGTCTGCCTCTGCTTGTGGGGATCTCCACATGGCTGCCCGTAACGGACAGTTCCACATGTTCAAAAGGAGTAGGAAGAAGCAAAGCTTATTAAATCCTATCCCCGTAGGCTCTCCCCTATTTCAATACATTTGTACACTTTCTGCACTTACTAAGTTTGTATGCATAAGTATGGTCATGTGACAGTTTGTTAAGATAGTATTCAATGTCCTTATCACAGTAAATAACTTATATTGCAGTCCTGATGGATGATAATCATAATAAATAATAGTGATGAGTGGCGTATAACAATTGTAACACCACGTTGTTGTAGTACAAACAATGTTCTCACTAGGATGAAAAGTTGCCAGTACAAGTATAAGGTGATAGTACCAAACATAGCATTGAAAATGTACTTTTCAAGGAATGAAGTAATATGGCCTTGGACGTACAGAATATTTCCTTGTATTTTGTAAACATCAACTGTTTGTAATGTTTCATTGTAGAGCATTGTTTTACTTCTTTACTTCATCCCTTCCATAGTTTGATTCCACATACCGAAGTACTAAAGGTTTTTAGTATTGTTCTTGCATATTTGTGTTTAAGTTTACTTTATTCCTAAGATCATATTCCTCCTCTCTTGTTGAGAAAAATTGTATGACATTCTTTGGTAACTGCTTGTTGTTTGCTTTATGCATCATTTTAGCGGTTTGAAATTTTACCAGATCAGCAAATGTTAATCATTGAAATTTTTGAAACAGTGGATTTGTATGTTCTCTATATGCCGCGTTATGGATTATCCTAATTGATCACAACCCTGGACCGGTCGCCAGTCAATCACAGGGCAGACATACAATCATTCACACTCACATTAACACTCTAATGCACAATTTAGAGTCTCCAATGAAGCTAACATGCATGTTTTTGGAATGTGGGAGGAAACCGTAGTAGCCGCAGAAAACCCACGCACGCACAACGAGGACATGCAAACTCCACACAGAGATACCCAATGGAGATTCGAATCCCGAACTTCCTGACTGTGAGGCCAACATGCTACCCACTTATTCACCGCGCGGCCTGTCGTCAACTATGACGTCCAAAAATTTATATTCATTCCCCCTTTCAATTTCCACACCATCAGTTTGTATTTCCTCACAAGCATTACCTCTGCTATTACCAAATAGCATACTTTTAGTTTTGGTTAGATCCAAGGATAATCTGTTTTTATCAAACCGTCTTTTAGTGTAATCATTTTATCTGAAACTTTTCTTATTAGCTCTTGTGTGTTTTCTGCAGAACAAAAAGCGGTGGTGTCATCTGCAAATAGTACTAGCTTTAGGTGTTTTGTCACTTAGCAGATGTTGTTAATGTTTAGGTTAAATAATTTTGGTCCCAGTATTGACCCTTGTGGTACGCCACATAATATCTCTAAATTTGTAGATGCATATTCTCTTATATTGCATATTCTCGCTGCACATATTGTTTACTGTTTGCAAGGTAGCTTTAACCCAGTTCAAAACTAACCCTTCTGATTCTATACCTTTCCAATTTTTTAGTTAGGAGGTTGTGATTGATTGTATCAAAAGCTTTTGTTAAATCCTTAAATACTGAGGGTGCACACTTTCTATGGTCCTTAGCATTCCTAATTTCCTCTGTGATTTCAATCAGTGCCATAGAAGAAGAAATATTAGCTCTGTATCCGTATTGACAGTCCGTCAAGATGTCATTCTTATTGAGGAATTTGTCCAACCTATGCGTGAATAACTTTTCCGTGAACAAGGAGAAATTGAGGTAATAATTAAATTGGTCGGTAGTTTGTGAAATGATGTTTATCTCCATTTTTGAAGATTGGAACTACTTTAGCTGTCTTCATTTTGTCTTGGAATTTGCCCGTCTGGAATGATAAATTGCTGATGTGCGTTAGCGGTTCTCCGATCTCATTGATAATCATTTTTATCGTATCACAAACAAAGATGATTTTTTGGTTGATGTTTGAGAAGGTTGCCTTGATCCAGTCCTCAAATATTTCCATGCTTGTTTAGGTGTTCTATACAGACAGCTTATTAGAATGTTTTGGCTTTTTCTGAACAGATTTCAATTGTTATGCATTGTTAAATGTTGTTAACAGGGAAGGAGGGAAAGAGCTTATCCATTAAAATCACCTGTTGGAGAAACTGGTTGAAACCTGCTGGAGAAACTAGTATTTTGGCCCTCCATTACACGGGTTTGACAACCCTTGTAACACTTTGAAATTGCTAAAACATAAAGTACAATGAAAAAAATGTATTATTATTTATTAATAGCTTTATATTGTCCTTACCTGTCAACATTTGCATTTGAAAAAAAGGAAACCTGTTTCATGTTGCTGTTTCTGGTTTGTCTATATCAGTGGTGTCTTCACATGTCTGTCTGGAAGTCATGTACCCCTTGCACCTGCACATTTAAACAAACATAAACCACATATCAAGATATAGTTGGTATATTATTAAATAAAATATCTCCAAGGCAGATTTTTATTTCTGTTTAGTGGATTTATTTATATCATGTGATGACAAGCTGTGGTTAAATGTGGTGAACTGTGATCTTCGTGTTCTTTTGTTGTGCTTAGTATGGAAATAAGTACAATGCAACTATTGTCGCACGTAAAGGTAAACAATTATAAATAATTATGAAAACAGTCAAATTACATCCTGAAATCAATAAGGAATTTAATTCAATTCGAAGCTTATTAGTGAACCAAATGAACATACGAGCACATATAGCATGAGATTACGCACCAAGCATAAATGCACTGCAGCACAGAGTGAACACTTTCAAACCTCCCCCCTGTGCATTTATGCACAGCATTACCATTTGTTAACAAGGATGAGGCGATAGGAGTAATAGAAAATACCTACACGTCTGTCTGTGCAGGGCCAGAAAAAGTAATGCACAGAAGTTTCAGTCTGCTTCACACCTGGTCTGTTCAAGGACTGCTAAAGCCAGTGGCCGCAACGCCCAAAGAAGAGACATTATGAAAGCTATGAAAATTTTTTCGAAAGCAAAATACTGGCGTTTTCTGGGAAAAATGGGAGGGTTAATGGGTAATGATATTGCCAGTCCAATGTCTCTGTTGAGAGGTTGGTACAACAGTTTGACATCTAGCACTTACAGCAGGGATGTGCATGCGTATAGAAACTCTTCGGGTCATTTTGACCCAGCAGTCAAACTGGAGGTAAAATTGTGTCAGAAATGCCAGACTACTTCTTTCTTTACAACTGTGGGACATATTTTACCCACAAAAATGCAGAAATAAACACAAGAGAGGACTTAGGCCTCCAGCTGTGGGAGAGTGTCACCTGCAGCGGTTCCCGACAGATTCTTGCCGGCTGTACCATCACCCGACTCGTCCTCTCCACCTGAGTGGCCTCAGTGTTCACTTTGGTTTGGGGGGCATGCAAGACCCTTTCATTCCTCCATCCCCTCTGGACTTTCCTGGACTATAGAATGTGTGGCATCCGTTGTACTTGTGTGTGCTTGCGTGCGTGAGCACTTCTTCTACTTCTACTTCTATCTGCATCTGACATTGTATATGTATTTTAAATTCAGTGGATAAAAATAGGAAATATTTTTGTAGCCATTTTTCTGTCCTTAAAATCGAGCTAAGAGATAAATATAGATGGCAATGACAATAGAATGGATTCAATGTAAGATAACAATAAATTACAAGATTGGTAAACATATAATGCATTCATGACCAAATAAAAGTTTTTGGGTTATTTAAACTATCCCCTCAATCTTTTTCAGACCTCATGCTGCAGACAGACATGTAAGCACCACTAGAGGGCTCTATTGATGATGGTAAGTCTGTGTGAGACTCGAGAATGAGCGCTTGCATACTTTGTAGATGTAGACTTAAACCTGCTCCATAGATGCTTAAAGGTGTGAAAGGAGATGAGAACTGGCACAAAGGAGAAGAAGCCACAGGGGAAAAAATCAATCTCTTGGACTTCTCCTCCAGGACGTCCTCTAAACTCTCCTCTTGACTTCCTTGCTCCTCCATACAGTTGAAGCCAGAATCCTGACTGGGAAGCTCGGGGGTGTCATCTAACGTACGGCCATGTTCATAGTCCAGACAAACCTGAATGGATCTTTCGATGAAGAGACTTTTGCTCCCAGTCATATCCAAACACTTCTGAAGAGCTTGCTTACTCTCTCCCCATTTGCGTCCTGATTTTTCTTCACTGCCACCAGTGTCTTCTTCTGAAATCTTGTCATCAACTTCTTCGCTGCTAGACCATGCAGGATCTGACGTCTGGACACGATCAACCTGAAGCGTCTCAATTTTTGCATAGTCTGAAATAACTGGAATCACCTCACAGCTGTCGCCTTGAGAGAGCTTCAGTAGAAGTTCCAGAATATTCTCCATGTCCTTATCCCGATTCTGGAGGAAGCTTTTACCAGCAACAAGAGCTGGAATGGACTTGTATGGGGAATTAGCCTCACAGGGATCCAGGTTGCCCGCAGTGAGGGAATGAGCAGAAGGAGGCCACACGTGAGAATAACTGGGGTTGAAGAAGCTCAAGTGGGTGGACTCATACTTGCTCCTCATCTTCTCCAGCAGTGCCAGCTGTTGATTGCTATTTGCAAAACCGTCCACGTGGTCAATTGACTTCACAGGAAGTATTTCCTCAGGACTCAGGAAGTTCTTCAAGGACTCGCTGCTGAAATGAGGACTCACCCAGTTCTGGAGGAGAGAAGTTGAGTTGAAGAAGCAAGGTAAGTGAAAGAGCAATTTTCCATGAAAGCTGAAACAAATAAATGCATTTCTTTGATTATTTACTTTGTTAACATTGCACCAACGGCTGCCAGGGAGAAACTTATTAGTTGTGTTAAGCTTTAACAGAACCTGATTCTGGGTCTTGTCCATGTTAAAATAAATGAGTCATTGTCAGTTGCAAACCTACATTCTGCAGGGAGGACTTTCCTGGGTCTGGCAGCGGTGGACCTCTTATCTTCTTAACGGTGTTAACCCTGAAAGACAAAATGCAATAGGCTTACATATACCGTAGCTTCACAGTGGGGGAATACATTTTTGTTTGCGTTTACCAGGTCATCTTGTCAGTTCTGAAGACGAGAACAACCAGAAACAGGGCAAAAGTTGTTCCTACGACTGTAATTCCTACAATGGGCGCAAAGGAACCTGACAAACAAAAGTTGATTATTTAGAATAGATGAAATTGTCGGTTTGCTTTTTCATACAAGTTGGATTGTCCACAAACGGCACAAAACACACCTCTGGCCTTTCCTATAGATGAAGTCCATGATGCTGTGGGACTCCAGTCACTCCATGACGACTGGAACTCGGATGGGCGCACTCGAAGGCGTGCCTGATATGTTGCGCCACGCCTCAACAGGTCTTCCCTCAGCTGTGTCTGGCAGTACCACTCACATTGTATTTCTTCCTTTCTCTGCACTGACGCCCACTGATGGCCACAAAAGACAATTATTTATTTACGGTGTCACAACATCTCGCGAGGTCAAAACATGGCAATATTTAGTTGTTTACAGACAAACTGTCTCTTGCGATAACAGGACAGCGTATCCGACAATGGCCAATTGCTACTGTGAAGGATAATACACGTAACATGGAAGTGCTTTGCGTGCACTATAAACCTTGCAATCCTGCTTGCACACTGCGTTCCAGAGTCATGATATGTCAGTGGAGTTCAATAGCTGCCGCGGTGTTGACATCCAAGCAGAAGCTGTAGTAATTCTTCCTCTGATCAAACGTATTAGAGATTCAGATCAAAACATGATTGTTTTATATGACATCTATCTAAATGTGATATTTGTAAAGGACATGTTTACATTTTTTATGCTCAGTCATTTATTCATTAATTTTGGAGACCACGTTTTTATGCCTGTTTTGCTGTCCCGCTATAAATAAAAGCTTCCTGAATCAAGAGGAAAGTTTCCTTCCTTGCCTGAGACAATTATGAAAAGGGGGGCCTTATGCGGAGGGGAGATGATGCTAACTCAAGCTAATCTGTTTGTGCCCAACGGCTCTCTTTTGCTTTGGCATTTTCAATAAAAGCTTGCTTAAAGCCAGTGGAAAGTTTCCCTCCGTCCTCAAGAACTATGCTACATTTTCCCCGTAATATCACAAGTTTTTTTCTCATAAAATTCAGAGTTTTATTATTATTTTTCTTGTAATAATTATGGGGAGCACGGGGGGAACATGCAAACTCCACACAGAGATGCCCAATGGAGATTGGAACCCAGGTCCAAATCTCCTGAGTGTGTGGCCAACATGCTAACCACTCAACCATCATACGGCCCCGTTTTTTTTTCCATATATAGACAAACGATTTAAATAAATACTGTATATACTATATATTCTCAGAAACCCAATATCGTGTATCGCAGGGGTAGGCAAACTGCGGCCTGGGGCCACGTCCGGCCCACCAGGCGTTTAGATGCGGCCCACAAGATGCTTCCAAAGTGTTTTATATAAACTTTTCAACATAAAAGCTGGCGACATGACTTGCAAGTAGTCAAAAGTCTTAGAAAACCTTATGATGGTTTAAGTAGCCTTTCACAAGATGCAATCCAGACACCTACAGTACCTCTACCCACGGTGCCAGAAAAGCACAAGTCAACCTATATGTTGACAACAACAAACCCACCCAAAGCACTGTCTTGGAAGTAAAAAAGAAGGGACATCAACATACTCCTAAATAGTCAATGTTTTAGTATCTATAGTTCGTATTGTATATCACACAGAGTTTGTTCATGCATATTCTGGGTGTCTTATGCAGTAAAAAAATACATGTAAAATTATTTTTTATTATGTGATGTGGTCTAACGTTTAGACAAATAATTCCAGGTGGACTATTAGAATTAAAAGAATAAATGTGTACGTGTATAAAATATTATTAATATATTATATTATATTATTATAGATATTATTAATATAATCTGGCCCGCCTGCCAATTTTGTTAAATCAATGCGGCCCGTGAGCAAAAATATTTGCCTACCCCTGGTGTATCGTCTCGCCTTGTGAGCTGAATGCATGGTGGCACCCGCAGTATACATACATTCCACGACTGATCCTCTGGCTTCCACTCTAGCTGGAAGGTGTATTGTGAGATTCCTCCATGCTCGGCTGCTTGGGGGACCCAGGAAATTGTTGTATGGTTGATTTTTGGCTCTCCTGGAGGATATAACTTGACTGCAGAATGGCACGTGTGGAGTGGGTTTTAGATTAGGACGTGAGGCTCGAACTGTGAAGTGTGTTATCCACTGGACTCACCGTGGCAGTACGGTCTATAGGACATCTCTACAGAGGAACAGTTCAGAGAAATTCTCAACACGTGGTAGGACTGAAACTGCAGAATCAATTGGTTAGGATTGTTAGCGGACATCAAGGTATCCTACAGGATTGCATCTGGATTTCCTGTTGGATTCATTATAATTAGAGATGATCCGATCCGAGTTTTATAATTCCAAGTCCGATACCATCCATTGTCCGACACATGGATTAGCTGTACATTTTTTCATTTTATTATGATGAGTGCTATTGGCCAGGTGTGTTGTTAGACAATTCCAAAGGCCACTGGCACAATAGGTTAAAAAAAAATAAACTTTTGGGCAAAATTTTTTTTTTGCTTTTACTTTTCTACAATTTAACACAAACTGTGTCTAGCTGCCAAACTGAAGCCATTGAGGTCTTACAGGCTAGTTTTGATTCTCATAGCAATACGGGATTCAACATTTATTGGCATATGCCGAGCACAAATGTTTTAAGTAAATCGGCCAATCAGTGGCCGATCGATTAGAGCATCCATAATTATAATCTCTGTAAAGGCAGAAATTTGTATACAATTCTTGTACTGATCCTATTACATCGGGCCTGCTGGGATGTATGAAAGTATCGTTGTTGCTCACATGCTCACACTCACAGTGCCGTCTTTCTTGAAGATCAAAGAACACGTCATCAGTGCGGGTGTGGAGACGTCAACAGGCGCCAGCACACAGGAAGATGAGTACAAACTACTGGAATTTAAAAAAAAGCAATTCAATACCTTTTTTTAAAGAAAAAATAAATGTTTGTATTTGTTTATGTGTGTATGTTTATGTATGTGTATGTATGTTTGAGCAAATGAATAAATTAATTCCCATGAAGTATAGTATTTGTGAAGGGAAGATTTTCATATGTATGGCATAGAAAACCTGTTTACAGTCCTCTAAATTTTTAGAGCCATCAGAGGGAAATGATCTCTGAGGTTTAGTTTGTGCCCCTAAAATTTGATTGTGTTATTGTTATGATTATTATTTTGTTATGTTATTATTATTGTGTGAAAAGTGGTACCTCAGGTAACGTCTCTCCCATTTAGCGCATTCTTTGGGTCACACCGCTTCCCACGTAAGACTCTATCAACCTCAAGGGTGACGCTGTGTCTTGTTTTATATTCATAACACTAATTTCTGGTTCCAACAACAAAACATTAGCATTCAAACTTACCGTAACATGTTTGCGGCAGCTGGAGTCATAGCACACCTCACCAAACACCTTTAGAGGCTTGGACGACGCTTTCACAACATTACTGCTGCCATTTCTATTTCTATTTCTTTTTCACATTTCTATATCCATCTGCAATGTACGTGTTTATTGGTTCTAGAATCTTGATACTTAGTTTTGATATACTTTTTATTTGTTAAATTTTTGCAAATTGTGGTTGCAGCAGAATAATGTTTATTTTGTGTTATTTTGATAATTCATGTTTTTTCCAATAAATCTTGGTAAAAGTGATGTTCATTTGTCCATTTGTAATTATTTTTCTGCATGTAAAAATATAATTATGGTTTATGAAAATAGTGTTTAAAAATGTTGAGTGCCTGGAATGAATTAATTAGATTGACATAATTATCTATGGCAGTGGTTTTCAAACTGGTGGGCCCCAACATTATGACAGGGATCCACAGGGCTACCATGCACACTTTCTTTGTTCCCGTATTTTTGAGACTACGAGCTGCTACTTTTTTCTTTGCCTTAGAACCCCTTTGTTTATGGATTGTTTTGCCACTTTGGGTGTGACCAAATTGTCTGCTGACATAGCGCGAGTGTTCCAACAACACTCTTAAGTTTCCGTGTGTATCCGTGCATGCCGGAAGTATGTTGTTCAATGCATCCTCAGCCGACTGGGCCGCCGGCCTCTGCCGCCTTCCGGATTGGAGTTCCGGGCGGCAGCAAAGCGGCCGGTGGTCCGGAAGCACGGTTACTCTTTCATCACCCGGCCAGCTGCGTTGGCGTTCACTAAATGATCTATAAAGGCTGTGATGTGTTACTGCTGTCTCACAGGCACTGTTTGGACACTTGGTATGTAAAAGAACATTTACAAAGTTTTTCTGTGTAAATCTTCTATTTCACAACGTTTAGATCCTACATTGATAGGTAGAATACTTCTTCTACTTTGTATTTGTATTTTAGTTCATTTGTTAATCTAGTCATCTTTTTGCTTGAAAAGAATTAATTTAGGCCAAAAATTAGTACAATTTGGTTGAATATGTTTTTTTTTTTTTTTTTTTACTAATGATAGGACAAAGTGGTAGAGAATCGTCGACTAGACTGGGTAGTAGAGTTGCAGACGTCAGATCTCTACTACTATGGATAACACCTGGACGGCTGAGAGCTTCCACAAGAATAATAGGTCATATTCAACAATGACACAGCAATCATTTATTAAATACGTGTTTTTAAAGGTTTATTAGAAGGACAGGACTCATTTGTGTGCTACATGGACCCATAACCAATTTCTGTAGGTCATAAATCTTGCTGTTGGATAGGGTATCAAATACTTATTCCATGCATTCTAATAGAATTAATGTATACTGCTTGTACTTCTTTTACTCAATGTACTTAATGGTTAGTCTTACCGCGTCCTATCTTTTATTTTTTCTGCGCGTATGCAGCACACTGCATTGTCCATGTGCGGAACCTTTGTGCTATTCCATGCGCACGTGATGTTGCGACTGTAGTCGTTGTAGCAGCTTAGACCTGAGGGACATGGCAACATGTTAATTACATTTTTGGATGTACGCGTCTTAAAAAAAAAATACAACTTACGCTCATGCTGGCGTTCCGGGCACGTTTGTGTTGTGGCGTCAACTCGTAGCAGGGATAGAAAAGGAAAAACAAGAATGACCCTCATGTTTGTCTGAGGTCGATGCAAAGATGGAATTCACCTCCTGTTCCTCCTCCTCCTGTTCAAATAAGAATACATTTTATTTCTGCATTTGGTGAGGGGAAAAACAGAAGTAAAGAGGTTAGTTTCAATGGTTCACTTCCACTTGCACACTTTTGACCACACACCTGTTACTTCTTTTATCAAAAGAAGAAGAACATAAGTTAAGTACACACTATAAGTACATTGTTTGTAAATGGGACTTAATCAGGCATGCTCAAACGTTTTCCAACGTTTCGCAACAAATTAGCACATTGTCTGTAGAATAAACCTTGTAAGATGATATACTCTTCTATGGTGGTGATAGGTAACAACCTGTCATAGAAGCTGCATTGCATTCTTTTTATTCCGTCTAACATCAACTCCATCAACATCAAAACATATGAAGAGATGAGGAAAGACTGGTAAGCCTCATTTTTTATAATATATATATATATTGCACGCTTTGCTTAAACGATCCCTTGGTTTGCCACCCCCACAAAGAAATAGCACTTCAACTAGGTGTGACATAAGATCTTGCAAAATTAAAACGTGACAAGATTTCTTATTCAGAAAAAATTGATTTGAAAATAGAAAAGTGAATTGAAAATGACTGAATATATTGCCTTGTGCATGCGTGTCTGTTTTCCTCGGCTCCAGCTTCCAAACAGGCAGGAAATGAGATGACTTTGTGTATTGATTTCAGCACCTTGGCGCGTTTGTTCCGTAAAACAATGGAATGGCAAGAGTATGCTCTTTGGTCAGTCATACGGTTTCTTTGACTCGGTGGTTGAGGGGGGCTAGTAGCATTGACACCAAGTCCAGAGACCAGAGAGGTTAGTAGATATGCTGGTAGGAGATCTGGAAGTTTAAATCTCTGTTGAGCATCTCTGTGTGAAGTATGCATGTTCTCCCTGGGTTTTCTCTAGTTTCTTCATCACATTCTAAAACATGCATCCTAGATGAATTGCCGACTCTAAATTGTCTGTAGGTATGAATGTGAGTGTGAATGATTGTTTGTCTATATGTGCCCTGTGATTGACCTGCGACCAGTCCAGGGTGTACTTCTCATCCAAAGTCAGCTGGGATAGGCTCCAGAATACCCCCATGAACCTAGTGAGGGTAAGCAGCATAGAAAAATGGATGGACGGAATATTGCAAAATATTGTCATATAGGTTTTTTCATTGTACTTTTCTTAAAAGTATTGTTAAAACCTTGTCTCGTTCTTGGAGACCCAGTCTCGTACACCTTGTCGTCTCGTAAACTGAGTGTCCTGTGACACCTCTAACTTCAAGGTATGGAACCTGACAATGACTTCATTTCATTCAGTCATTTTTTATTTATTTTGAGCTAATTGCGTATTGTAACAATATCAAACAATATAATTTACACAAGGAATACCACAATCAAGTCCACATTAAACTTGAAAAAAATGAATGAAATGACAAAAGGAATGATTCAAACATGATACGTGCTGATAATAGTTTCACTTGTGCTCAGGGATTTAACAGGTGCAATGTTGATGCTGAACGCACACACAGGTAGCTTCCATTTTGACATTTAAACTGTGGTAATGTAACATAGATACTTTTTTTTGTCCTCTAAGATTTCCGTGCAAGAGGGCCTCTCTTACCTCACTTGTGGTTTGGCTTGAAAAAATGTTCCAGTAGTGACTTCCTGTACTTAAACAATAGCATCACGTCATTTTTTTATATTTTATTTAGAATGTCAATTTTATATTGAAATGGTCTATTGTTCAAAAGCGTACTTGCCAGATTTTTAGGTCCACATACCAACACACTAACACATGATCATTATGCTCACTGTCAGAGAGGTATTTGATTAAGTTGATTTTTGCACTTGTTGGCTGAATGGTCCATGTAATTTTAGGTCATTCAATTTACTTTTTATGAAAGGAAATTAAAAAACAAAAACGATTGGTTTCTTTTAATGATTAATGAAAATACAGTATATTTTTTCACTTTTTCAAACCAATGTCGATAATTTTGTGATCCTCCAGACTGGTTTTATACCAATAACTGATAACTTTGTATATGTAGTTTTTAAATGTTTTTATTTATATTTGTTCTGACCAGCCATTGGGACAAATAGTAATGTTGATCTAGATGTCCTTACATACTAAACAGATTTTCTCTACCAGGGAAAAGTGTAAGACACTTCTTCCTCCTTTATTTGATGTTTATTGGTATGCAAATGTGGAGCGGCAGACCAGAGCAGGAGGGGATAGAGAAGAAGAGAAAAGCCTCCAACGCCACCCACCCACCCACAGAGAACGTGACCCAAGCCACCCCACGCCTTGCCCTCAACACAAAACCGCAGAGGTGGAACAGCCAGCACGCGTAGTGCGCCCAAGTGTAGAGAAATAAAGTCCCCTGGGGTCCCAGATCAAACATATACTAAACTCTCTCGCAAAGACACTCTTTTGTTGTTGTTGATTACTACAGGTGTCCTTTGTTTATTTGCAGTTAATGCGGTTCCAGGCCAGACTGCAATACGTAAATTTCCGCGAAGTAGGATTCAATATTTATACATGAAATAATTTCATAGTTAGCGCATATAAAACCTGTATGATTTCATGAAAATATGATTTTTTTTAGGTCTCTAGACATGAAATAACATTACTAGAGTCACTTTTACACTCCTGTTATTCTTTGTTTACATGGCATTGTGCAGGCTACAGGATCACTGCAGGGACATAACAGAAAGCCACCACTAGCATAGCAAGCATACCAAGATAACTAGTTATAAACTTAAGAAAGTGTTTCAAACAGAGTGTGGGTGAAGGACAGAGAAGCCAGAAAATTACCACTTCCCCACAGAATTTTTCAGTCAATCTCAGCCATGGCATGTCAGCTCAACTTTGCTCCATGCACGGTGAAAGGTAATGTAATCTAACATTTTACTGATTTACATTACTGATGCCTAGTGACCCGAATACATGTAACTTTTCATTCATTCATTCATTTTCTATGCCGCTTATCCTCATTAGGGTAGCTGGTATGCTGGAGCCTATCCCAGCTGGCTTTGGCGAGAGACGGGGTACACCCTGGACTGGTCGCCAGTCAATCGCAGGGCACATATAGACAAACAAAGAATACAAACATTCACACTCACATTCACACCAATGGAAAATTTAGAGTCGCCAATTAACCTAACATGCTAACATGTTTTTGGAATTTGGGATAGCCAAACTCTACCACAAAACAGCATTTTGAAATTAATTTTTGGACAAAAACGTGTTATAGTGAGGAAGCTAAAGTCAAACAGCCATACAGCAAGAATGACTGTATAGCTGTTTTTTTCCAACACAATGTACAGCACCACCTACAGGCTGGTCTGTGGTCTTGCCTTTAAATGGCAACTTCCACTGTCCAAATATTGGAAGACATCTGTTTTTGGTCAGATTTTTCTTTCTGTTGATTGAAGGTATTTTTTTGTTTTATGAAATATACAAAAATAAGTACATTTAGATGTTATTGTTTTTGATGCTGAAAAAGAAGAACACTTTTTTTTTATTTCAATTTTATTTTTTGTATATCAAAATTACATTTGTGTAAACGAAATGTTTTTATTTTTTAATTAACATTCACAAAACTTCAATTACCAAAAGTTACATAGACCCTGCATTATTGCAACATTGTGGTTTGATCTTCGCTCCCTTGGCCCATCGTGTTTTTTCATTCATTCATTCATTTTCTGTACCGCTTATCCTCATTTTTTAACAAAATTAATTACTAAATGATCGCTGTTTTGTGGGTCAGCCAGTTAGTCATGACGTGTCCGTCATAATAGAGTGAAGAGACGTTCTCCTCTCATTCTGTGTGGAAGTGGTAAACTTTTGACTTCTTTGCCCTTTTCCCCATTCTATTTTAAACCCTTTCTTACACTGTAAAAAATAACAGAATCTACAACCTGCTTGCAGCAAGTTGTTATAGTAGATTTCACAGTATGATTACTGTAAATCACATATAAGGTAATAACGATAAGTACTGCATTATTATCGACAGTGCTGTATTGTATTTTTTTACTGCATTTATTACTAGTAATATAAGACTACTTTAATAAGAATTATTGCATTAATAATCATTGCACAGGCTGATGAGGCCATAAGGACCACATCGTCTGCAAATAGCAGAGACAACATCCTAAGGTCACCAAGCTGGACTCCCTCAACGGCTTCACTGCGCCTAGAAATTCTGTCCATGAAGATTAGGAACTGAATCGGTGACAAAGGGCAGCCTTGGCGGACGTTCACCGGAAAGGCCAATGTTCACCGGAAACAAGCTTGACTTAATGCTGGCAATGCGAACCAGGCTTCTTCTTCGATTGTACAAGGACCGAATGGCACGTAGTAGTGGACCACCAATTCCGTACTCCTGGACCACCCCCCACAGGACACTGCCAGGGACACGGTCTAATGCCTTTCCCATGTCTGGCACATGTAGACCAATTGGGCAAACTCCCACATACCCTCCAGTACCCTTGCGAGGGTGTAGAACTGGTCCAGTGTTCTGTGGCCGGGACAAAAACCACATTGCAACTCCTGTAACCGAGGTTCGGTTACGGTCGTACCCTTCTCTCCAGCACCCTGGAGTAGACTTTCCCAGGGAGGCTGAGGAGTGTGATTTCCCTATAGTTGGAACACACCCCCCTTTTTAAAAATAGGGACCAACACCCCGGTCTGCCAGTCCAGAGGTACTTTTCCTGACTTCCATGCGATGTTGAAGAGGCGTGTCAACCAAACCAGTCCTCCAACATCCAGAGCCTTGAGGAATTCAGGGCAAAACTCATCCACTCAGCTTTGCCATTAGGTAATGTTTTATCTACCCCTAATATTATTCCTCAGCCACGGTGATAGAACTGTCTGCGTACGTGTCCTCAGATTCTCCTTTCTCTATGGAAGGTATGTCAGTGGGATTTAGAAGGGCCTCAAAGTATTCCTTCCACCGACCAACTATATCCTCAGTCGAGGTCAGCAAACTCCAAACTGGTGATTGCCTTCCCTTTCTGAGGTGTCAGACAGTATGCCAGAACCTCTTCGAGGCCGACCAAAAGTTGTGCTCCATAGCCTCACTGAACTTCTCCCACACCCACCTTGACCACCGCCGAAGCCGCGTGCCGCTTGGCCTGCTCGTCGTACCTGTCAGTTGCTTCGAGAGTCCCGCAAGCCATCCATGCTTGACGGCAGCCCTAACCCCCGGTGTCCACCATTGGGTTTGGGTCTTGCCGCCACGACTGGCACCGACCACCTTGCGCCCACAACTACGACTGGCTGCCTCAGCAATGGAGGCACGGAATACGGCCTATTCGGACTCAATATCCCTGTCCTCCCTCGAGATGCAGGCAAAGCTCTGCCGGAGATGAGAGTTGAAGACTCAATGAACGGAAGACTCTGCCAGACGTTCCCAGCACACCCTCACTACAAGTTTTGGTCTACCAGGTCTGTCCAGAATCCTTCCGTGCTATCTAATCCAACTCATCACCAGGTGGTGATTAGTTGACAGCTCAGCCCCTCTTTTTTCCCTCTTGTCCAGAACATGCGGACGCCGGTCTGATGATACGACTACAAAGTCAATCATAGACCTGTGACCTAGGGTGTCCTGGTGCCAAGTTCACTTATGGACATCCTTATGTTCGAACATGGTGTTTGTTATGGACAAACTGTGGTTTGCACAGAAGTCCAGCAACAACACACCACACGGGTTCAGGTCAGAGAGGCCGCTCCTCCCAACTAAGTCCCTCCAAGTCACACTGTCATTGCCCACATCGCACCACCTAATTCAGGCAGTTTGTTCCCTGTATGACCGGTGTCAGAGTTTGGTTCGCATTGCCGGCAATAAGTGGGACCCGTTTCCAGTGAGGGTTGGACACCAACAGGGCTGCCTTTTGTCACCGATTCTGTTCATTACTTTAATGGACAGAATTTCTAGGCGTAGCCAGGGCATTGAGCGATTTTGGTTTAGTGGCTTCAGGATTCGGTCTCTGCTTTTTGCAAATTATGTGGTTCTGTTGGCTTCATCGAGGCGTGACCTTCAACTCTCACTGGATCGGTTTACAGCTGAGTGTGAAGCGGCAGGGATGAGCCGGGCTGGGATCAGCACCTCCAAGTCCGAGTCCATGTCTTGCCCGAAACAGGGTGGAGTGCCATCCACCAGTCGGGGATGAGGTCCTGCCTCAAGTGGAGGAGTTAAGTACCTCTGGGTTTTCTTCATGAGTGAGGGAAGGAGGAAATGCGAGATCGACAGACGGATTGGTGCGGCATCTGCGACTCTGCACCGGTCTGTCGTGGTGAAGAGAGAGCTGAGCCGAAAGGCAAAACTCTCAATTTACCGGTCGATCTACGTTCCTACCCTCACCTGTGGTTATGAGCTTTGGGTAGTGACCGAAAGGTGACCAAAATGACTTTTCCCTGCAGGGTGCCTGGGCTCTCCCTTAGAGATAGGGTGAGAAGCACTTCCATCTGGGAGAGACTCAGAAAAGAACAGCTGCTTCCGCTTGGGTCCCTCTCATTTACAAACATGTACTCCGTCTTGCTGCGGCTGACCTGCTTTCTTCTCCTTTCCAGGGCAAACCTCCACCCTTCAAGCTTCTCACTACATATCACAATGTCATCTGCAAACATCATAGTCCATGGTGATTCCTGTCTAACCTCAATCGTCAGCCTGTCTATCACCATAGCAAACAAGAAGGGGCTCAGAGCTGATCCCTGATGTAGTCCCACCTTCACTCGGAACTCCTCTGTCACACCTGCAGCACACCTCACTACTGTCTTACAGTCCTCGTACATGTCCTGCACCGCTCTAACGTACTTCTCTGCCACTCCAGACTTCATCATACTGTTCCTCTCTGGGCACCTTGTCATAAGCTTTCTCCAGATCTACAAAAACACGATGCAGCTCCCTCTGACCTTCTCTGTACTTCTTAATCAACATCCTCAAAGCAAATACTGCATCTGTTGTACTCTTTTTTGGCATAAAACCGTACTGCTGCTCACAAATGCTCACGTTTGCCCTTAGTCTAGCTTCAACTACTCTTTCCCATAGCTTAATTGTATGGATCATCAGCTTTATTCCTCTGTAGTTGCCACAATTCTGCACATCTCCCTTGTTCTTAAAAATGGGCACCAGCACACTTCTCCTCCATTCTTTAGGCATCTTCTCATTATCTAAGATCTTGTTAAACAACCCGGTCAGGAAGTCTACTGCCACCTCTCCTGGACACTTCCATACCTCTACAGGTATATCATCAGGACCGAGTGCCTTTTCATTCTTCATCCTCTTCAATGCCCTCCTCACTTCTTCCTTACTAATCTTTGCTACTTCCTGGTCCACAACAGTCCCCTCTTCTACTCTTTGTTCTCTCTCATTTTCCTCATTCATCAACTCTTCAAAGTACTCTTTCCATCTTCCCATGATACTACTGGCACCCGTCAATACCCTTCCATCCCTATCCTTCATCACCCTAACCTGCTGCACGTCCTTCCTGTGTGCCCTGCCTTGCCAACCTGTATAGATCTTTCTCTCCCTCCTTGCTGTCCAACCTAGCATACAAGTCATCATAAGCCCCTTGTTTGGCCTTTGCCACCTTTACTTTCACCTTATGCTGCATCTCTCTGTACTCCTGTCTACTCTCTTCAGTCTTATCAGTGTCCCACTTCTTCTTAGCTAACCTCTTACTCTGTATACACTCCTGCACCTCCTCATTCCACCACCAAGTCTCCTTATCTGCTTTCCTTCCAGATGACACACCAAGTACTCTCCTACCTGTCTCCCTGATCACAGTTGTTGTAGTTGTCCAGTCATCTGGAAGGACTTCCTAGCCACCCATAGCCTTTTTCAACTCCTTCCTAAAAGTCATGCAACACTCCTTTTTCAACTTCCACCATTTTGTCCCCTGCTCTGCCTTTACCCTCTTCATCCTTCTCACCACTAGAGTCAACCTACACACCACCATCCTATGCTGTCTGGCTACACTCTCACCTACCACTGCTTTGCAGTCATTACACCTTCTAGAAGGTGTACATCTACACAAGATGTAGTCTACCTGTGTGCTCCTACCTCCACTCTTGTAGGTCACCCTATGTTCCTGTCTCTTCTGGAAGAAAGTATTCACTACAGCCATTTCCATCCTTTTTGCAAAGTCGACCACCATCTGTCCTCCAGCGTTCCTCTCCTAGATACCAAACTTGCCCATCATCTCCTCATCATCTCTGTTTCCTGCACCAACATGCCCATTGAAGTCCGCATCAATGACAACTCTCTTACTTCTGGGGATGTTCTGCATTACTTCATCCAGGTCTGACCAGAATTTCTCTTTCTCCTCCATCTCACATCCTACCTGTGGAGCATACCCACTAACAACATTGAACATCCCACTTTTGATTTCTAGCTTCAGGCTCATCACTCTATCTTGACCCTGTTTTTACCTCCAGGACATAGCTAGCAAACTCCTCCTTTAAAATCACCCCTACCTTATTTCTCTTCCTATCTACACTATGATAGAACAGCTTGAACCCTGGTCCTAAGCTTCTAGCCTTGCTACCGTTTCACCTGGTCTCCTGGACACACGATATATCTACCTTCCTTCTCTGCTTTTAATAGTCGACTCTGGTGGCTCAGCCATGATGGTGCTTTCAGATTAGATGGCAGCTTTTGACACACAATGTTCCCTCACTACATCACTGTTTACCTTTCAGAGACTGTTGCTGACTTTTTTTGTGCTTTTTTTTGTTTTACAGCGTATGAATATGCATTGTGTTCTGCATCCTGAATGACCATTGTCAGTCTGGTCTGTGCCTTTCTGTGCAGTACAGAATGCGTTCAATTATTCCAAAGGTACATAAATGTTCCATCGCTAGCAGTGTGACTCTCAAGTGCTGTATGATTGCAAGTTTAAGAACACCTACAATATCAACGAAACGTTCTACAGCGTTAAAGGCACCTGCTAATCATCGCACAAAAAGTTGGACTTATGGACATGCAGAAGGACAGTAGAGTTACGCAGCTGTAGGGCACCATCGTAGGGCATTGTTTGATGTTGAAACATTGCCGATTGTCAATGTTGCTGCTCTGTTGTGGATTCTGCCGCTGCATTGCAACATTTAATGATAATAAAGACTTTTACTTGCACTTGGCTTCTCTCTCTCCGCATCATCGGGGTGGAGCCACCACGCCGCAAGCCAAAACATGACACTTATTTTTTCAAATCTACTAAAGTTTGAACTTAAAGAGTGTTTAAACAAGAGATAAATGTTGTGAAACAAGTATATAGAATGTATGGTGAGGGGCTAACATATATAATAATTGTAAAATAATAAAGTTGTCTACTGTGCAGATTTCATTTTTTGCAGGCTATATTTTGAATAAGGGAACACTGTATCATTCTCTTCTTCCTTGAGAAGTGTAGGATTGTTGCCAGTCATACTTAACAGAATGGTTCTTCCCTGTGAGTCTTGGTCATTTTTCATCAAAGACTTCCTCTCTAAGGTATGGGGTGCCCCAAGTTTCTTTTTTAGGTCCTGTCTTGTTTTTATTGTACTTTCTGCCACTTGAAAAACATTTCCTTTCCAAATAATCCAAAAAAAACCCCAAATAATCTCCTAAAATCTAAATCTGATTTTTTATGGCCTTAAATTACTGCATCCACAACGTAAAAACCTGGCTATAAGTTACTTTTCTGAACATAAATGAAAGAAAACTGATCTTGTGATTTTTGAGGACAGTCCGCATTGCAGTCTACATTGCCTTAAGGCCTCTTTTGTGTTATTGCCGCCCTTGTTTAAAAACCTTGGTGTTTTTATCATAGCTCTTTTAATCCTGCCAACCAAATCAATTCAGCGATCAAAGCAAGTTTCTTTCAGCTCAGGATTTTTGCTAAGATGAAGCCATACCTACCCATAAAACAATTTGAAAGGGTCTTACATATGCTCATCTTCTCACATCTAGACTATTGTAACTCCCTTTACTTTGGCTTTTCCCAGTCTTCCATTAACAGACTTCACTGGTCCAAAATGCTGTTCACCTGCTCACAGGGGTAAAATGTTATGAGCACTTAACCCCTGTGCTTGCTTCACTCCACTGGCTGCATGTTAACTTTAGGATTCATTTAAAGCTTTTATTGCCTGTTTTAAATGCCTAGCTATGGCTAGCCCCCTCTCATTTAAGGGAATTGCTGACTTTGCACAGTCCCACTGAGGCCCTGCAACCAGTCTCTTTTACATTGTCCCCAGGCAAAAAACAAGGGGAGCATTTGCAGTCACAGGCCCTAAACTATGGAACTCTCTCCACTTGCAAATCAAAACTGGTCCTTCTGTGGCACTAAAAATGCTCCTTTATTCACTGGCTTTTAAGACAAGGTAAATTAGACATTTGTGCTTTGGGTAGTGACTGCGGCCGAAACGTGTTTCCTCCACAGGGTGGCTGGGCTCTACCTTAGAGATAGGGTGAGAAGCACTGTCATCCAGGAGAGACTCTGAGTAGAACCACTGCTCCTCCGCATTGAGAAGAGCCAGATGAGGTGGCTCAAGCATCTGTTTAGGATGCCTCATGGGCACCTCCCTGGGGAGGTGTTCAGGGCATGTCCTACCGGTTGGGGTGTGTTTTGTATGTTTTTGTAAAGAAAATTGTAAAACTATAATAAAAAGACCTTTAAAAGAAGAGAATGAGCTGAGCGTTTGACACCGGAATGTGGTGAGTGAGACAAAGGTAGCGAGAAAGGGAAGCAAGGAAACTCAATTGGAAATTAAAATTAAAATTGTAAACTTATTTCATACATCTACTTGGCATGGTGAATGTTTTATTATGTAGGGATTCAAATTGCATAAAGCTCCTACTTCCCACACAGATAAAAGTTGCAAGAACGTCACAAACTTTTACCAAAACACAAAATTAGTAGTAAACTTAGTATGTCACAATATGCCTCCAGGCCATGACACATCTATTGTTCATTTATTGGAACCAGCAATCTCTTTCGTGTAAGTGTGGGACAGGAAGTGGTTATTTTGGAGGTTGCGTTGTGAGTGCATACTTCCATGCTGGTGTGTAAAGGTTGAGTGTCAGCTGTCACGTGAAACAAGCTAGGGAAAGTCCAAACGGCAGAAAACACCATTAAAGAGACCGATGAAAGAAAGCGGTCCAAAATCTGACAAGGTGTCACTCAGGCCAAGATTTTTTACCTTTTTGAAGGCCACTAAGTTCAAGCAACAGTCAAAACTGCAAGGTGGCAACAGTAAAGCCTGCAACTAGAGCTGCACCAATTAATTGATGATTAGCTGCAGCCTTGCCTAGAACATAACAGCTGTCCATTGCGGTTTGAATATCACTCCTTCAATGTATTTATGTTTTTATTAATTACTTAATAAATAGTGGCTGTTTCATGATTGACCATGGCCTATTATTCTGTGTGGAAGTGGTATGTTTCAAATCCATTTTACAATAAATAAGGAGGAGGGTAACTGAGGGTAACTCAGCGTATTGCTATGGTTAAATCAGCGCTCATCTCTTGTGTCACTTCAAAGCTCCGATTGCCTGTGTACGAGCATTGCACAATGTGATGTAAACAACGTTGGCGTGTTTGGATAGCAGTGGTGTCAGACTGTATGTTATGTATGGCAGGTGCATGTCAGACTGACATTAATATATCAATCAAGTGACAAACGTCATATTGAGGATGGATGATAGGCTGATGTTCATCTTATTCTTTAATGACATGCGCAATTATGATTACGTCCGAGATACTACAACAACAACAAGGCACTTTCCCAATGCTAACTGTGAGTCTTATTATTGCTTTTCACGTCTACTATAATAGGTAATACGAGTATGAAGGTGACTATAGGGGTTTTAATTCATGTTTACATGGCTCTAGTAATGTTTAAAACATGTTTTAAAATGTCTTACACAGATTTTCTAAACTCTGCTTATATGCTAAAATATGCTATTTATTAATATTGAAACAGATGGAGAGAGGGGCCTGGAACAAATTGTTTTTTTAACTGCCCCTCTGAATAAAATAAAAATAAGAAATGAAAAAGTTTATTAATCAGATTGGCTGTATTAATGGCAATTGCACTAATATGCTTATTATTTTCTAAAACGGCACTATATTGACTACATTGGATTGGTTTTAGCATATTTAATGAAAAAAATACATCAAAGTGGCCCCAGGACCCTTAAAATTTTCTGTGTGCTATATCTATATTTTTTGTTTTTATTTGATTTTATTTAGAGGACAATTACCTGTTAGCAATTTGCAGTTATGTTTGATTTTTTAAAAGTAATTAAAGCTAAACTTCAGCTAAGCACTTTTATACTTTGTTACCCCACTATAACCAAAATGCACCAAACTATGACCTTAAAATCAAAATATTACATTATTATATATATGTATATACACAATATTAGTATGCCATAATGTTACCCCCCTATTTGTTATGCAAATGTATTACTGCTCTGCAATAAATATAAAAAAAAAACATTTGCACGAGAAAAGCAGCACCATGTAGTGGGCCTGGTGGGGAACTGGTGTTCATTGTACGTGACTTTTCCTGACCAATGTGGATCTTGGTTGCATATTTTACCCAACAAGACTTGCAGCAATTTAATGAGATTCATTCCTTGCTTACCTTTTCCAGGACACAGTATCAGCTTGCAGCTTTAACCTGTTCGTGGTTGTTATGGTATCCAGCCGTCATCCTTCCACATATGAAAGAAATTGGTCTCATTTGAGCATTCACATAAAAAAATGAAGAGTACGGCAAGCGTGACTTACCCACTCTGCAGAGCTCAGTCAGACTGAGCCATTGTTTTCATTTCCCAGTTGAGATTCAGTATGTCCACGCCCACACGTGCTTCCCGCCAACACTCGACCTGTCAAAGTGGAGTCTGACGAGAGAAGAGAATGTATGAAAAAAAATCAACAAGTGTGGTGTTTTCCATTCTTGTTGCTTTCCTTCAGTCAGACCCGTTTCACAGATTTGTTTCTGAATATGACAAATTTAGTTGTTTCACTCCTTGGTCTATGTGATGTGAAACTAAAATTCCTTTTACTGACTTGAGTTTTTATGAATTGAGAGTCACAGCACGCGTGTGCAGAAAAAAAAAACCTCACCCCGAGGCTTTGTTTAAATCTGGGGTCTGCATTTGTGGGCTTCATCACGTCCACAAATGCATGGGCTGTCAACGTTCACAAAGGCTTCCCCAAATGCAGCCGACTGAAATGTGTCCTTTTCCATCAAATGGCGGCCTATATTCAGACCATCCTATGTGGCCCATCATATACCAAGATTATTTGCACTCTTCCATTGAGGCCTTAAAAAACATCAAAATTACAGTGCAAAGTGGGGTGAAGCCTAATAATAGTTATTATAACAGTATTGTTATTAATAATAAGAATTGCTTTTAAGAGAAAAAAGCAGCTAACAAAAACAGCTAGCATGTGGGAGCTAACAATGCACATAACGGGGACACACCTATTTTGAGTATTGTTTAAAGCACTATCTATGCTATCAAGCATGAATGGTTTGCGGAAATCCCGAAGCAGCTGACAGGTACCGGCAGGCCAAGCGGCACGCGGCTTCAGCGGTGGTCGAGGCAAAAACTTGGGTGTGGGATGAGTTCCGTGAGGCTATGGAGCATGACTTTCGGTGGGCCTCGAAGAGGTTCTGGCAAACCGTCCGACACCTCAGAAAGGGGAAGCAGCCCCCAGTTCACACTGTTTACAGTGCGGACGGGGGCTTGCTGACCTCGACTATGGATATAGTTGGTCGGTGGAAGGAATACTTCGAGGCTCTTCTCAATCCCACTGACATGCCTTCCGTAGAGGAAGCAGAGTCTGAGGATACGTACGTGGACAGTTCTATCACCGTGGCTGAGGTAATTGGGGTAGTTAAAAAACTCCCCAGTGGCAAGGCTCCGGGGGTAGACGAGTTCCGCTCGGAATTCCTCAAGGCTCTGGATGTTGGAGGACTGTGTTGGTTGACACGCCTCTACAACATTGAATGGAAGTCAGGAACAGTACCTCTGGACTGGCAGACCGGGGTGGTTGTCCCCATTTTTAAAAAGGGTGACCGGAGGGTGTGTTCCAACTATAGGGGGATCACACTCCTCAGCCTTCCTGGGAAAGTCTACTGTAGGGTGCTGGAGAAAAGGGCACGACCGTTAGTCGAACCTCGGTTACTGGAGCTGCAATGTGGTTTTCGTCCCGGTCGCGGAACACTGGACCAGCTCTACACCCCTGCAAGGGTACTGGAGGGTATGTGGGAGTTTGCCCAATCGGTCTACATACGGCTTTGTAGACCTGGAAAAGGCATTCGACCGTGTCCCTCGTGGTGTCCTGTGGGGGGTGCTCTGGGAGTACAGGATTGGTGGCCCGCTACTACGTGCCATTCGGTACTTGTACAATCGAAGCAGGAGCCTGATTCGCATTGCCAGCAGTAAGTCGAGCTTGTTTCCGGTGAACGTTGGCCTCTGCCAAGGCTGCCCTTTGTCACCGATTCTGTTCATAATCTTCATGAACAGAATTTCTAGGCGCAGTCAAGGTGTTGAGGGAGTTCAGCTTGGTGACCTTAGGATCTCGTCGCTGCTATTTGCAGACGATGTGGTCCTTATGGCCTCATCAGGCTGTGACCTTCAGCGTTTACTGGAGCGGTTTGCAGCTGAGAGATAGAGGGTAGGGATGAGCCGGATGCTCGTTCTTGATAAATCTTCAGACGAGAACCTCTGTTATCTCTCGTGTAAAACCTATATTAAGAAAATGAATTACTTTGCTTCTATGATGTCACATTTTGTTTGTTCTTCTTCACGTCAGTATTTTTTCACGATGGCAGGCAGATATTGTTTCATCATGATGTCAGGAATTGTGAGCAATGCTAGAACTGAAGTAAACTAAATTAAGACTGGTCGTGGCTGCAGGAGGAACCTCTGAACGTCTGGCCTTCATCAACTGAGTTGGCTACTGGCCTTGTCGGCTGCAGACCTTTAAATTGGATGCAGCCTTATTGAACACCTCATTGAGATGGTTTGCCCGTGGGTGTTGCAGATCTGCCCCTTAAACAAATGCAAGAAAATGATCTTACTAAACTTACTAAAAAACGTACTAAACTTACTAAAGGGCCTTTCTGCAAAATTTTTGGAGGCTGCAAGAATCCACGGTATTAGTCCACAAAGTCAATCAATTTTGTCGGTAAAATGATATCATAATGGCCAAATACAATCAAAAGTATTTTTTCAGCCTTAACTGTGAAAGGTAATGCCATGAGATCTTGTCTGGACTGTAGATAGGCAGGTACAATTCCATGCAGAACATGAATTAGGCATCGTCCTTGTTCTCTCTTGCCACATTCAACATGGAGGTCCCTTTGATATACTGTATGATTGAACCCTCAATGTGGCGTCTACGTCATTCAAGAAACTTGAGTTCCAGCTCAAGTTTACCTACCCGACACACTAATCCTGTGAGCCGATGTCAGGTTCACAATACACTTATCAGCACCTTCTTGCGACGTTAGGGAATGCGACTAGCGAGTCTAGGTTCACAAGTTTCCTGGTTTGAGTGCTTGGCGTTAGCGAGTGAGCAGCTCACACAGGAAGTACCGGTAGAAGGGAGAGTTGAGGTAAGGAGCAGGTTTGTTGCATTTTCCGCAGGGATAATACATTTCTGCATATGCAGCTAGACCAACAGTGAATGCCATGTTACATGGTTTCCTCATACTGGACCATCACTACTTTGTCTGCATGCAATCTGCAGACGCCCCCCGGATTTCAGATGCCCCCCCTCACAATCCTTAACAACACTGTCTACTGTGGACTCCTCCAAGTTCCTCCACCATCTCCCGGGACCTGAAGTGGTCCCTTCACATAGACACGATCCGGAAGAAGGCACAGCAAAGGATGTACTTTTTGAGAATGCTCAAGAAGTTCAACGTGCCTAAGGAACTGCTAACAACCTTCTACAAAGCCATAGTAGCTGCCATAGCCATAGTCTGTTCTCTGCTCCTCCATCAGAGTTTGGTTTGGCTCCCCTACCAAACTGGACAAGAGCAGATTGCAACGGACAATCAGGTTTGCAGAAAAAATCATTGACACCAGCCTGCCCTCCTTAGAGGAACTGCACAGGTCCAGAGCCAAGAAGAGGGCAGGCAACATCTCTGCGGACCGCTCACACCCCGCCTGCAAACTGCTTCAATTCCTCCCCTCCAGTAGGCGATACAGAGCACTGTTCGTCAGAACAACCAGGCTCAATAACAGTTTCTTCCCCCTGTCTATCAAACTATTGAACTCCTAACAACCCCCTACTATTTTGTACCCATGATCATTTATGAATTACACTTGTTATGCGCTTTATCAAAGACTCTCAAAGCGCTTACACTGAGGTCATCATTATTCATTCACAACGCACTTGGTGATGGTAAGCCACTATGTAGCCACAGCTGCCCTGGGGCAGACCGACGGAAAGCGAGGCTGCCAGTGTACGCCATCAAACCCTCCGACCACCACCGACACTCACACACACACACCACTTTCATACTAGGCAATGTGGGTGAAGTGCCCTGCCTAAGGGCACAAGGAAAGTTTATTTCCTCCCACTGTGGCACCTGGTGTTCCTCTGAGGTCTCCCATCTGAGTACTGACCAGGCCCTGCCCTGCTTAGCTTCTGAGATCTGACGGGATCAGGCTTTGACAGGCAGGTTTGGCCACGGCCATTTGCACTACATCCTATGTTCCTTACCTTGGATGTCAACGCTGTCAACTTCTATTGCTATTTTTGCACTCATGATCATTTGCACTCCATACTTTTTGGACATTACACTGTAAATTGTATTGTAACCTGCAACATTGTAAATACTATAATTATTCTGCATATCATGTATATAATCACAATTATATACACCGCACGTAAATATGTATAGTACTATTCTCCTGTTCCCCACTATGTACACTTATTATTATTATTGTAACAGAGAGTGATATTGACTGGAGTCAAATTCCTACTGCGGCAAAACATATGACGAATAAAGCTGATTCTGACTCCGGCTCATGCAGCATAGATAGGATGTTACACAAATGCGCTTGCGCGACTTAATAAAGCACTCCCTGAGACGATTCGTTCTTCCCGCGTCACATTTAAGATTCGTTCAAAATGAACGAATTGATCATGACGATCCATCACTAGTTACACAGTGCAGATGTGATGCAAACATGTGTGCTCATTGTTTGACGTTCATGTGGGTTTGTGTATCAACAATGCACCTGTGCAACAATGCACCAGGATTTGCTTATTAGTAAATTATATATAGTATAGTAAAATACCAGTTATGTATCAACTATTGACTGTAAATACTGTACTTAATTGGCGTTAGCATGCACGGCTAATGTTAGCCGCTTACGGAATGCAATTTTGAATCCTGTCTGTTACATACACACTTGTATATCAGCGTTTATGTGATGTTTGGTGGTTGTCTAATGCGCTATAAATGCAAAGGGTATTGAATATATACTTTATTTAACAAATCCTAGATATGTAAATACACAAATGTCCACGCAGGAGTTACGGCTGTAGCAGAGCGCATTTGATGCAGTCATCCGTTTTACTTAGCACAGATGGGGATGTTGACAGCGTGCTCATTGTTTGATGTTTCAGCACGACAATAAAACAATAATGGAAAACCTTGAAGTGTCATCTTCACGAGTGTAAAAATAACGGTTAATATCGGTATTTGTTTTTTTAACTGATATAGCTTAATTGGCCACTGATTGGTATCGGATGATCAAAAGCCAATTCCAAAAGCCAGTGGCCAACATCTTTGGCAGCGTCGTTTTCCCACTTTTCCCTCCCACAAAACAAGTTCCACACGGTGTACTGTAATGAACTGCCAACACCTTCCACAAAAACCATTTTGCGCGGAAAGCACCGACAGAGTATGGTGAGTTTTGGAGGGTGAAGGTGTGATCACTTGATGTGGTGTGATTCAAACGGCAGCTATGTGGCTAACACTCATGTGTATATGTGTACATGCTTCATGAACACATATACACATGCACTCTCACATCCAAAGTCTCCTTAAAGAAGGCGTGTCATCCTCTGGAAGTCCACCATGCAGTTAAATGTTTTCTTCAACACATAAGTCCTATATAAACTGCTCAAAAACCCATCAGATCTAACGGGGGGGAAAATGATCTTGAATATCTTTCCTGATAATAAGTACGTGATGTATTAGTAACAAAATGATGCCACATCATTTGATAGAAATGAAAATGATCACCCTATAGAGAGGGGAAATCAAAGACACCCCAAAAATAAAAGTGAAAAAATGATGCAGCAGACTGGTCCATTTTGCCAAAATGTCATTGTAACAACTCCAAATGATTGTCAGTAGTTTGTGTGGCCCCCACGTGCTTGTACGCATGCCTGACAATGTCGGGGCATTCTCCTAATAAGACTATGGATGGTGTCCTGGGGGACCTCCTCCCAGATCTGGGCCAGGGCATCACTGAGCTCCTGGACAGTCTGAGGAGCAACCTGGCGGCACCGAATGGACCTAAACATAATGTCGCAGAGGTGTTCTATTGGGTTTAGGTAAATGGTATCAATTCCTTCATTCTCCAGGAACTGCCTGCATACCCTAGCCACATGAGGTAGGACATTGTCGTGAACCACGAGGAACCTAGTTTCCACTGCATCAGTGTAGGTTCTGACCATGGGTCCAAGGATATCATCCCGATACCTAATAGCTGTCAGTGTGCCATTATCTAACCTGTAGAGGTCCGTGCGTCCTTCCAGGGATATTCTTCCCCAAACCCACCACCAAACTGGTCATGCTGAATGATGTTGCAGGCAGCGAAACGTTCTCCACGGTATCTCCAGACGTCTGTGGCATGTGCTCAGGTTGAACTTGCTCTCATCGGTGAAGAGCACAGAGCGCCAGTGGCGTACTTGCCAATTCTGGTGGTCTATGACAAATGCCAATCGAGCTCTACGGTGCTGTGCAGTGAGCACAAGGCCCACTACAGGATGTCGGGCCCTCAGGCCACCCTCATGGAGCCTGTTTCTGATTGTTTGGTCAGAAACATTCACACCAGTGGCCTGCTGGATGTCATTTTGTAGGGCTCTGGCAGTGCCCATCCTGTTCCTCCTTCCACAAAGGAGCAGATACCGATCCTGCTGAAGGTTTCAGGACCTTCTACGGCCCTGTCCAGCTCTCCTGGAGTAAATACCTGTCACCTGGAATCTCCTCCATGCTCTTGAGACTGTGCTGGGAGACACAGCAAACCTTCTTGCAATGGTATGTGATGATGTACCATCCTGGAGGAGTTGGACTACTTGTGCAACCTCTGTAGCATCCAGGTAGCGTACCATGCTATCAACAGAGATGTTGAGATACAATCCAAATGAAAATCTACAGCAGTAGAAAGTCAGTCAGTAAAAAATCAGCCAAAGGAGATAAGGAGTCAGGGGGCTCAACCTAGAAAAGCATTTCTGTTTTGGGGTCTGTCTCATTGTTGCCCCTCTGATGCTCCTGTTATGGATTTCATGAACAACAAAGCAGCTGAAACTGTTGAACAACCCCCTCTGCTATGTAACTGACCAGATCAATATCCCACAAGTTTGACTGACTGATTTTCACTCTGATGCTGCTGGACTTCAGGGTACCATCATTTCTTTTATTAGATGAATGCACATTGCTATTTGGGTCAGGATGCAGAGGCCGCGCCCTAAGAATGCAATGTGTGTGTGTTGAGTCAGATAACGTCATGTTACTCTCCTCCCTTGCCACCTCATTTGAAGAGTTTAGCAAAACTTTTAGGACATTTTCAATTCGGAGTGCAGTTAATTTTTATTCAAACAAAAGCAATTAACAAATATAGGCCAGCCACAAAAACAAATTCTGTCCTACAAATTATTGTCAAGAATCAATACTACAACATTTTTTAGACAATTTTATTGATAATTATATGGCATAATGTGAGTACAGCATATGAAAAGCAATAAACTTGAATTTCCTAACACTATATAACATTGTAGTTGGAATATCAAAAGCTTTTAAAGAAAATAAATTAAAACAAACAACTTAATCTAAGACAAAAGACAATTAAAATTAAATGGACTGTCAGTCTTTTAGCAAAAATTGCAGTTAAATAAAAATCACAGTATTAACTAAAAACAAAAAATAGACCAAATCTCTGTTATGAAAAAAAAACAAAACAAAACACCCAGTCAGTGTGGAAAATTGCAAAACTTTGAATGTGTCTCCAAGTGAATGAGAAGGTGTATCCAAAGTTTTGGCCACTACTGTTGTCGTTAATGCAATTCCAGCTGCATATGTGAGATATTTTATATCACATGCTTATTTTGTTTACACAGTTTGACGACAAAAGCAAATGGCACTCTTATTTTGAAGGCTGCTGTGTATGTTTACAGTTAAGACGAGGTAAGGGCAAGAATAAACGTGCTTCCCGTCTTTCTTCAATCAGAACCTGCACATTGTCAACGGACGCTCCGGCAAAAATATACTCATCCAGCCCGAGTCACACACACACACACACACACACAGCCTCACCAGCAGGCTAAACTAGGTAATTCTGATAGCTTCCATTTACACGCTGTTAGAGCCAAAAGTGTGTTATGTGTGTGTCTGTATTTCTTGAGTTTGATTACTTTTATGACCAATAAAAGTAATAGTAGTAAAGTAGACGGTGCTAAAGGTACACTGTTTGAGGGATATTTAAGGGGTGTTACCATAGCTTTCCGACACGCTACTGGAAGGAAGTAATAGTCTTTGACCGTTCGTTGAAGAGGTGTATGGGGAACTACCATGGACAGTGAAATGTTTGAGCACTGGATTTTAACTAATGAACTATAAATGGAACGTCATTAAAGCTGTAAGTGCATCTTTTCATACCTCAAGTACAAGTCTGGAAATCTATGATTTTACACCTCACAGTTAAGTAACGCGTCAGACAGGTCTTCCGGGTAGCAAGTAGTGTCCGGTCAGTAAGTCCGGAAAATTGCAAAAACTTTGAATGGGTCCCAAAGTAATTTAAAAGTTGTGTCAAAACTTTTGGCATGTACTGTATAATATTCAAAAAAGAGTAGACTAAATAAGAAGGATGAGCAGAAATAGAGACATCATAACAAGAATGAAACTTGGACTCTTCTTCTTCTTGTCCATTTGGCTTATCCCATTAAGGGTCGCCACAGCGGATCCTGTCCGCATGGTTTGATTTGGCAAAATTTTACGTCGGATGCCCTTCCTGACACAACCCTCTATATGAGGGACATGATCTAATAGTGGTAAAAAAAACAACAGGGTCATAAAAACAGCTTACACGTTAAGCTCCCTAAATATGTGGGACTTAACAGCACACTTACAATTACGCTTGCAACTAGCTTTTTTAATTATTGTGATGTATCTGAAAGTATCAGTCATGTCCTTATGCAATGCAGGCAGCGGATAAGTGAGTTGGAAGGAAAACCGGATTTATTTTATAGAGTCTATCAGTCTGATCAACACTAGGTGGCGGTAATGCGCAACTAAAAGCTACCTGCCAGCTGCCAACACATAAAAGAAGAAGAATCTCTCACCGGATGTTGATAGAAAAGCTCACGTGTTAACAGATAACATATTTGTTTCCAGTTGACAGTCGTTGTGGAATTAAACGCTAGACATTGCAAAGATGTCGGCATCGTTGATCAGGAGAGGACTTGAGCTGCTGGCCAATGATGTTAAAGGTAAGGCATTTAGCCCGGCAGCTAGCTTAACGGTTGTAGCTGCGTTGTGCTCGCAGGGAGGCTAATTTTGGAAGTGTAAGGGATTAGAATACCTGCTGAGCTCAGCAGTGTGTAATGTATAACTAGCCTTTTCGAGCGCTGTGGTTATACTTAGAATGCTCGACGCGGGGTTCGCGTGTTAGCGATGGGAGTTTCGCCTCTTTAAGAGAGACGGTTCATATGACTCGGCTGACTCTTTCGATTCCCAAACGGCTCTTCGTATTTTTGGTTCGCCGAGTTATTTTGGTAATACATTATTGTGTCTTTTTAGAGTCGAAATCATGTTTAAATGAATTACTAATACATCGCATCAAAGGTTTGTCATGGCTTCAACCTTTTATTTCTTATTCGCGCAAGTGTTGTCTCGTCTCACGTCTTTGGTTCCTTCCAGGTGACAATAAGCCGAAGAAGAAGCAGCAGCCCACACACAGCTCTGTCACAGCCAGGGGCCTGGTGAGTACCAAGCGGCAGGGCGTGTCCTGGCAGGTGAAGCGGCTGCAGGGCCGCCTTGGTCCCAGGAAGAGCAAAGCTACGGTCAAAGACAAAAGGATCAAGTGTGCTGTTGGTCAGTCTACCCATTGTAGCTGCAAACATTCATGTTCTTTGTACTGAATTATTGTTGCTAATTTTTCTTGCTGACTATAGACGAGTTCCAAAAGAAGCAGGGGAAAAGTCAGATGAGGGAGAACCTCAAATACCTTATGAGAACTGGCTTCAGGGCAAATAGATCTGACACGTCGAAGGTGAGACAAGCGAAGACTTAATTTAAAGTACTCGTGATTAGTAAAAAAACACTACACACAAATTTTTTCCACACTCAGCCTTATAATATGCCTCCCACTAAACAAATGTATTGCTATAAATGTATAGATACTCATCACTAATAAATGACAGTGAAAGATGATTGATAAAACAGGTGGATGGAATCAGTCACGGTGTGACCTTTATCCTGGTCGTTGACTATCGCAACACCTCCATCACCCTATGAAGTGGCTAGTGGTCCCAAAACAATGCAGGCATCCCTTCAATGTTACATTTACAGAATCCACCAAAATCCTTAAATTTCTCTTGGAGATTAATTATCCATCTATGTCATTGCTTTCCTGTTATAATTCCTGTAATAATTTACAGATCAAATTAAGCATTCTTCACCACACGACCCTAGAAGGAACATTGACAAAAGTCGTCTGTGTTGCTTCTCAGATCCAGAGCTACAACGCAGGAAGACAGTCCAGGAATCGTCCTGACAGGCCTCCCCGGCAGCCCAAAGAGACGTCAGTGTTCACAGAGGAGGAGTTCCAGCAGTTCCAGGAGGAATATTTTGGCACGACTGTGGTGGCAAAGAAAAAGATTTCATCCAAACAATAAACTCTCTTTGGAGACGCCAAGCTTCTTTACTGGACCTGAATGAGAACTACTTAAAACAGGGGTGCTCGATACGTCGATTGATCTACCAGTCGATGGCAAAGGCATTGTGGGTAGATCGCGTGACATTTTCAGTGTCCATGCGCTGAACCAAAACATGGCTGCACGCCCCGTCCCCACCTCTGCTTTCCAAAGTCTGATATCAATCTAAATAAGGAAAATGATTGGGGACCACTGGTATAAGAAATTACTAGGCTGATAAAAAATAATTATTCATTCACTTTCTATACCGCTTATCCTCATTAGGGTCACAGGGATGCTGGAGCCTATCCCAGCAGACTTTGGGCGAGAGGTGGGGTACACCCTGGACTGGTCGCCAGTCAATCGCAGGGCACATATAGACAAACAAACATTCACACTCACATTCACACTCTAATGGACAATTTAGTGTTGCCAATTAACCTAACATGCATGGTTTTGGAATGTGGGAGGAAAGCGGAGTACCCGGAGAAAACCCACGCACGCACGAGGAGAACATGCAAACTCCACACAGAGATGCCCAACGGAGATTTGAACCCAGGTCTTCCAGATCTCCTGACTGTGTGGCCAAAGTGCTAACCACTCAGCCACCGTGCGACCAAAAATAATTATTATACATAAAAAAAGAAGAAAAAAAAGAAAAATACGTCCACTTGATTGACAGTCACTGTGCATGCGGAAACACCGGCGCTATGTGCCGCAAAACTAACACGTTAACAGCGAGTTTTGAAATATGGTCTCACGCCATTATGTATACCACAAAAACTTATATTGTACATATCAATATATTGCCATTTTTTTATAATTAAATATATGCGTTGTGTGATTGTAGACGTGGTAGATCTTTTTGAGTTGATCATTTTTTAAAAAGCTCGCTGGGTTAAAAAAGTGTGAGCACCCCTGACTTAAAAACAGCAATATCCAGTGTTGAATGCACAGCAGGAAAATTTGCTAAGGATCAACCGGAACACACTGTGCTTTATTATTTTTATTGTGCGTTTAACCAGCTAGAAGACCTTATGTTTGAATTCTTGTACATTCTGGTGATAAAGCGCTTTTGTTAATGTAGTATCTAAAGTTGACCGCCAGGAAGCGGTATTGTTCACAAGCTCCCCCTCAGTGTGACACAGCCTTGGGTTCATCAATAGCCGTAAAAATCACTGGTCTTAAGTTGAAGTGAATTTCGTGTAATTTATTGTATGTACCAAAAATAGTGCAATAGCTGCTTGAGCTATGAATGTGACTAAGATGACGTATGCTAATTTGACAGATAGCTGTCAATGTTGGCAACGCGTACTCCCAAGCTTGAGTGATGTTTTATTCACGACTTGTCTACATATATAAAATTGACAAAATATTCACCAAGTATTTTAGAAAAGCCAAGGATGTTAAAATGGTGGCGTAATATCTCGACTTGTGAAATTACACCGCTAAAACAATGTTGACAAGTCGTGTTTGTCGTTTACAGTATACGCCCGCCTCCTGGCTCGTCTTCCACGAGTCCGTCAATTGTCTCTACCAATGAAAACACAGTAACGCGTGTTTTATTCACCTGCACTGCGTAAGCCTGCGATAACTGAGTTCATAGGCCAAAGAAAGAACTACTCCGCTCACCCGCTCTACAATGTAACCAACCGCGAACGTACCCGTGGCGGAGGAACACACTCGGCTGTGCTGCGGTGAAATATAAACCAATGCATCGGCTCATTTTCGTTTTTCGTCGGTTGCTGATTAAGTTGTGTGGTAACTGCTCTCCAGCATTATAATGGCAGCTTAAAGGCGTGTGTCGGCTATTCTTGCATCGGCAACAAACTGGCAGTGCAGCGGCGAAGGGCACTGGCAATTTCTGGCAAAATGGCGTAAGTTTGTTTTTTTAACATTTATTTTGGTACTTCTGCCTTCGTGTGTCGCTTTTGTAGCTTTGTAACTGACGAACTGTTGAATACGTTTTTAACTTGTTCTTACTGTGTTAGATATAAGGTACTGGCAAGTGTGTGGATATACAAATTAAATGGTAATATACATTGCTTCGTTGTTACCTCATTTTGAAGTCGGCAGACAGTTAAGTTAGACAACTACTTCCCCTCGCCTTTTAAGTGCAACCATCTTATTATAAATAAACGAACTAAATTCGCTCGTAGTAGCTCAGTCTAACTGAGGATTGTGTAGTTGGATTGTATTTTCTTTTGAAGCCGGTTGTTGTTTGTATACATAATTACACTGACAACGTGGCGGGTGCAAGATGGCGGAGTCAAGTCTTTGCCTGTGGCGAAAATGGCGGGCGCCTTTCCCCCCCCACTAATGCACAAATGAAGGCGTGGTTACCGCCCGTGGCATGACCAAATTAGGAAATGCACTCCGGGAGTGGGCTGAGCCTTGGCCTTTTAGGATGCTATGACGCGTCAGTGGAAAGGATTAGCTAAAATTAGCCGCCCCCCTTCCCCGTTTAACAACTGTATTGTGTTGTAAAATTGCTCTTTGGAGCTTTAGTTACATCTAGAGATGTCTATATTCATACAGTGCAATTTAATGACAGGAAGTCTCACTGAAGAGGTGACATTTGCAAACTGTTTACCATATTATGTCTACTGTTGAAGGTGTTTAACAAGTATATTAAAATGGACCCGCCCCTGATAAATGTGGGAACGGCACTGGTCATTTTTCCTGTTTCAGAAAGTGACATGACATATCTGAATTGGTTTATGCAGGTCTCTCCTGGCAACTCCCCTCAACTTTGCTGCTGTCGACAGCATTTTGGAACTTCTCCAATTACCGACGTCTCCGCACTCCAGTTTATTCTCCTACACGTGGCCATCACGCAAACATGATGGCGCTCTCTCAGTTCACCTTGGCGGACGTGGAGGTCCTGTGCTTAGGTTGGTGTCATGACAACTCATCCAGATGAACCAGTTGAACCAGATTGCCAAACTGTTAATGGATGAACCATCCATGCTAATTGGTCCGCAGGGCCCTCATTTCTGATGGCTGACCCAATGGGGCCCCTTCTGGACCAAGATGAAGAGGAAGCGCTTTCACCCTCCTCCTCCCTTGAGGGGGAGGTCCCGGCTTCGCCGCCCTTCTCCTTGTCCCCCTACCCCACCTTGCTGTCATCTCCATCCCCACCGCTTGGTCACTGCCCCTCTTTCCTGGAAGCCAAGGGGGGATCCCTTCCCTGGCTGAGTGCTGGCGGCCTCCTCGATGCTCATGCGGGAGCGGATGACGGCAAAGGTGAGGCTCAAGTGTTGGTTTAAGGAAAAAATTCAGCAAGTATAGGAAGCACTCAAAAGTGTGAAAATAAGGGGCGGGTGGCCAAGTGGTTTTTTTTTTTTTGCATGGGCAGCATACCTAATTAACATAATAAAAAGGGTGCAAGTTCCACTTTGATACATTTTGTGCATTACAAAGACACTAAAACCCAAAAACTGATATGCTAAACTATGGTACACCAAACATTCACGGCTTGGCTTTGTGTTATAGGCGTCAAAGCTAAGTAGTTTGTTTTGGGCCAAAAGAAACAAGGCCCTGCGCTATACTTTGAACACGCCCGACTTAAGGTGCAGCCTTGCCTAACTTCTGATGTCAGAGAGGTTGGAATGAGGAAAAAGAGGTGTGTTGGGCAGGCCTTAAACAGCCTGGTCAGACTAGCACAAACCAGTTTTACCATGTGCATTTTTAATGATTCAAAACATAATTTTAATGACCTTCTATGCCACAGGTCACTTACTGACTAATGAATCTGGACATAAATGTTATTTCTTAGGACATGGACCTACAGTCAAGAAGTTAAACTTCTGAGTTGTCCAGTGCAATTTTTTTTTAACTAAACTATAGTACAGTTCAGCCATCTGAGGTGTGACCACTCTGCCAATCGAATATGTTCACTCTAGACACTAAATATGGTGACAGTAATTAAAATATATTGAGATGAAAGCGGATCCAGTGACAGAATAGATAAGTGAGCGACAGACAATTGAAAAAATAAAAATACAATAAACCCTTGTGCTCAAACGTCAACACAGATTTAAAATTAAATAAGTAAATGCTGCCTATTTGTTAAAAGCTAATTTGGTATTTTCCCTTAAGCATTTTAAGGATAAAAATGACTAAAAATGAAGTAATTAAGAAGACTCAAACATTCACAAACATTATGTAAAAGGCCACACTGGTCACTATGTGTCAGTAACTTTGACACGAAGCACCAGACCTCATGGGCTTTTAACGCAGGTTTGAAAGATCTTACAATAAGTCAAGCTAAACCTCAATTCGAACCTCAACATAACTTTTTGTCAGCTCCCCTGGCGCTGCAACGCATGTACAGCAACAGACAAGTTTTAAATGTCTTATGTTCATGTCTAGAAGGCTTGAATCTTAAACCATATGTAAACTAGTTTTATTTTGCTCAAACTATGCCATTCAATTATAGTGTGTGTATTCTGAAGAGCGATGAATGAAATTTTTCAGTCTTCCCCCTGGAAGCACATGAGCTCTGAGTGCAGCACGGACTGAACATCTAAGTGACCCAACTTTTTCTGCCGCACCACCTTTTGGAGATGAACATTTTTTCCAGCCCCCCACCCCACGAAAACTTTACACAGGGAAACTTGATTGTTGTTGGAAGTCAGTAGAGAATTTGAACTGGTAATAATGAAAAGTGTGCATGGTAGCCCCTGTGGGGGGTGGGCGCCCCCCAGTTCGAAAACCACTGAACTAGCCTAACATGCATACGTTTAGAATGTGGGAGGAAACCGGACTACCCAGACAATACCCACACAAAGAGCCCAGGTGTAGATTGTGCGGCTCACTGCTCGACATACCAAGGAATGTTCTCACAACATTCCAGCACAGTTTTAAATCTTGGGATTTCTTGGGAAGCACTTTTCCATGCTGATGCCTCTTTCCAAATGGACGCATATACAGTGTTACGCATAGGTACGCAACTTGAAATATAAATCCCCACACAAAGTTATAACCCATATAGACTTAGTCGTTTTCATATACCAGATCTATTTTAGTTCAATAGTTATGTTCTAACCTGCGACCCTAATGAGGATAAGCGGTATAGAAAATGGACGGATGGATGAATGTCTAGTTATATTCTAGAAGTCAATAAATGGGAACAAGTTAGAAATTCACTTCCTGGACGAGTGATGTAATTTAAAAATGCATGTCATTTCCCTGTTGATAGATGATGCGTTAACTGGCATGGAATGGATGGCAGAGAAAATCGACCTCAGCGATTTGGACTTGGAGACTCTCATCGACTCCTGCTCATCTGAGGAGACTACATGTTCCCCCGAGGACCTCCTAGCCTCCTTGCACTCCCAAATGGATTTGGACCTGGACAAATTTGACCCCCCTGTTCCCAACAACCACCCGGAGCTGGAGATACTCGGCATTCCCCCAGAGCCCCCCCTCCTCGCACCACTGGAGGTCTCTTTACAGGAAGAGGCACCCGCACACCAGGTGGTTATGAAGTCTGAGCCCTGCTCCCCGCCCCCATCTCCATCACCTCCTTCTCCCTCGACGTCCGATTTAGGGAGCGAGGTTGACACAAAATCACCCCCCGCCGCCATCATCCCAGATCCCAGCGGGTGCAGCCCTGTCGTAGTGTTGGTGCTTGCCAACAAAGAGACCCCCCATGTGTCTCTCCCGGAGCTGTCCGTCAAAACCCCACCAACTTGCAGTGACTGCGACAGCGACTCTGGTATCGAGTCAGTTGCTGACTCTCCAACTCGTGCCTTTTCACCCGCCCCTGGTTCCTCTCGCACAAAACCGTACGCCAAACCTGAGGCCGACTCCCCCTCCCCCAGGGGCAAGGTGAAGTCTTTGTCGGGCGCTCCCAAAGTGGAAAAGAAGCTGAAGAAGATGGAACAGAACAAGACGGCGGCCACACGCTACCGCCAGAAGAAGCGTGTGGAGCAAGAGCTGCTGGGTGTGGAGCGTGATGAACTGGAGAAGAAGAACCACGAGTTGGCCGAGAAGGCAGAGTCAATCAGCAGGGAGATTCAGTACCTCAAAGACCTGATGGAGGAGGTCCGCAAGCACCACCGCGGCAAAATGAACTTGGGCTCAACTTAGGAGTATTCTGCACCACCAACATGCATGGCTGTGTGAGAACGAGTAAGGGAGGGGCCGGGAGGTGGTCGGATGACACATCATTAACATGCTTTTCTCTCAGCCCGCGGTTCCATTCCTACATGTCCTCTGTATGTTTAATCCCTGCTTCATGTAAGACCGTCTGTCGCCATAGCAACCTTCCTCTTCTCAGATTCAAGTCCAGAAAGGGTCCTTGAGTTTTAGCGTGTGGATGTGTACAGTTTCTTGCTTGAATTCTAGCTACTTCCTGTCTTTATTTAATACAACTTTTAATGTCCTGTGTGGTGGCCGCTCTCTGGCTTGTAAAAATGCCCTGCTTCTCCTTTTCTAATAAACCTCTCAGTCACAAACCGTATTTTTCTTTCAACTCAGCTGTAAATCAAAATCATAATTTGCAACTCTGAAATATGACCATTTTTCATTTTTACTGAAGAGACCGATGTGAAAGTGTCTTTTCAAAAAAGACTAAAGACTAGTGACTTGCTATACCACTAGTTTAGTGCCGGGTCTGATATTGATTAAAATTCCGGCTGGCATTTGCAATACGGCTCCAATACTTTAAAGCTAATACACATTGTAATATAAAGATTTTTTTACAAATTAAAATGTAGTCATATCCATCCATTTTGGGCAGGAGCCTGTCGTAGATGACTTTGGAAGAGAGGTGGGGTACGCCCTGGAGCGGGCCCCAGTCTATCGCAGGGCAGACCATTCTCATTCATACCTATGAACAGTTTAGAGTCGCCACTTAACCCAACATGCGTGCACGTTCCAACGGAGCACCCAAAGACAAGGCACATGCAAACTCCACAGAAGAGGAAGGAAGATTCTAACAAAAAACCTCCAGATCTCGCAACTGTGTGGCCAACAGGCCTACCACTCAATCACCGTGCGGAAGGTAGTCAAACTTAATTTTGCATTTTGTCATTGCTTTTTATATGTATTGTTTTTTCCATGTTGTTGCTTTTCCATTTTTTCCATACAAGCTGCAAACTAAAAGCAAAGGCAAACGATAGCCTTTGCTGTGGGTAGGTCATGCCAGCCTGACTAGTCCCACCCAGCCTGTTAGCCCCTTCTTTCAGCAGCTTCCATATGGACTCGATTGAATAAGTTGTTTGCGCAAAGTATGTGCATGGTGCGTGATAATTACGTTACTTCCTACTGTCCTTGATGGCCAGCAAATACGCCTGACTTTAACCCCATGGAAAATCTTTGGGGTGTTGTAAAGAGTAAAATGTGATACACCAGACCAAAAGATGCAGACGAGCTTAAGGCCACCGTCGGAGAAGCCTGGGCTCTCATAACACCAGAGGAGTTCTACAGACTGAAGGACTGTATGATGGACTCTATTGTTGCAGTTATTTGGGTAAGGACTCGACCAAGTATTGCGTTCATGTTCATGTTGGCCAACGTTTCTAAAACAATTTTTTTCTTGGTCATAGTAATATTGTAGTTTTCTGAGATACTGAATTTAGGATTTTCATTGGTTTTCAGATTTAATCAACATTAAAAATAAATATTTGAAATATATTGTCTGTGTGTAGTGAATGTATGTACATTAAAATACAAGTTTTACTTTTTAAATGAAATTACTTGAAGACTGTAAATAACCTTTTGGTGTTATTTATTGAGCAGCACCTGCATATTGCGTTGGAATTGCACTGCTTTTTGTGTGTGCAAGTCAGACTACAATTATTAAGGAGTGTCAGACCTTGCGTGACATCTACACTACGCGTTTATCTGCTGTCATAACAGAGGTGTGGCTTGACATGATGCACATGCGATAATTACCATAAAATTCCTAATTAACGAAACATTAGTTACAACCTTTACTGCGCTATTTTTGACAGCCATAATTTGATCATCTATACAGTACAGGCCAAACGTTTGGGCACACCTTCTCATTCACTTGGTTCAAAGTTCAAAGTTTTCCGGACTGACTGACCTTCCAAAGTAGTGATGGTCACTCATTTTCCTTTACTTAGTTGATTGGTTCTTGCCAGAATATAGTAATGGTTTAATTTTTTTTGAACATTCAAACAAGTTTTTGGTGAAAGTTCACACTGTCTTCTTAAGTCTAATTGTTTTTTACGATTCTTTTGGTAAGACAAGTAGCTTGTTTATCAAGCAGGTAAACAAGCTACTCTGTCTTACCAAAAGAACCGTAAAAACAATCCATATGTAATTTACATAACATCACGTAATACAATTGACAGTTCCACATGTCCAAAAAGAGGAGTAAGATGCAAAGCTTATTTAATCATACCCCCCCCCCCCTCCGTTTCACATCAATTTCAATACTTTTCTTCACTTCCTGTATTCCAAATGAAGGTATTGTAAGTTTAATACGTAAGACATAAGGTAATGTAACACTACGGAAAGTAGTTGTCAATCTTCTTATCATGATAAATTATGTAACAATCTTAATAAATAGACTGAATTAATTAGAGAGTACAGGCAAAAAGTGTATAGTTAGTAATGGATATAATAGAGATCAGACACATTCCACATACTGAAATGATAAAGTTTCTTAGCGTTCTTCTCGCATATACTGTAGGTGTTTTAAGTTGAATTTTTTGCTTGGGTCATATTTCTCTTCCCTTGGTGAGAAGAATTCTATGACATTTTTGGGTGGCAGGTTATTGTTTGCTTTATGCATAATTTTATCTATTTGAAAATGTACTAGATTAGTTTATTTTAATGATTGTCATTTGAGAAATAGAGTGTACGCAGAATTATGGATTATCCTAACTGATCTTTTTTTGCAGTACGTTTAGTGAGTGAAGTGTACTTTTGCAGTTATATCCCCATATTTCTACACAATAAGAGAACAGTAGACAGTAATGGAGTGTTTTTGGTCAAGGACAAATTTTGCAGTATTGAGGTATTTCTCAATACTTAATGTTGAATATTTTTAGTATGAAATTTCAACACATATTTTTATCAATTAGTACTCCCAGAAATGTATTTTCATTCACCCTTTTGACGTCTACACCATCAGTTTATATTTGCTCATGAGTATCCTTTCTGCTATTACTGAACAGCATTATTCTAGTGTGGTTCAAACCTTTAGTTTTTATCAAACCATTGGTCATTTCTTCAGGGACTTTTGTTATCTCTTTTGTGCTTTCTACGGAACAGAAGGCACAATAGTACTAGCTTTAGGTTTTTAGTAACCGCACAAATGTCCTTAATATATAGGTTGAATAGTTTTGGTCCAGGTATTGAACCCTGGGGTACACTGCACGCTACATTTAGACTTGCAGATTTGTATTCTCCTAGCTTCACATATTGCTTCTTGTTTATGTTCCTTTTAACCCAATTCAGAAGTAACCCACTCGTTCTTATTTTGTAATTAGTATGTTGTGATTAATTGAACACAAAATTTTGTCAAATCCATAAATACTACAGCAGTACAATTTCTGCAATCTGCATTGGTGATTTCGGGAGGGACATTTTTCCCTGCGGGTGTTTCACATTCCTACTTTACTGCCTCACGTCACGCTGATCACATGGGTCATTGGAGAGAGACAAAGACGTTTCTCTCAGGTTTGGGATTAAACATGATTTGTCAACTTTGCTTCAAAATATTATGTATTGTACTGTAATTATGTTCTCCTTTGTTCAATTTGTTGAAAGCAAACGGTAAATTACTAAAAATGAGATTTATAGTGACCCCAGACTTTCTTAGTGGAGTAGCAAAGGTGGTAGCATCAAGCTTTTCCAAAATGGCTGACAAGGTGCAGACACACGGTTTGGCAGGTCCTGTGTGCTTCCTACAAAGTTTACTCTAAAATACTAAAAGACCACGGTTAATCTCTTTAACCTATTTGTTATTTTTTTGTGTATTTTTATACTTACTTTTGAGCTGCTCATGTCCACGAAAGAAGGATAAAAACAATGAACAGATTTTCTACCCAGCCAAGCAAAGTCAACACCTTCTGTTTACAAGAGTACTGGATAATGGCCTTGCTAGGCCACCTCAAGGTAAACACGAAGAGTCTAAATTGTCTCACCGGGGAGTTTTGCTTCTTCTGATGATATTGCTCTTGGCTGGCGATGTTGAAGCAAATCCAGGACCTGTATTAATGGGAAGGCAATCACGGCCTTGTGGGCTGCATCCATTGGTGCCTGTGCTGCAAGCAAGTTCTTATTTTCGACCGGCTGGGTTGCAGCAATCATCTGTTGGGTTGTGTCCGCAGCTGGCTTGCCTGCATTGCCATTTGCCTGGGCCGTCTCCACTGTTGGCTGGCCTGCATCTTCAGCTGGCTGGGCTACAGGTTCCATTTGTTAGGCCGCATCTACAGCTAGCTAGGCTAGCTGTGCTATCTGAAATTGGCCTGCAACCCCTGCTAGCTCGGCTACATCTATTGCTAGCTGGGTTGTGTTCACATGTAGCTGGCATACACCACCAACTGGCTGGGTTAGAGCCTTTCCCTGATGGGCCCTATCCATTATTAGCTGGGTCCCATCAATTGCTAATTGAGTCAAATCTACTATTTTCTGGCCTGCATTGCCAGCTTTTCGGCCCACATATACCACCTCCTGGGGCATATCCGTGGCTAGTTGGGTCTCAACCCCAACCACTACCTGCTGAGCTCCAATCCCCATCATCATCAGCTGTGCTCCAGTTACCATCACCATCACCATCGGCTGGGTTTCGTCCACAGTTGTCAGCTGGTTTTCCTTCATTACTATCTCTGCCGCCAACTTGGCTTCGATGTTCACCATCATCAACTGGGCTCCCACCTTCATCATCATCACAACCAGTTGGGCTTCCACCTCCACCACAAGCAGCTGGGTTTCGATCATCGCCGTCACCACTACCATCATCAGCGGGGTCTCATCTACCATCGTCAACTGGTTCTCCACAACTACTACCAGATGGGTTCCGACCGTCATCATCACTAGCTGGGTTTCAACCACCATCATCATTAACTCTTAACAATGTGAACGAAGACATGTTTGTGTTACGTGTTGCCTCTAAAAATGATATATTTCACAGCAGTGAAGGTCTGACTAGATCACCTTCCCACTGTAGCGACAATTATATTAAATATAGTCAAACAACTGAAGAACATATTCAGCCACATTTAAATATACTTAAGAGAAATCCTGTTATTAAAAAGCATCAGTGTACAAAAATTTTTCAAACACTTAATCAAGCAAGGACCATCTGGGACCCTTATTTTAAACCTAAAGGTTTACTTGGAGGACATCTTAATATTAGAAGCATGATCTCAAAACGAGAACAACTGGAGCAATTATTGATTCAGTCTAATGTTGACTTCTTTGGGTTGACAGAAACTTGGCTAACAAGTTCTTCACCCGAGGCGGCCATACTTATGCCAGGATATAACGTGTTTAGGAAAGATAGGGGTCAAGGTAAAGGAGGAGGTGTTGTAGTTTATGTAAGGGATACTTTACGAACGTCACAGATTGAATGGCCTCATGATATTAAACTTGAATGTGTTGGAGTAAATATTGCACTTTCAAAGGAAATGAATTTTATTGTTATTTGTATTTATCGAAAGCCAGCCACAAATACAGATTTTTATAACGAACTTAAAAGGATTCTTAAGCTTTGTTGTTCTAGTAAAGAGGTTATTTTAATTGGTGATTTTAATATAAATTGGGATAATAAGAGCGAAAGGAAGAATCTGAAACAGATAACAGATACTTTCAGTATGGTTCAGTTAATTGAAAAGCCCACACGTATAGCTAATTGCTCTAAAACAAGAATAGATCTTTTATTTTCAAATAAAAATGAAAGAATTGTTAAAACCTATAACTTTCTGACTGGAATTTCTGATCATAATGCCATATTCTTTGCTAGAAAATTAACTAAAGCACGTTTTCAAATGTTTAACACTGCTGCTCGGAGTTCCCCATCTTTTTATGATGTAATCCCCAAAGGCCAACACCAAAATTTAGCACAGGCCTTGAAGGAGATTGATTGGACTGAAATTGTCTCTTGCAATGACGTCACAGCAAATAGTGTTATTTTCCACTCTAAAATGAAAGATATCCTAGCTTCGTTTACAAAGAGGAAAAAGAGAAATAAAAACACTAAAGGTGGTTTACCGTGGTTTAATGAGGAATGCAGGAAATTAATAAAGATGAGGGATGAACTACTTAAAAAGTCTCTTCAAACTGGATTAGCTTCTGATAGACAACATTTTACATCTGCAAGAAACAAAGTTATCCAAACAATGCGTAAAACCAAGGCAACATTTTTATGTCACTAATTGAGTCCGCTAAAGGCAATGGCAAACAGATTTGGCACAACATTAGTAAATTACTTGGTAGAAGTACGAACCAAAGTAAAGAATTAGAATTACAAATCAACAATGAGTTTGTTACAGATCCTGTCATTGTGGCAAACGAATTTAATACATTCTTTAAAAGTTCAGTTGATGAAATTACACAACTTTTTAGTTCTAGTGAAAAGGTATCTTACCCAATTAATAAGTCTTTTCCTGTATTTACCATAGCTCAAATCAAGGAATCGGATGTAGACTCTATTATAAGTGACTTAAAAAGTTCCAAAGTTAAAGATGTGTATGGTTTAGATACACATTTTATAAAGCAGCACAAAGATTCCTTGATATATCCAATAACACATTTAATTAATTTGTCAATTACTCATTCTGTTGTCCCTGAAGCATGGAAAGTGGCTATGATTACTCCAATTTTCAAATCTGGTAGCAGAGTAGATGTTAGGAATTATAGACCAATTAGTATAGTGCCTGTTATATCTAAGATTATTGAAAAATGGGTCACAAAACAATTAATAAGTCATTTGGGTAGGGGTGGGAACCCTTTGCATGCTATGCAGTTTGGTTTTCGTGCCAACTATTCAACTGAAACAGCAATTAATGTTTTGTTAGAAAAAGTGAAGTGTTCTTTAGATACCAGTCCTTTTGTTGGTGCCGTTTTTCTTGATTTAAAAAAGGCATTTGACACGGTTGACCATCAAACACTTTTGTCTAGATTAACAAATTTCAACTTTTCTGATCAAGCAATTCTTTGGATAAAATCATACTTGTCAAATCGAACCAATTGTGTGTCTTTCAGAAGTATCAAATCCTCATATTTGGACTGTCAAGTTGGTGTACCCCAAGGTTCCATACTTGGGCCTATATTATTTTCCTTATACATTAATGATTTACCAAACATATGTAAAGATCTCAATACTGTACTATATGCAGATGATGCTGTCATTTTTACACAGGCAACGTCTGATAAAGAAGCCTCAAAAAAGCTGACATCAGCAATTATCTGTATTGATGACTGGCTTGCTAAATCGTGTCTTTTACTAAATTCCAAAAAAACTGTCTGCATGTTATTTTCGAAACGAGTAGCAGCAAAGTCTAATTTACATGTTTTTTTTAAAGGAGATGAGTTGCAGTTTGTGCATGAATTTAAATATTTAGGTGTTACTTTGGATTCTACATTATCTTTTAATAAACACATAAAAAATATATCCAAAATTGTTAACTTTAATATTCGGAATTTTAGGCAAATTAGAAATTCATTGCCAGAGAATGCTGCTAAAATGTTTCTTCATTCCATGATTTTTTCTCATATTGAATATTGTATTACCAACTGGTCATTAACAAGTTTGAAAACTTTAAAATTAATTGAATCGCTTTATAAAAAAGCTTTAAAAGTGTTTGATAGAAAATCTTTCCATTTTCATCATTGTCTTATTTTGCAGAAATACAATATTCTTAGTTTTGAGAATTTTAGAAAATTTAAATTGGCGTGTTCCATTTATAGGGTTTTAAATGGACTGGCTCCACCACCCCTGGGTGAGTTCATCAAAATGAAATCCAGCATGAGTGGTAAGGTAACAAGAGCCTCTACGAGAGGTGATTGTGTAATTCCTTTCAGACGCACAACCTTCAGCCAACAGGTGTTGTCAGTCAAAGGTACAGAAATCTGGAATAATATTCCAGTTGTTATAAGAGACTTGACTACCTTTAGTTCATTTAAATTCAATCTCAAACAATGGCTTAGGAGGAACCAGATCTGTGACCATTAATTCTAAAATTCCTTTGTTTTTAAAGTGTATGTATTGTTGTACGTTTTTTATTGTGTTTTTATTGTTTTATTTGTCTGTGTATATAGTGTCATTGTGTTTTGTTTTGTGTTTGTTTTTGTTTGTTTTTGGTTATTTTCTTTTCTTCACCTGCCAGGGACTACAGATGTAAAGTAGCCTTTGGCTAATTCTGGCATATTTACACATAAGTGTTCATTAATATGCATTGTTTCTTTAAATAAATAAAATTAAATAAATAAAATAAATAAATAGTTCATGGTGCCTCCCATGATGAACTAGCTTGCAGTTCAGCTCATTTCCGTAAATGACATAGTCGGTGTGGTATGCTCAGCTACACAAACATAGCAGAGGATGTTTACAGTGAATTTAGCAATGATTTGAGCAATATGTCAGTAGTTTCTGAGGAGGAAGAAACATTTGGAACTGAAACAGAGACGTTTCAGATCATGGACTTAAGCCTTCACACATGGAGATGATGTAGTGGTCATTCTTGTCTTTTATCCCTGTGTACCGGAGGAATAGCATCTTTTCTCAAAACGCTTTCATACTCTACTTTCAAGCCAAATGCTTCTTGATCATTGCAAAGAACAGAACTCGAGGTGGGCGTCCATCTGTCTCGTTCGCTTGCTTGCTTCATGTTTTGGAAAACAAAATGAAACTTACGGTATCGCTTCAAATTTTGACAACATCCAGCAGCATCACAACATTTGGTATGACTACTGTTTTGATAAAATATATATACTGAACCCAGTTGACACACTACCTCAAGTGTTTGCTTACCCTAAATCAAATATCAAAGATGCTTTTAATATATATCAAATGTGTTATTTGAGTTAATTTTTGAAAAACAATAGAGTGAGGCAGCAATATTCAAACTGCCAACAACTTGTACAGTACATACGAAGCTGAGAATGACACTTTTCATCACAAAGATAAACTAATTAAACTCAGGAAAAAGCTCAGGAAACAGGAGAATTTTGTACCTGTACAGCAGTACAAGGTAAGATGCTAACCTTGTACAATCATAAGGAAGTGACTGGGTTTGCCAAATAACTAAATACGCTCCTGCATGCAGGACACCACGTCATTAAACGTATGTGGTATTATAGTTGTAACCAAGGGTCTTTGGATGACCACTTGCAAGCTAAAGACGAATAAAATAAGGGAGCCACAGCTTCAGGAGGGACTTTTATTCTTGCACACAGCTTCAACTGTCAAGCCACACTGACACACACACACACACACACAAACTTCCAGCCATTCAAAACAGGAGTGCTGCGAGCCATATGTTGTCTAACTGTGGTAGCTTACAGGATTCCTTTATTGTGTATTTACAAGTTATTAGCATTTCAGGATGATTACGATGAGTTTTCTGTGGAAAACAAAACACATTCAAAGAACTTTCAGATAGAAGAAAAGTCGGTTTTCCGACAAAAAACAATAAAATGTTGCCTCGCAGGCGAGCGCCTGGTGGCCTGGCCTTCACTCGTGGAGCTTGGCCTGGGCCTAGCCCAAAGACGCTACACGGGAACTCCCCCCCCGCAGACCCACCACCTGCAGGGGCAAGCATAAGGGTCCGTCCGGTGCATTGTGATTTGGGCAGTGGTCGAGGGCGGGTGTCCGGGCGACCTGGTCTTCGGCGGCCAAATCTGGTTCTTGGGACATGGAATGTCACTTCTCTGGTGGGGAAGGAGCCCAAGCTTGTGGAAGAGGCAGAGACATTCGGACTCACCTCGGACCCACAGTTTGGGCTCTGGAACCAAATTCCTTGAGAGGGGCTGAACCTTGTTCTTCTCTGGAGTTGCTGCAGGGGAGAGGCGGCGAGCTGGTGTGGGCTTGTTAATAGCCCCCCGGCTTGGTGCCTCTGTGTCTGGAGTCAGGCACTGACTCCAGACTCCAGTGACTCAAGCCTCTGGAGTCATCCCCAGTAAACGAGAGGGTTATTTCCCTACGCCTTAGGGCTGGGGAAAGGGTCCTGACTGTGGTTTGTGCATATGCGCCGAACGGCAGTTCAGAGTACCCAGCCTTCTTGGAGTCTATCAGAGGGGTTCTGGAGAGCACCCCAGCTGGTGACTCCATAGTTCAACTGGGAGACTTCAACGCCCATGTGGGCAATGACAGTGTGACTTGGAGGGGCGTGGTTGGGAGGAACGGGCTCCCTGACCTGAACCCGTGTGGTGTCTTGTTGCTGGACTTCTGTGCAAATCACAGTTTGTCCATAACAAACACCATGTTCAAACATAAGGATGTCCATAAGTGCACTTGGCACCAGGACACCAGGACTTTGTGGTTGTATCATCAGACCTGCGTCCGCATGTTCTGGACACGCGGGTGAAGAGAGGGCCTGAGCTGTCAACTGACCACCACCTGGTGATGAGTTGGATTAGATGGCGGGGAAAGATGCCGGACAGACCTGGTAAACCCAAACGCGTAGTGAGGGTGTGCTGGGAACGTCTGGCAGAGTCTCCCATTTGTCGAGTCTTCAACTCTCACCGGGGGTTAGGGCTGCTGTCAAAGCTGAAGAAGGAGTCCTATCAAGCATGGTTGGCTAGTGGGACTCCAGAAGCAGCTTACAGGTACTGGCAGGCCAAGCGGCACGCGGCTTCGGCGGTGGTCGAGGCAAAAACTCGGGTGTAGGAGGAGTTCGGTGAGGCTATGGAGCACGACTTTCGGTCGGCCTCAAAGAGGTTCTGGCAAACCATCCGACACCTCAGAAAAAGGAAGCAGCCCCTAGTTCACACTGTTTAGAGTGCGGACAGGGGCTTGCTGACCTCGACTGAGGATATAGTTGGTCGGTGGAAGGAATACTTCGAGGCCCTTCTCAATCCCACTGACATGCCTTCCGTAGAGGAAGCAGAGTCTGGGGATACGTACCTGGACAGTTCTATCACCGTGGCTGAGGTAATTGCCCTTTGTCACCGATTCTGTTCATTATCTTCATGGACAGAATTTGTAGGCGCAGTCAAGGTGTTGAGGGAGTTCAGCTTGGTGACCTTAGGATCTTGTCTCTGTTATTTGCAGATGATGTGGTCCTTATGACCTCATCAGGCTGTGACCTTCAGCGTTTACTGGAGTGGTTAGCAGCTGAGTGTAAAGCTTCTGGAATGAGACTCAGCACCTCCAAATCCGAGGCCTTGGTTATCAGTTGGAAACGGGTGGACTGTACCCTACGGGTTGGGAGTGAGGTCTTTCCTCAGGTGGAGGAGTTCAAGTATCTCGGGTTCTTGTTCACAAGTGAGGGAAGGTTGAAGCGTGAGATCGACAGACGGATCGGTGCAGCGTCTGCAGTAATGCGGTCACTGTACCAGACCGTTGTGGTGAAGAGAGAGCTGAGCCGGAAGGCAAAGCTCTCTGTTTACCAATCGATCTTCGTTCCCACCCTCACCTATGGTCATAAGTTATGGGTCATGACCGAAAGACTGAGATCGCGGATACAAGCGCCGGAAATGAGTTTCCTTCATAGGGTGGCTGGACTCACCCTCAGAGATAGGGTGAGGAGCTCGGCCATCCGGGATGAGCTCAGAGTAGAGCCGCTGCTCCTTCACATCGAGAGGAGCCACTTGAGGTGGCTCGGGCATCTAGTCCGGATGCCTCCTGGGCGCCTCCCTTGTGAGGTGTTTCGGGCATGCTCAGTCGGGAGAAGGCCCCGGGGAAGACCTAGGACACGCTAGAGGGAATATGTCTCGCAGCTGGCCTGGGAACGCCTAGGTGTCCTCCCGGTGGAGCTGGAAGAGGTCGCTGGGGACCGGGAAGTCTGGAATTCTCTACTGAAACTGCTGCCCCCGCGACCCGGACCCGGATAAGCGGAGGAAAATGGAATGGAATGGAATGGAGTAATTATTGAATCTTGCATCTAATTAAAAAGATTAGTTGCAATGACTCATTATATAAATTTCATCCCTCCCATTTGTCCACCACCTCTGAACATGTCCAATGGCAGGGTGTTCCCTGGCTGATAATGGAACCTGATTTATCGGCATATAACTCAGCAGTGTGCAGTATGAAAAGTTAAATTACTAATAATGCTAGTAACAACATATGGATTTGTATGTGGTAATTGGGCATTTTTACCCAAGCATCCACAACCTTTACCATGTAGCAATACAATAATTCTGTTTTATGGTTTTTGTCACACTTTTGCGTCTTTGCAGTAGCCACTTTTGTGGCGTTGACATTTTTCACTGGATTCCAAGGCACAGGGGACTAATATGATGTGCTGTAATGAAGGAAATCACTCATGACCATGACTTATTTTGTTTTGAGCATCACCACAAAGCCTTTTTTTTGGTACTTGAGAGATAAAAGGACATCCTCGTGAGAGACCCTGAGTCTCACGTGAGTTAAGATGATGATCATCAGCTGACGCTCAGCACTGAGCAGATGACCTCAATGTTGACACTTTTATCCTTTCCTTATATTTATTTCAAACATGTTCATTTTTTTAACACTGCACAAGCTATAGTATAAACTGTCAGTTTTTTATATTTATGGATTTTTATTCGGTTTTAATTATGTTATCTTTTTTATTTATTTTATCTATATAATATGGGGTGGGCCAAAAGTAGGGTTACAGGTATATCTTAGACTGTATGTGTGTATGTACGACACAAATTCCGATCTCCATCCATTTCAGTGAATGTGTGCTGCCTTTAATTTGATAATTGTGGTTTTTCATGACTGTTGATGTTTGGCGACACCAGGTGGACGCAACAATTCATGGAATTCTGCCTTCCAGAATACGTCTCTTCTGCCTTGGAGACTATGCGTCTGTGAGGGATGTCCACAAAACAAGGCAAGGCACTGTTATGAAATCTGTCAACTGGACAGACATAGTGGGATGCCAATCTCCTCCCAGGGACGGAAACAGCCTCTAAAAAATCTTCACATCCAGAGGTTTTCCTGTTATTGACACAAACTAAAGAGCTGTACATCTGTACACCTCCATTGTTGCTATTGGAGCAGTAGCGTACCCCAGAGCTACTGACACAGATGGTCAGTGCTATGTGGGATTTGTCATGGCAAAATCAAAACTGGCTCCTCGCCCTTTGTATACCATCCCACGTCTGAAAGATCTGTGCAGCTGTGTTAAAATCATGGATTCAATTCAAATGTATTTGTATAGTGCCAAATCACAACAGCAGCCATCTCATGGCACTTTACACATAAAGGTCACACCGAGCCAACTGAAACCCACACATGAGCAAGCATTTCGCGATGGAGGCAAGGAAAAAATTCCCTATGGGGAAGAAGCCTTGGACAGAACCCAGGCTCTGCATTACATTAATCCAACCTGGAGGTCACAAAGCATGAACAAATTTTCCTGCATCTTGTGGTGGCAGGACTTTTCGGATTTTCATTATGTTTCGTGAATGGCAATGGTAATGGTTTTATTTGATTTGAACATGCATGTAAATGACATCACTTAATACACTTGACAGTTTCACATGTTCAAAAGGAGTAGGAAGAAGCAAAGCTTATTAAATCCTACCCCCATAGGCTCTCCCCTATTTCTATACATTTGTACACTTCCTGCACTTACTAAGTTTGTATGCATAAGTAAGGTCATGTGACAGTGTGTTAGATAGTTGTCTATGTCCTTATCATCACAAAAAAACTTATATTGCAGTCCTGATTGATGATAATCATAATAATAATACACATAGCATGTGTAACATGTAAACATAGCATTGACAGTCAACGGAATGAAGTAATATGGCCTTGAATGTACACAATATTTCCTTATATTTTGTAAACATCAACTGTTTGTAATGTTTCATTGTAGAGCATCGTTTTACTTCTTTACTTCATCCTTTCCATAGTTTGATTCCACATACCCAAGTACTAAATGTTTATAGTGTTGTTCTTGCATATTTGTGTATATAGTTTATTCCTAAGATCATATTTCTCCTCTCTTGTTGAGAAACAATGTATGACATTCTTTGGTAACTGGTTGTTGTTTGCTTTATGCATCATTTTAGCACTTGGAAGGTTTACCAGATCAGCAAATTTTAATAATTGTGATTTTTGAAATAGTGGATTTGTATGTTCTCTGTATGCCGCGTTATGGATTATCCTAATTGATCTTTTTTGTGAAGTGTACTTTTGTAGTTATTCTCCATATCTCCACACAATAAGTTAGATATGGTAACACCAGAAGACAATAGAGAGTTTGGAGTGATTTTTGATCCAGGACGTATTTGATTTTATTGAGTATTGAAGTATTCCTTGCTACTTTGTATGTTTTGTGTTTTTGATGTGAGATTTCCAACTCATTCTGTCATCAATTATGATTGATGTTTTTGTAATGTGGGAGGAAAGCGGAGTACCCGGAGAAAACCCACGCGCGCACGGGGAGAACATGCAAACTCCACACAGAGATGCCCAACGGAGATTCAAACCCTGAACCTCCTGACTGTAAGGCCAACATTCTATCCACTCAGTCACCATGCGGCCCTGTTCTGTCACCTGTACTCTTTATATTGTACACCAGCATGATGCAAACCCAATATGAAAACAGGTTCATTTTGAAATAACCAGATTGTTCTGTAATTGTGGGCCTCCTCCAGAATGGGGAAAATAGCCATTGACTGGATCAGGTATTTTACATTTATATGTTTATCAGGATTTTGTGAAATGGTGTGAGGACTCTTTTGTAATGCTTAAATATAAACGAAACGAAAGACATAGTGACTGTTTTAACAAACAAACCCACAGCGTTGATCCAGTGTTTATTAAGACAAAGACTGTAGAGCAGGTGTCCCGGTACAAATACCTGGGCACAATCATTGACTCTGGACTGAACTTTGAAACCATTTATGAGGCTGTCTGTAAAAAGGGACACCAGCTGTCTCTGTTTTTTTAAACATTGACTGGAGTCTTATCACTTTAATGATCACCTTATATGATCACCTTATACCTTATATCACCTTTTATGAATCACCTTTATCTTTCTGTTTCTGGTTTGGAAATATGTCTGCAAAAAATAACACCACTCTCAGATTGGCAAATGGTCTGGCTAGCGGATTGGACAGTCACAGGTGAGCTTGCAATCACCTTGCACCAGGGGTGTCTTCATCATGTGAGGGCAACATAACTTTTCCCTTCTCTGATGGGGGCGGGGTCAGTTTGTAACAGAAAAAGTTTGACTATTGCAGGACTGCCTAAACGTACACATTTACTGTATTGTTTTCCAGGAAGCCACACATAACCAAATATAAACCCTTTCTGTGATCTTCACAGGAAAAAAGTGAAATAAATAAATGAAACAAATGAAATAAATAACATATTGAAGAACATTTTCAAAGAAAAAAGCTTGTAATGGGCATGTCTACCGATAGACAGTGTCTGTGTCTAGCAGGGGTTTTACTGCTCGTGTAGTAGGTTGGAAACGGTACAGGCGGAATTGTAAATTAAACAGGCACCCCACACAATTTTTGTTAACAATTAAACGTTACTAACTACTAGTTGCTGTTAATTTCACTTTGGAAGTGTAATTACATGGTTACACCAGCAGAGGGGCATAATGGTGTGGAACGATTCAATAGGGGAGACTAGCGGTTAGGTTCAGCCATGCACTGTTCATTAATAAAAGAGCTCAGGCATGAGAAGACGCTAATTTTGGATCTCTCTCTATTGTTGACAGGTATGGCCAAAACTTTATTCTCAACCCCTTGGTTGATTCCCTTTGAAATATTAATGTACTAGAAAGCCATTTGAAGGGATGAAACATGTTTTGCGTGGTCTGAGTATGCTGATGTCGTATGAAACAGTTGTAGTACAATGGTCATACACATTGATACAAATGTAAAGAGTTTGGGGAGAACATGATTACAAAGTATGTTTTACATGTAATGTTGACAAGTAGTAACAATAAGTATACGTGCGCTATTCACACTAACTGTACACTGCTAGCTAGGTGTGGGGACACGTTATGTGGGAAGCCATGTTTGTGACTGTAACGTGTTGGAGCCATTTTGTGTGTATCAGCAAGTGGGATAACTTGTTATGAAGGTACATTAACATGCTTTTACATCACCCTTGTAGATGTTTTGGTGCAATGTATTGTTTTGGGGGGATTGTGTTATTTCTTTTAAACCGTTAAATACTGTTAAATCTGACTACAAATAAGCCATGCACGGTTCATTAATAAAAGAGCTCAGGCATGAGAAGACGCTAATTTTGGATCTCTCTCTATTGTTGACAGTAATTTTTTTGGCTACACAGTGCTCTCTAGCCTGTGTACCCTTGGCTGCTGGTCCAGATTCCCCTAGATCTGGTGCCGGTAACACTCGTCTCCTGACTTCACACAATACATCACACAAAAGCAGGGACTTGTTCGTCCACACAAGACTTTCATTTATTTTTATTATAAAAACGTAAACAATCAGGGTGAGGACATCATAACAGAGCATGAATGAAAAACAAAGAAGATAAATACAAAATAAAAAAGACCAGCACAGCTTTTTTAAACAACTTTAACTGTTTAAAAACAAATGCAACTTACAATAACAAACAGCGACAACACAAATCAATGCAACAAGCGTCACACAAGACGTCCATTGAGTTTCGCCATGAGACATAACTTGGGCTTTCCGAACCACAAAAATGAAGACTATAAGAAGCAAATATGGCCTGGCCGTGGATAACGAATGCAGGAGTGGATTTAGAGAGTCAGACATTTTACTCCCCCACCACTACCACAATGTCTTCTGGCATCAAAATAATGATTTGGAGTTGGACTCCCTCTCCCAGTACTTTGGTCTCGTCTGATGGGGAGCCATGTGAGTTTGCGTCAGACACCGAGCAGGTGAGCAGTACACCTCCTGTCAAACAAAGGTGAGAGCTGTTTGAGGTATGTGTGTGAGCGACGTGTGTAGAGGGATGACGAGGATCCGGAGAAATACGCAAATCTCCACTTTGGTGGGAGTTTTTAGAAACCTTTGCTTTTAATGAGAAAAAAAACCAAGGGATGTGTGGATGACAGGACAAAACACAGAAAAATATCTCCTTTTTGCGAGAACTATGGCTACATGTAGACAGGACCAGTCTCGTTAGTGTGGCCAGACTGAAATAAAATAATGCGTCTCTGGTATTGTTCAGGGGGCTGGGCCAAATGTGGAGAGTTTGATAGGAAAATATTTATAATGTATTAACGGTACAGTACTGTACAGTATGAAATTAACAATGTTGAACCTGATTTCTGTATGTATGTATGGATGGCTAGATGGATTGATAGGTACAGTATATTCATATTTGATGGAGAAGCAGTAAGCTGCATGCCCTGAAATAGATTGTAAAGTTTGGGAATGGTGCCAAACAGACTGTCACACTGTAAAAGTTAAGAAAGGCATTAAATCCCAGTGGGTGCATGTGAGTCACTGTGCAAAAGCTAAAGATCCTACAGTATAAAGTACAAAAGACATTTTTGTGGACCTGAAGGGATCAAAAAGGTGTGGTTTTATACATGTGTTGTTAGACGCAATTACAAAAATTAAGTGCCCATTTATCTACATACTACATTAATTGATACTCACAATACAAATACAAAACACCTCCCCCCCTGAGCCACCACCTTATCGTGGTGGAGGAGTTTGCAAGTCCCTCGTTTTCGCTCGCCCGGACGCTGGTCACCGGGGTCCCCCTCTGGAGCCAGGCCTGGAGGTGGGGCACGATGGCGAGCGTCTGGTGGCTGGGCCTGCACCCATGGGGCCCGGTCGGGCACAGCCCAAAAGGGTAACGTGGGTCCCCCCTCCCTTGAGCTCACCACTCATAGGAGGGGCCAAAGGGGTCGGGTGCTAAGTGAGCTGGGTGGCGGCCGGAGGCGGAGGCCTTGGCGGACCGATCCTCGGCTACAGAAGCTAGTTGTCGGTACGTGGAATGTCACCTCTCTGGCGGGGAAGGAGCCTGAGCTGGTGCGGGAGGTGGACCTCCAAATCTGAGTCTTGCCCGAAAAAGAGTGAAGTGCCATCTCCGGGTCGGAGGATGAGGTCCTGCCTCAAGTGGAGGAGTTTAAGTACCTCGGGGTCTTGTTCACGAGTGAGGGAAGGATGGAACGTGAGATGAGCAGGCAGATTGGTGCAGCGTCTGCAGCGATGCGGACTCTGCACTGGTCTGTCGTGGTGAAGAGAGAGTTGAGCCAAAAGGCAAAGCTCTCGATTTACCGGTCGATCTACGTTCCTACTCTCACCTATGGTCATGAACTTTGGGTAGTGACTGAAAAGACAAGATCGCGGGTACAAGCGTCCAAAATGAGTTTTCTCCGCAGGGTGGCTGGGCTAGATAGGCTGAGAAGCACTGTCATCCGGGAGAGACTCGGAGTAGAACCGTTGCTCCTCTGCATCTAGTGGAGCCAGATGAGGTGGCCCGGGCATCTGGTTAGGATCCCGGACGCCTCCCTGGGGAGGTGTTCTGGGTACGTCCGACCGGTAGGTGGATTTGGGGAAGACCCAGGACACGCTGGAGAGACTATGTCTTTCAGCTGGCCTGGGAAAGCCTCGGCATCCGCCGGGAAGAGCTGGACGAAGTGGCTGAGAAGAGGGACGTCTGGGCTTCCCTGCTTAGGCTGCTGCCCCCGCGACCCGACCTCGGTTAAGCGGAAGAAAATGGATGGATGGACAATTCAACACAACAGCTTGCAGGACAAGAAGATCTACAACTGGACATTTTTTGCTTTACGGACCACAAACATCTGGAATTGAAGATGAGAAGACTTGTACATCAACTTTTGTCTCTTACTACGTGGATGAACAATAGAATAATAACATTAATATAGGCAATAATTTGTCTATTACCCACACAAACTGCAAAAGAATATGCGCAAATCATAACAACATCAGACAATACTTGAATCAATTCAGGGAGCCCTTCAAAATAATCACATTTTCAGATTGTTGAATTAATGTCAACAAGGGCATGGACCTTGAACTGGAATGTTATAAAAAAAAAACTGCATCACAGGATCAGGAAAAGAGGAGGAGGAGTGGCTGTGTACGTGGACAACCACCTGAACTACAAAATAGTAAAGAGCGTGTCATTTGCTACTGACACTATTTTAGAATGCATAACAACTGAAATCTGTAAAGAAAAAAGCAAAACGTTCTCCTAAATTGTTTATATAGAACACATAAGTCAAGTATTAAAATATTTTTGGCCTGGATCAAACAGACATCTCAGACATCTGACATCTGTACTCATCTATAGTCCAATTATGTTCTGTCCTGTCTGTTTTATTGTCAATAGTATAATAAATATAGTCTAACAATAACAATAATCTAATCACCATCACCTTTATCACTCATTCCATTCATTGCACATAGTCTGTACTCACCCACAACAATCCAATTATGTTCTGTTATCTCTCTTTATTATTATTTATTATGATTGATGCATAATTTATTTACCATGACAAGAACTTCAACTAATATTTTACCACATTGTCACATTACCTTACGCTTTTTAAACTTGCTAATCGCACATTTGGAATGCAGGAAGTGTACAAATGTATTGACTTTGACGAAACCGATGGGGGTTAGGATTAAAAAGCTTTGCTTCTTCCTACTTCTTTTGGACACGTGGAACCGTCATTTGCATTTAGTCATGTATTCCAAATGTAATTTATGCATGGTCAAATAAAATCAAACCATTACCATTACCAACTAATTTATTACCATCCCACGATGACAAAAAATTGTAAGAGAAAGAGTGGTTCAGGGAGCTTGATTTGGAGTCCAGACCTTAACCCCGTTGAGAATCTCGTGTGTGATGTGCTGGAGAAGGCTTTGCGCAGCGGTCAGACTCTGCCATCATCAGTGCAAGATCTTGGTGAAAAATAAATGAAACACTGGATGGAAATAAATCTTGTGACATTGCAGAAGCTTATGGAAACAAGGCCACAGCGAATGCGTGCCCTAATCAAAGCTAAAGGCGATCCAACAAAAGATTAGAGTGTATGACCTTTTTTTTTGGTGGTGACTCTTTTTTTGGCCAGCACACACCTACACTTAATAATTAAATGTATTGATCCTTTGCCACTATATCTGCTGTATGCTAACCCTTGTCGCTATCATATTGTATACAAGTTTACATGTTTGTCTTTAAAGTGTTCGGGAAAGAATCACATAGAGGGCTCTAGTTTCGTTGGTCGCACCGCTAATTTCACCCAGCGTTTGCGGCCAATTTGGTAATTTGGTAGACGAAAACGCACCGCGATGGGTGTGGCAGCGCAGCAGGGGGAGGTGCCGACTAATTCAGTCTGGCGTAGTGACGATTTCGTGCTAGAAGGCTTCGCCGAAGGTGCACTGAAAGCTTGCCGGCTCCAACCTGGTCTACTCTCAGCCGGTCTAGTGGTAATTTGGCTGTCATCAAAACCCCACAGGCCGGTTTACACAAAGTCAGGCACATTTGAATGCATTTAATAATAACAACAACTACTGTTTGAAGTAACTATCTGAATCAGATCTATATTGACTGTCCCATCTGCCTCTGTGGCGCCGTTTACACCACCTCATAAGTCTCTTAGTCTCTGCCCCCCTCCTCCTCCTCCTCGTCCTCATCGGTGCCCATTGGATCTGATATGGATGTGGTTAATTGTAAATAAACGGTTAATCAAATGTATTGACATCTTTGATTGTGTAATTAGCTAGCGGATCAATGTGATTTTGAAATAGTCGCTACCGTCATAGTGCTACCCAAATTATTCTTACTCTCACGTCCACTGGGTTCTCAATAAATGGTGAGGCCATCTTTGAATGAGTTACACGGTGAAAGACCGGCACTTTCATTGCCAATTTTAAAATGAATGTCTGGCCAGGTAAGGAGTTATTTGAGTTTAGCCGAGTACTTCTCAAATGGTGTGCTGGGTTCCCTGGGGGGGAGCGGTGAACTGTCAGGGTGAGAATCATTTCATTGTTTGTGTAAACCAGACAGCATGTCCAGAAGTATAAGCAAAAAACGCCAAAACATCCCACAACTATACAACAGGCAGATAACAACAGACAAGAGACTGTTAATAAGGGGGGAGTGCACAATAAACAACGTCATCTCTAACATGCAACTATCAGACAAGACAATCAAAGGACACTGGAAAGCAGGAAGTGCTCCCAGCAACGCTACAATAAGAACGGCACTTTTTACAGTGTTGTGTGGAGAGCTGACAAACCTACCAATCATGGTGGGGTATACTGTATGGCTCTCAGAGGTGTGACATCGACTGGGCTTGTGCCTGGCTAGATAAAAGTGGACATTCGTCCCAGCACGTTGTTCTGGGACATCACGAAACGTGTGGTTATCTTTCTCTCCAAATCAATCAGTGATGCGTACGCGGCGAAAAAAATAAAGCATGGGGAACTCGTTGGTGTGGTCTGCGGTCTGAGTCCATTTGGATCTGTGGGGGGATGAGCTGTAGTCGGGCTGAGCGTGCCGCGCGTCGTGGCCCCATCCGCTCACATGTTAAATGGAGAAAAAAAAATGCGGTTCGATGACGTAGTAGTAGACGGGGGTTTCAGCGGGTGCGCGTGCCGCGTAGTGAGCCCTCGTGTAGATCTGGTCTGGTTCAGAGTGCAGATTGCATTGATGGATTTTTTTTTTGGGGTGGTGTTCTAGTGGAATTGATGTCAGGGCCATTTATAGGGCTGCATCATTCTTCGTGCATCGGCTAAACACAAAACAACAGTATATTCCACATACCCAAACATGTCTTTTTCAAAACAAATGTGGCTCAGCTATGTGAAAGGAACCGCTGCCAGGTCCCAGCAGTAAAAAGTAGGCAAGCGAAGCTTTTTTCAGAAAAACCCATTTACTGAAGTTAAAAGAACTGTAAAATTTAACTGAAAACTGAAATTTATTACTGATTGAAATACTTTTTAGTTTTAATTTGTTTGTTTATTTGATTGATTGATTGTTTCAGTGGTAGTAGTGTACAGAAAACAGTCAACGTTCCATACAAATTGACTACCAAAGAAGGGATGTACCCGAGGAAAGTAAGTAGTAAGTAAACAAGTAAACTTGTTTACACCAGGGTCCTTGTTTATTTTATATTGTGTTTGTTTATTTATTTGTTGATTGATTGAGAATGTTATTAGTAGTTTTGCACACAACACGTTTACACCAGTGTCCTCTATCTTCTTTTGTGTTGGATTGAGATTAGATTTTTTTTTTAATTTTCAATTTTGCACACACACGCATGTGCACCGAGGTTGCGGCCTAGAGTTTGTATTTCAGTGAGTTTGTGTACCACTCACATGCACATTAGCACTCACTAAGGTCATCAGAGCCAACCTTTATGCATTTCCACGTTGTATCAGCATTTGGGACCAAATATGAGGTGAAAGAAAATGGTGAAAAATACAGTATAGTAGTCTGCCTGCAACGAGGGAGAGAGTGCGGTCAAGGACTGTCGAACAAAGTGGGACAAGTTAATTTTCAAATTTTTTTAAACCTGTTTTTTCTAAATAATTGCGCCAGAAACGTTCCTGCGTCCCGCATGCTTGGGGATATGTTGTGCTCTTTTACACATATGAAAATACAATATAAATGACACTTTTATTATGGTCACTTTTAATGTGGTCATTATAAGTAATGACCACATTAGGGGTAGGCAACCCCACGGCTCTGTAGCCACATTTGTGGGTACATTAATAGGAGCACTTTCCATTATTCATTTATTATCCAAAAAAAGTTTGAGAACCACTTTCACCTAATGTGTGTGGTAAACATACACATAAAACATAGTGTACATTATTTCAAATCATGGACAAAAAGAATATAAGACATCATAGTCATTTAGTGATTTATATTGAACCATGAAGTACACGGAGGTGATTTAGGATACAGACACAACATTAGAAAAAACAAAGTAAAAAAAAAAAAAAAAGAAAAAACAAAGTACAAAATTGGGTATCTGAAGTATCAAATGTATCACTATTTTGATTTCAGAATTGACTTTAGCGCATGAAGAGCTGGTATCGGAGATGTCAACATTTCAGTATCGATTGGCATTTTACTAGCATGCTCTCAACATGTTTGTGGCAATTTCAAGGATTTTGTGAAACGGGAGTCAATATTTTCTCAACCAAATGATTTCGTGTAAAAGATTAAGAAGTTAGATGGCAAGAATTTTGGTATGGAAGTTTGTAGACAATGTGTTGCCACATGTGTTTCAAGGCGTGTGTGTGGGTGGAGTGATGAGACATACAGGAGTGAGTACCCTTATACAAGTCTTGGATGATAAACTACATCTTTCCATGACTGCCTACCTTTAAAGTCTTGGTAAGCATGGCAATACACGTCTTTCTATGACGTATATGTTGGCTATATGCCACCTGAGCATCGCATACATATCCAATTTATATCCACATACAAATGAGACCGAAAGAGTCGCATGAGTCGCTGCTCACAATGGTCTAAAAAAGACATCTGAATTGACATGCAGTGTGAGTCTGCCACTTCTGAGTTGGCAATACTGAGCTGCAATTGGGAGAAGATGTAGGGCAAAGCCATTCACAAATGGACAATACATGAAAAGATACCTAATTTCAAGTCATAATCATTAAATCTCAGCTGGAAAAACACCCTTTTGCTAAACCTATGGTAAGGACATTTTTATTATTATTATTGTTATTATTATTATTTTATTATTAGACAAAACAATAGGTTAAGAGCATCCTTTTGAGTCGTTACAACTTAGATTCATTATTCTGATAAGCCTTTTCGCTCACTGCATTCTCCTTTTCTTCTTTGCCTTTTTGCCTGTGGAAATATTGAAATATTTTTGGTAAGGTTGATTGTGTAGGTGTAACTAAATAATTGGTTCTGGAATGTACCTTGTATGTAAACTCACCTGCACATTGTTTGCATTTGAGTAATGGTCTCTGGTAAAGGCTTTCCAAATGTCTCTGGCAGCAGGAGACAAAGCAGAGCTCCGAAAATGCCCAATGTTCCCATGAGGATGTATGGAAGGGCTTTATAATACTGGCCTAGTGAGAAAGTATTAAGAACACAACCCTTTTGCGCAGTTCGTCAGGACTCGAAACGGTACAACATGAAAATCTTTACATACTCACCGAGGAAGATGATGAAGGGGGAGATAATGGTTCCAATACGAGCAGCCATGGAGCAGCACCCCATTGCTGTGTTCCGAATAACTGTGGGGAAGAGCTCTGAGGTGACGGTGTACACCACACAGAACGCAGCCGTCACACCAAATTTGCCCAACATCTCCAGCAGCACGGCCACCCACTGGAGACCTGCAAGGTGCATGAATCATTTGTGCTGTGATTAGTAGTGTCAGATTTGCAGACTCTCCAGGATTTTGGCCATTCACGCAATTTCAACCAATCCCTGCCTCCCACTTCGGCCCAACGATCAGAATCAAAATCGGCTTTATTTGCCATTATGTGTTGCCACACTATGAATTTGACTCTGGTTAACATCACTGTCTGTTATAACAATAGTAATAATAATAACTGTACATAGTGGGGAACAGGAGAATACTTCTATACATATTTACATGGCGTGAAAATAATTGTATACTGAATAATTACAACAATACAATTCACAGTGTAATCTCCAAAAATTATGTAGTGCAAATGATCATGAGTGCAAAAAATAGCAATACGAGAACAATTCACAATGTTAACATCCAAAAGGTTGGGAACACAGGATGTAGTGCAAATGCTTATGGGTACAAAGATAGCAGTGAGTGGTGATCAAAATAATGGTGGGAGGGGGGGTGTCTGCTCATGTCCTCTTGTCCAAGTCTGCTCTTGTCCAGTTTGGTAGCGTGTTTTTAAGCGGGTTTAGTTCCTCCTTCGTGAATCACCACCTTGTTGTGGTGGAGGGGTGTTGTCGGTAGGGGCAAGGCAAACTGGTTCTAGATGACGGGCCAGACTAAGAGTGTTTTAGAAGACCCTAATGAAGAAAATCAACAGGATTGACCGCACCTCGCCCGGACGTGGGACACCGGGGCCTGACCCTGGAGCCAGGCCTGGGGGAGGTGCTCGCAGGCGAGCGCCTGGGGGCCAGGCCTTCGCCCGTGGGGCCTGGCCGGGCCCAGCTCGAAGAAGGAACACGAGAACTCCCCCCCGCAGACCCACTACCTGCAGGGGCAAGCATAATGGTCCGATGCAATGTGATTTGGGCAGTGATCGAGGGCGGGTGTCCGGGCGACCTGGTCTTTGGCAGCCAAATCTGGTTCTGGAATGTCATTTCTCTGGTGGGGAAGGAGCCCGAGCTTGTAGAAGAGGCGGAGACATTCCGACTAGATATAGTCGGACTCACCTCAACCCACAGTTTGGGCTCTGGAAATAAATTCCTTGAGAGGGGCTGGACCTTGTTCTACTCTGGAGTTGCTGCAGGGGAGAGGCGGCGAGCTGGGGTGGGCTTGTTAACAGCCCCCCGGCCTAGTGCCTCTGTGCTGGAGTCATCCCCAGTGAACGAGAGGGTTATTTCCCTTTGCCTTCGGGCTGGGGAAAGGGTCCTGACTGTGGTTTTTGCGTAGGCGCCGAACTGCTGTTCAGGCTACCCAGCCTTCTTGGAGTCAATCAGAGGGGTTCTGAAGAGCACCCCAGCTGGTGACTCCATAGTTCTACTGGGAGACTTCAACGCCCATGTGGGCAATGACAGTGTGAGTAGGAGGGGCGTGGTTGGAAGGAACGGCCTCCCTGATCGGAACCTGTGTGGTGTGTTGTTGCTGGACTTCTGTACAAACCACAGTTTGTCCTTAACAAACACCATGTTCTAACATAAGGATGTCCTTAAGTGCACTTAGCACCAGGACACTCTAGGTCGCAGGTGTATGATCGACTTTGTGGTCGTATTATCAGACCTGCAACCGCATGTTCTGGACACGCGGGTAAAGAGAGGGGCTGAGCCCCACAGTGAACTGACGACCACCTGGTGATGAGTTGGATTAGATGGCGGGGAAGGATGCCAGACAGACTTGGTAGACCCAAACGCGTAGTGAGGGTGTGCTGGGAACTTCTGGCAGAGTCTCCCGTTCGTCGAGTCTTTAACTCGCATCTCTGGCAGAGCTTCGCCTGCATCTCGAGGGAGGACCGGGATATTGAGTCCAAATGGGCCGTATTCCGTGCCTCCATTGCTGAGGCAGCCAGTCGTAGTTGCGGCCGCAAGGTGGTCGGTGCCAGTCGGGGCGGCAAGCCCCGAACCCGATGGTGTACACCGAGGGTTAGGGCTGTTGTCAAGCTGAAGAAGGAGTCCTATCAAGCATAGATGGCTTGCGGGACTCCCAAAGCAGCTGACTGGTACCGGTAGGTCAAGGGGCATGCGGCCTTGGCGGTGGTCGAGGCAAAAACCCGGGTGTGGGAGGAGTTCGGTAAGGCTATGGAGGACGATTTTCGGTCGGCCTCGAAGAGGTTCTGGCAAACCGTCCGACACCTCAAAAAGGGGAAGCATTTCCCAGTTAATACTGTTTACAGTGCGGACGGGGGCTTGCTGACCTCGACTGATGATAGAGTATAGTAGTATATATACTGTAGTAGTAGTAGATATGATCGGTGGAAGGAATACTTTGAGGCCCTTCTCAAATCCACTGACATACCTTCCGTAGAGGAAGCAGAGTCTGAGGATACGTACGTGGACAGTTCTATCACTCTGGCTGAGGTTTTTGGGGTGGTTAAAACACTTCCCAATGGCAAGGCTCAGGGTGGATGAGTTTCGCCCTGAATTTCTAAAGGCTCTGGATGTTGGAGGACTGTCTTGGTTGACACGTCACTGCAATATTTCGTGGAAGTCGGGAACAGTACCTCTGGACTGGCAGACCATGGTGGTGGTCCCCATTTTTAAAAAGGGTGACCGGAGGGTGTGTTCCAACTATAGGGGGATCACACTCCTCAGCCTCCCTGGAAAAGTCTACTCCAGGGTGCTGGAGAGAAGGGTATGATCGTTAGTCAAACCTTGGTTAAAGGAGTTCCAATGTAGTTTTCGTCCCGGTCGCGGAACACTGGACCAGCTCTACACCCTTGCAAGGGTACTGGAGGGTATGTGGGAGTTTGCCAAACCGGTCTACATGTGCTTTGTTGACTTCGAAAAGGTATTCGACCGTGTCCCTCGTGGTGTCCTGTGGGAGTACGGGATTGGTGGTTCGCTACTAAGTGCCATTCAGTCCTTTTACAATCGAAAAAGGAGCCTGGTTCAATTGATCTCAGGTGGAGGAGTTCAGGTTTCTCGGGGTCTTGTTCACGAGTGAGGGACGGTTGGAGCGTGAGATTGATAGACGGATCGGTGCAGCGTCAGCAGTAATGCAGTCGTTGCACCGGACAGTCGTGGTGAAGAGAGAGCTGAGCCGGAAGGCAAAGCTCTCATATTAGGTAATGTGGGTGAAGTGCCTTGCCTAAGGGCACAAGGAAAGTTTTAAATTTCCTCTCACTGTGGCACCTGGTGTTCCTCTGGGGTCTCCCATCCAAGTACTGACCAGGCCCTGCCCTGCTTAGCTCCCGAGATCTGACGGGATCAGGCTTTGAAAGGCAGGTTTGGCCACAACTACACACTTTGTTTTGGGGGTTGCAAACTACACACAGAGACTCAACTTTGATCTTTATTATTCTGATTATGGATAAACTAAGTGAGCTGTAACTACATAGAACAAAAGTTAGCTGTTCATTTGTAGCGGCTATTTGTTTTGCATCATGAACTCGGTAGAACGCGATAGAAATGTGTGATTTCTATTAGTATTTCATGATGAATTGGAAAATGTGCCAATTGATGAAACCTTTTTAATGCATTGCCTTGTTTTTGGTTGTATTGTCTTTTGCATAATCATTTTTATTTCTTGTATATCGGTCAAGTTTGATAGAAAATGCTAACTTGATGTAATACAAGAACTTTAATGAATGCTACATAGCTGTTTTGACTGACATATTACCAGTAGGGACAAACACAGGCAATTGCCCGGGGCCGGCAAACATTCAGACAACTCATGCTGCCATCGCAGCTCGAAATTACTTTAATTCCTACCACCTCAAGCACTACCCTGGCAAGAGAAAAGAAATGCTTCTAAAAGAAATGCTGAACATGGCCGAAGACAATATAACAGCTTTAAATTGGAAATCAAACACTCTCATTTATTCAGTGTTTATGCTTTTAAACTACTCTGCCTCAGAAGCTGCCTCATATAATAGTCTGTGTATTTTATATTTCACAGCATCCTTTTCACGTCAGAGCTATCCCGGTGGTCTCTCCATGTCCTTGAGCTGTGACGATCTCCTCCTCGTGTACCATTTTTATCCGTACATCTCCGTCCATGTAGTCAGAAAAATGTGAAGATACACGCATTGGGAGTTTTCCCACATGAAAAGAGCTGTTTGAGGGGGCGAAAATGACGTTATAATCCCGCAGGAGCCACGGACCTTGCAGAAGTGGAAAACATAAACCAGAACTACACAAATTTGGAAGCTATAATAATCGGATTACATTATCGGTTGATTTGGTTTTTTTCCCAAAATGATTGATGTGACATCTTAATTGCTATTATCATATAGCTCTACTAAAAATAATTTTTGAATGAGAAGAACTTTTGCCTGCATGGGTGAGTACATTTATCCAAGTCTTGCATGATAAACTACACCTTTCCATGACTGCCTACCTTTAAAGTCTCGGTAAGCACAGCAATACATGCCTTTCTGTGACGTATATGTTGGATATAAGCGACCTGAGCGTTTACACTACAGTCGCATGTCACACATATCCGAATTACATCCACATACGAATGAGAACTGAGTCCCGTTTGAAAAAATCTAAATTATGCTGCTCACAACGTGGTAAAATTATTTTGACGTTGGACGTTGTACATTCGGTTCCATAGCTAAAGCGGTCGTCCTCCCTCATCGTGCCCGTACTCCTCTCTTATGGTCTGGCGAGCTTGCACGGCAAATGCTGCTCTAATCGCTGGCTGTGTTTCGAGGGATCGTCAATAAATTACTATTTTGGTGAAGAACATTCATTCACATTGACGAGAACGAATATCCAACGCCCCTAATGAGGATAAGCGATATAGAAAATGAATGAATGAATGAATATCCAACGGCAAACTAACTTCACCCGGTGCTGTTCACATTGACATGAAAAAATCCGATACTGGTCGCATATGAGCAACAAACTGGAATTGACATGCAGTGTGAACATAGCCTAACACACAGAGAATGTTTGCGATTGACGTCAGAATGGACATCAAATAATGCCTATGCCGGAATTTAGTTCACAAACTATGCAAGCATTTGTGTGAATTTGTGTGAATGCTTGTGTAGAAATGTCAGTAGATGAAACACACTGTAGGTTAGTGTATAGCACAGGTGGTAAACACAAGGCTCATGTGCCCCACAGGGCCTGAGAATAATGTGTCAATAGTGCAATTCAGCTACTTCTTTGTCAATGTTATTGTTATTTCAGTTTGACAGAAAAATCGTTGGAACTTTTATTATTATGTGACGTGAACAAGATATTGAGAGCCTTTGTTTGCTATCTAAAATAAATACTTGAATGTATGCTTGTCATCTTGACCTTCACTCCTCATTTCTTGGCAAGCTATCTTCTTCTTCTTGGTAATAATATCCTGAGGTCATATTCATATCCATCCATCCATTTTCCACCACACTTGGGTCGCTGGTATGCTGGAGCCTATCCCAGCTGTCTTCAGGCGAGCGGAGAACTGGATAGTCATATTCGTTCATATTGACAGTTACAATTGGCCTTCTGAGGGCAGTCATGACTTCAATGTGGCTCTCAATGAATACCAGTTTGCATGTTCTCCCCGTGCGTGCGTGGGTTTTCTCCGGGTACTCCGGTTTCCTCCCACATTCCAAAAACATGCATGTTAGGTTAATTGGCGATTCTAAATTGTCCATTAGAATGTGAATGTGAGTGTGAATGTTTCTATGTCTGCCCTGCGATTGACTGGCGACCAGTCCAGGGTGTCCCCCTCCTCCCGCCCAAAAGTCAGCTGGGATAGGCTCCAGCTTACCCGTGACCCTAATGAGGATAAGCGGTATAGAAAATGAATGAATGAATGAATAATTAGCATTTGCAACAATGCAGGAAATATGGCAATTTGTACTATATTTCATAAACAAAAAGATAAACTAACAAAAAGATAAATGACAGGACACAATTACTCTATATCTATAATTGAAAGTAATTAAGTACTGTGGCCGTGGATGTGCCAAACAAGACAACAAGCAGCAAAACAAGTTACAATTACTCCACCCAGAAGGGGAATGTACCATATCACTGAGTTATAGGAGGTGATAACGTTTAGACTAATCATCTCCCGGAAGTTGGTGCATTCCTTTTCCAGTTAATTTTGGTAGCAGTAAATTGCTTTTTAATTGGCCAATCTCACCATTCCGTTTACGTGGAAATCATATGCCCCTACAATGCGTATGCAACTGTTAACAAACTGCAACCTCCTTGACAGGAATTCAGGTGTCATTACCTATGGGACTGACGTGAACGCACAGGATCATGACTCCGCCCATCAGCAGCGTGGACGACTGGCAAATGCGGCGGTAGCAGAAGTGTAGCAGCACCAGGGCTATCAGGTAAGCCGGCACCTCCGTCACGGCAGACAGGAAGCAGTTCAAGTAGGGGTCACCATGCAGGTTGGAGGTGTTGAGGATTAAAGCGTAGTAACTGATGGTGATGACAAACCTGTGGCAAAATGCATAAACAAAGGAATTACTATATGTCATGAAACAATATAGGCAACAAGCCCTGCATGTATACCCACCACTTGCTGGAGGAGAGCTTTGAAACTAAGCAGGTTTCCCCACACATTTTAAAATACGGGTCTGGCAACTATTCGTCAGTCTCTTACAGACGTGGGAGCTGTAAGTTTGATCATGTTGTTTGTCTTCAGCAAATACACTAATCAAGCATGATGTAATGTTAGCACTGTAGCTCATGAAGCTACAGTATGGTCGCGTTACTAACGTTTGTCTTCCTGTTCTGATTCTAATGTTATGTTGTTGTATGTGATATATGGCATATATTAGTTTGGACAATTGTGAAATACACACTGCTTGGCACTACAGACAAACAGAGACAAACACAGCCCATTAGCCACACACACACACACGCACACACATAGAAGGGCTTCAGCATCAGCATCCAATACAGTATTGTGGGCTCTAATAAAAATTGGATAATATGGGAACTTTAAGGTTGGCAGCATCTGTTTTTGTGGAGATATGAGTTACAGCACCCCATAAAGGCAAGAGAGTATGAAGAACACACAAAAATTCCACGCACCACAAAACTGAACACAGCATGGTAATGGTTAATACGTTGCAGCTCCCCATGATGTCTCGAATGTTGTATTTCTTGTCTCTCATCATCAGTGCATCTTCAATCTGGAACACAAACAAAAGGATTTGCATTAGTAACTCTCTAAAAATGTGTTTTTAGGAAAAAAGAGTGACTATTTTTAATTTTTTGTAACAGTATCTGTATTATAAGCATTGTGTGGCCACATGTAATAATGTATGTTAAATTGTATGTTAAAACTTGTAACTCCAGTAGATACAATCATTGGATCATGACCCCAAATAGTCTCTGCGAATAGAGTGTTGACCTCAATGTTAATATAATTTTTTTTATCTTGCTGCACAACTTGGCTTTGGAAAAAACTTTTTGGATTCTACTTGAAAACTGCCTATACTGCTCCATTTCAAGTTTTGAAATGTATTCAAACTGCATCATGTATAAATATTTTCAACTCCAGGTTTCGAGAAGACTCAGTCAAGACCCACACTTAGTCTTTGGGACTTCGCTCTCGGACTTGGTTCCTCTTTTTAAAAAAAAGTTTCCTCCTTCCTTCAAAGGAAACTTTAATTTGGACTTGAATTAACAGTGGAGAAAATTACAGCAATTTCTACAAAAAGGAACAAAACTTCACAAGAAATTTAAGTGACAGTGCAAGTGCCTCTTCGGCCAGGCCGAAACACTATAAGTCTTGGCCGCCTGGATGTGACGCACCATCTCATGCACACCTAAAATGACCTCAACCTAACGTACCTCAGCATCTGTAAAAATGGCTTCTGGGGTAGCAACGTTATTTCTCTTGGCAGCGTCTTTCAGTATGGCCTCAGCCTCTTCCACCCGGCCATGAGAAAGAAGCCAGCGAGGGGACTCGGGTATGAACCTGCAAGACGTTAATGCTGCGTTAATGCTTGATTTTTAGGGGTATTACTGTTGTTGTTTTTGACAGAACTGCAAACTATCTGTGTTGTTCGGCTACGTGTGTGTGTGTGTGTGTGTGTGCATGGGGGGCTTGGTGGGTGAAGGTTTTATGTGTTGAAGAGCAAAATGTTTGCTAAATGTCTTTGTCCCACACAATTGACGTCATGTTTGCTTAGAGTGAGCTTTATATCTTTGTATCACTTTATAATTATTGGTCCAATATTTATCGTGCACCCCGAGTAAAAGATATGCCAAGCAAAGCAAATACAATGGAACCTTAGTTAGTGTCATTAATTCATTCCAGAAGGTTCCGCCCTAACCGAAACGAATGCCAACTGAATTTTTCTTATACAAAATTATGTAAATCCAATTAATCTGTTCCAGAAAACATGTTTTTATAGTTTTACAATTATAGTTTTACATGCAGTAAACAACTGTAAATGCATATTAATGAATATCAATATTATATTTTAACTTCATTGAAGGTAAAATGTATTTTATAATATTAGATTTTAACATTTAGCAACATTTAAAGATTTAACATTTAAAACATTTAGCAAGAAAGATAAGGTGATTTATTGAAGCACATTTTTACCAGGCTATCGTAGGCTACATTAAATGATCTGGTCCCTGGGCCTTGAGTTTGACACCAGTGCCTTAGAATCTAACTTTGTTGGCACCCGTTTCAAGGTTTTTTACAGCAAAGGCCGCCATTGTGCATTGGTGTATAAGACAGAATTGAGTATATATGGCTATTGCCGGAAGAATATCACGTTACAATGGGGGGACCTTTGCTGAGTGAGGGGCTCTGGATCACTCGGAAGTGTTATGTTTGTCTTAGAACAGACAGAAGACATACAACGACAGCAATAAGGTAACTTTGTGCACAACAGTCTCCTTTTTACCAATCAAGAGAAGCTGAGACCACACTTAGCAACATTAGATGGTAGGAAATTACAGATAAACAACATTTTTTTCTCTGATGATTCATAATATACCCCTCCGTGAATCACCACCTTACCGCGGTGGAGGGGTTTGAGTGCCCGAGTGATCCTAGGAGCTATGTTGTCGGGGGCTTTATGCCCCTGGTAGGGTCTCCCAAGGCAAACAGGTTCTAGGTGACGAGCCAGACTAAGAGTGATTCAGAAGACCC
>QODF01000169.1:794693-947502 GCA_024372805.1 Oostethus manadensis | reverse complement strand
GATAGTCAGGCCTGACACTATAACAAATTTTGCTGGACGATTATTGTCCTACAAATTGCTGTGAATTGATATTATTATATTTTTGAGACTTTTTTAAAAATGAATTACACGTGAGTACATAATCTCAACAGTAATAGACTTGGAATTCTCAAAACTATTTAACATTGTGATTGGAATGTCAAATGCTTTTAAAATAAACCACAAATGCAATTGTTACAGCTTTATTAAGCTATTTTATGACACTGTTATTTTGTTACTATTATTAGACAGGATGTGCACCGAAAGTGTGAAAGTATGTCCATGGCTAAGTGAGGTAGTTATCTGTTGTCTCTACTGCACACACAACAGCCGAATATCGAACTGCCAACGTGACATTAACAACAACAAAGGGAAATATGCCACATCTGATGAATTTTACTTCACTAATGTGCAGAGTAAAACCTCTTGTCATCCAGCCTGTGCGCTAAAGAGAGCAGAGAGAGAGAGAGAGAGAGAGGAAAACAAACACACATGCACGTGTAACTTTATCAAGGTTGGCCAAATGACCAAATCTGTTTATTTCTTTTTTTATCATTCGATTAGTCCACATGTGTCAGACTCCAGCAGGTGATTTTAATTGATGAGATCCTTCCCTCAAATTAAGGCGGTGTCGATCATTAAAAACACTTGCCGTAGTGACCGGCTAAAAAGAAAACCTGCAGTGGCTTGGCTCTCCATGGCACGAGTTGGACACCCCTGGATTAGTCTATTTATTGACCTTTTGAACTATGAATAGTCAACATGTCTTAATCGAATTAACATTTTGAGGTTGGAAGCAGATGAGAAATGTGGACGTAAGAACTGTGGGAATTTTGGTAACAGAAAATTGTGAAGTAAGGGAAATAATGGGAATGTTTGGAAGGTGACAAACAAAGTCCTGAAAGCCAATCTTGATGTCAGAATAGTTTGCATCAGTTGACAATGTGAGAGTAGTTAACATGTAGGCATATACTCCTTCACATGAGGGGAATGGCAAAAATGCTATCGGTATACTAACAAATAAAACTACTAAAGGCCATAAGTCAATTCTGTAGTAATTCTGCATCACAACATTTATGTATATAATACTTCTGTTGCGGAAAATGGCTTAAAATACTACAGGGTTTCTGCTACATGTAATGAATGGTGGGGTAACGCCATGCTAAAATAAAAGCCACCTTGGATTTTTTTTTTTCCCGTGAAAACAATGTTAAGTTACACACTGTCTGAATGGACATGCTATATAAGGGGTGCCCATTACCGTGATCGCGAAGGTAGTGTTGGTTGCGTGTCACCTACATCATAACCGTCACATAGTAGATGTCATATGACGTCAATGAGCTGACATTAAGACCCCTCCTGATTCGCTCTTGTGCTGTGGCGATGTGGAAAAAAGTGAAGAATGGATGTCTGCAGCCACACACAGGGAATGCTACTTTAATCTTTATTATTCCGTTTACGGATACTGAGGGGTAAGATGCCTATATTGTATCTATAACAAATGTGTGCATTCGCTTGTAGTGGCCACTTGTGTTGGAAAAAATAAATACATTTTTTTGCAGTTTCTTGGCTGCACATCATGAAAGCCATTATAAAAATCTGTTTTATACAAATTTGTTTATCAAACTTCTATTTCACATTAAATTGGAAAATGTGCCCATTGCTGAAAATGTTTTAATATATCGCCTTGACTTTGGCTGCATTGTCTTTTGCATAATCCTTTTCATTTCTCCTAAACAATATCTGTAATGTTTGATAGCAAATGCTAACTGAACGTAATACATGACGTGTATAAATAAGGAACGATACGTATCTATTTACTCTGACAAACTACTCCGTTTATGTGCACAAGTTTTGTGCAATTATGTGTGATTATTTTTATTGCCATATTGATTGGGATAGGCTCCAGCATACCTGCGACCCTAGTGAAGATAAGCGGTATAGAAAATGGATGGATGGATGATTGGAATTGTGAATTACCGAATGATATATATTTTGATATTTTATAACCTGTACTGTACACTTTGAAATGTGTATGGGGAAAAACTCATATCATTAGTATTTAGTATTGTGTTTCCAAAGTTTACCAATTAGATTTTATGTTTGCCACATCCATCCATCCATTTTAATTCCGCTTATCCGAAGTCGGGTCGCGGGGGCAGCAACTATGTTTTATAGTAACCGGTACATCATTTTGATTGGGTGCGCCCCTAATATACATCTACAATTTACATGAATACTCATATTTATACAAAATATATATATTATTTGTTTATATTATCAGGTACATTTGTCTATTAAAAGTAGCCCACATGCTGAAAAACTGTTAGCACCCCTGTGCTTTATTGATACATGTATGTATTTGTATATATTTGTATATTATTTACAAATTGACTACAAATATTTCCGACAGATAAGACTGAAACCATCTTGATGCCAAAGAAGAGTTCTAATGGGCGCATTAGAATTTGGTGATCAAGTGCTGTAAGGTGTAATAAAACTAATACCGAAATGAGGCCTTTGTCTGAGTGGGTGAGGAGGTCGTTTGTAATTTTTACAAGTGCTGTTTCTGTGCTGTGGTGCATCCAAACTCCTGGTGTAACTACTTTCTCCGGGATCTTGGGGAAGAACAGAAGGTTGGATATTGGTCTGTAGTTAGCTAAGACCAGTGGATGGAGGTTAGGTTCATAGATGGACCTAATACTAAAGACTTAGGGACAGAATGAGGAGGAAGTGCGCTATGAGTCCTTGGGTGCAACTGGTTAGGTCAAGTCTTTTGCACGTTAGTGTGAATTGCGAAAACAACCCTAATTATTATTCTATTGTGGAGCATTTATGTTTAACGCTAGAATGGTTTGTATTGGTTGTGAAATGTAGAATTCGAAAACATTTAGGCAAATTCTCCATTCCTTTTATGGGAAAATTTGTCACAGAAAATGGGGAGATTTTATATTGTGAAAAATGCAAACCTGGGAGTGCTGAATGAACTTGACATTTGAATGGCTTAAATCGGTTAAAATGCAAACCTGAAAAAATAAAAATAAAATACAAATGATATAAAAATCATAGATATGTAACCTATCCTGGGGCTTGAACACGGGACTTTCGCATTTGGAGGCGAGGGCGCAAACCACTCGTCCACAATCCCAGACCATCAGGTGAGTGTCCAGTGCAGCTCTTAAGGCAGAGGGAGTGCGGTTTACCAACGTACACTCAGCCGCACTGGCTGGCATCCGTTATTCATACAGCTGGTCTCGCTGGGGCAGTGCAAGGGTTAGGGACACATGGCTACTGCTCAAATGAATCTTATGTTCCACTCTGCTGGACCTTCTCCTCCCGCTCATCTTTCCCCTCAACCCACCTTTTCATTTTCAATTATAGCTTGGAATATGAGTCTTTAATAGGGTGGTAATTGTGCAAGCATATTTACTGTCACCCACCATTAGCCCAGATGAATTAGTCCATTTAGTTTAGCTTGGGAAAATGGGTGCGGGATGGGGAATGAGGAGTGCGTGCACTGATGGAAGGCAAGAATAAAGTGAGTGGAATCAGCACAATCTGTTCCGTATCCTATTGCCATCTTTCTCACTCTTTGTGCCGTTCCCCTCTGCCGTTTCCTTTTCCTGCTGTCTTAACTTTTTATCAGTCGGTACTCAGCAGGATTCTGTTTCTAAACCTTCAGCTAGACGTGTGGGAATTCCGGCTGTCATAAACCTTCTCGCACGAGATCGCTAGACTCTGTAATTAGCAACGTACTTTTTCCGGCAATAAAAAATAACTTCAATTGGCTCTGAAGTGGTGATGGGCTCTTGAAGTCGGGGAAGAAACCAGTCAAGAAAGTTCTGCTCCGTGCTGTATTTCACAGCTAATTTGTTTGCACTTGGTTTTTTACTTGCCACTCCCTGTCGAGCTTTTGATGCCATCTAGTTAAAAGCGAACTGGCAAACACGTCTGCTTTCTTTATGGTCATGGGCCTCGGTATCTTTACCAATGTGTTAATTGTTGTTTCATTGTTTGAGTGGCTCTCCGTATGTGGTGGTCCAGTTCTACCCTGCTGCAGAAGTGTTGGTACCACTATTGTATTTGATTTCACAAGAGTGTGCAGGTACAGTAATCTCTTGCCATTTTGTGCTTTAAATATCAGGTTTAAAAAAATGTATAAATAAATCGTGCCGTTTTGTTGTTGAATACGGCCTATGGTTAGGCAAAGAATATGCATATCTAAGCAAATTTTACTCCCCCCCTAAATGAAACATTTTCAAGCCTTAAAATGGCTAAATGAACTAAAATACAAATGTAAGGTAATCAGAAGACACATCCTTGCAATGAGAAATAGAATTATGCACTGGTTACAATCTGTCAGTTGTCAGTAATTGTATTTCAGTGTTTGGTGAGACTTCCCCGGATTGACAGGCATTTATGGCAGGTATGATTTATCTCACAACAGGCACAATATATTGCAGCCGTAAACCACGGCAAGCTAAAAATCAGCTCTTAACCCCCGACGTCACTACTGTCCACACCAACCAACACATGAGCGCAAGCCTTATATAGGTCTTAAAAAGGTCTTGAATGGGGTCTAATAAATGTTTTAAAATAAAACACATTTTCAAGGTCATAAACAGGTTTTCCATACTGTTAACTATAAATAAAATATATCCGTTTGTAAACAAGGAAGCCTACTTTGCAGAAATGTACTGGTCTGGAACCAATTAACCACAATAAACAATTGCTGTATAGATTACAAAAAAAAATGCAGAATAATATATAATTAATATTTAATTCTTAATTAGAGGAAATACATTGGAAGACTTAAGTTGAACCTGTTTAAATCTAAACTCTGTCGACAAACACATGACCTCCTGGCCCACCGTGTTGTTCTTATTACTAAAAAGTACCTACTTAAGTTAACGTCAACATCCGTAGTCCGACTTCTTTTGTCAAAATACATTTTGAGACCCACAGGGATCATTTCTGTGAGAAATCAGTATGTTTATATTAACGTGTAATGTTTTGTCATGATATTATTGTAATTATCGGTTGCGGGTATCTGCACAAGCAGATTTGTGGTTACGTGATAATCAATGATAACAAGTGAAGGTGGGAGAGGCAACAGGAAAGGAACTGCTTCTTACCTACAAAGCTACTGCATCGGACCAAAGATTTTCTTCTTTTGACTTCTCAGTCCTTCTTTTATCCCCCTTTGCACCACCAACTGGAGATGGTAATATTGTGCCAGACTTTATGAATCACAATGCTTCGTAATAGACCATGGACGCATCATAATTCACTGTGTGGATTGACTGCTCAAAATTGTTTGGTGGCTATCATTGGTGTGACAAAGTGGTTTTTGTGCTAAATTGTGTACATAATGACCTATAAACTGTTGAACAATGTAGGCTTGTAATGTGAGCATTGGCACGTTTTTTTGTTTTGTGCATTCCTAATGGCAGCCACCGTTTGATTCAGTTTAGCGACATCGGTTGCTTTGACTTGACCCTTCCACAAGGTGTCCCTAATGTTGCTGTCGCTAAGGCACCAAAGCTCTCCATCTGTTGCAGCGCAATTTGAAGGAAAGCCTCAAAGTTTCATGAGGCTTCACCCGCCCATCTCTACCTTAACAAAATGCAACAATTAAAAACGTGCACAAGTGCAGGAAAATAATGTGAACAAACTGCCATTGGTTCAAAAAAACCACCACCCATTCTCCTTATGGCTGCATACCAATGGGTCCCCATCAATACAAAGTGTAGTCAATGTGTCAACACACTATTCCCCCTCCCACAATGTGCATTATATATTTTGAGTGCACTGCAAATCAGCGTGTCTGTAGCTACTCAGTGTAAATTGCTACTTTGAATCGGTTTAGGTGAGCGTGTTTCACTCAAGTTGTCCTCTTGTCTGTTCCTTGATTTTCAGGTGCAGTGGCAGTCAGACTGCTCTCTGGTCAGAACAAACCCGTTGCAATGGATATTGATGAAGAGGAGAATATGAGTGAGTCTACTAAGCTTTATGTCATTTGGCCTTTTTTGTTTGCAGTTTTGCTTTTTTTCTGCTTTGAAATATATTGGCTTGCATGTCCTGGTGTGTCCTCATGTTCTTTTGAAGCGTAATCAGTTCAAACAAAACTAATAGTTCCACATTTTTGCTGCTTAAAGTAAACTTTAGTTTTAAGGCTGGCCATCGTGTTCAGGTTTTATGGAAAAGTATCTTTATGGTGCTAATGATTGTCCCTTTGTCAGAAAATAATATCATCACTTGTCCTTGCACGAACTGAAACTTATACGTAGTCTCAGACTCACATGTTACAGAAAACTTTAAAGAGAAAAGTTAATCATTACATCTGAAAGGCTTCCGGTCCTATTACAGATCTCTCCTTCTTAAAACTTTCTCCTCGTAAAATCTTCTTATTGAACTTTAATTAGAATTTTTGAGCTCAAACTGAGTTAGGGAGTCTGAGAAGAGAGAAAAGAATGTACCATCACATATCTTTCCCTTTATAGTGTCAACTTTACACGTCTAGTTTGCCTTTAGAAGGGTCAAACAAGTACAGAGTTGCAAGATATAATTTACTCCTTAAAGGTGCCATATTGTATTTCTTTTCAATAATTTCAATCTAGTCTTTGTCAAATTAGAACTCTTAAAAGTGCTGAGTTTTGAGGTCCTTGATACAACTCCCACGTCTCCCTGACTGACATAGTTGGTAAAGCTCCAGGCTTTATTTTAAGAGGTGCAGTGAAGCCTGCTTTCTTAAAAACATTAGCTGCTACCTAATTAGGTTAGCATCGCTTGTCGTCCTTTTATGATTCAGCAGTCTGTGTACGCTGTGGCTCATTGCTCCCTCTCACAGCTCAATTCAGGTACTAACATGACTTATTATTGTCCTGTGTGGGGTCCCTCACATGTACGTAGTCAGTCTTCATGCATTTATCGGGTCATAATCCTTCATTTTTTTTCTAAGCGAACAAAATAACAAAATGCATTGTTCTTGATCAATTCAATATGCAATTCAATAGTCGTTATGCCATCCCCACTTACCACCGAGGAAAGCAATGATTACTTTTACAACCTAATTGTGTTTAATCGTACAAAATCATACAAAATGATGAATTAGCAAGCTGACAGAGCCAAACATCCCTGTAGTGAAACCTGATTACACAAATTTGAGCATGATTGATATTAACCGCATGTACCAATCATATTTTAGTGCATGTGTCATGGTTGATGCACTCCAGTTTCTGTGTTCAGGTCTATCCTTAATGTCTCCATCATCCAGCCAAAAGCCCATATTCTGCAGTTGGTGCTGGTTAAGCTTCCAGAGAAAGTTTTACAGACTTAATATGTAATCAATGTGAATTCACTTCAAAGAATCTGAAAGAATTCAAAGAATCTCTGTTTGCATGGCAGTAATTCCATTGTGGTTGTTGATTGCAGTGATTGAAAATATATCCATTGTGGTATTAATAGTAATCATTCATCTTTGTGAAAATGCTGTATGCACCACATTGTTTAAGAAAGTAACAAAAGTAGTCCAATTGAGTCAATTCTGTCTTCCTACTGAAATGTAGTGCATAGCGTAATTCTTAATGTATTCTTTAGTATGTGATGAGCCTTTCCCTTTGGACATGCTATCATTATAGCTAATGTATTTTAATTAATGAAAGCTGAGGTGTATTTCCAGTGCAGGTTTGGAGTTGTAGATTGCTTTGTCCGAACCACCACGAATACTGTAGGTGACCTTTGTCTTGAACTCCTTCTTCTGAATACATCCTCTTTCTATAAATTGTAACTGCCTATTGAATACAACCATGAAGAAAGCATGTGTACGTAATGCATGTTTTCAGAGCTCAGAAACTGATGAATGTGCAGTTTGAATGATGACTGATTTTTTTGGAGTACTTTTTGTTTGGCTTGCCTTTGACATGGCGATTAATCTACAGTACTACCCAGAAAATTAGAATATCCTGAAAAGGTTCATGTATTTCTGCAATTCAACTTAAAAGGTGAATTTGACATATTATATAAACAAATAATATGCTAATCAATATATGTCAAGTTTTTTTTTCCTTTGGTTTTGCTGATCATGTCTTGCAGCTTAAAAAAATCAAATTTCAAAGTTTGTGCTTTGTGGTTTTTATAAGCGGAAAATCTTAATCAGCAAAGTTACAAAAAGGAAGTGCTTAAGATATGTCAATTTGCGTGTAATGGCTCAATAAAATGATTTGGTTTCATCTTTTATGTGAAATTGCACACACAAAACAACCCTTACTTGATATTCAAATTTTTTCTGGTAGTACTGTATTCCGATGGTAAAGGCATGTCAGTGGTGGCCCCCACCCCCGGGGGTTTTAGAGGCGCAGTGTCAAAAGAATGATCCTCTAATTTGAAAACCTTCCTGGAATCTCAATTTTCTACTTCCATGAAAGATGACATGTCATTATTGTCAAATTTTCGTGGGGTTGACGTCACATTTTTAACTTGCACTCTTGTCACCAGCCGAGCTTTTAGGATCCAGCAGTAGGTGGAATCTTCTCCTTCTGCCTCTTTTGATGTGTTCTCCCGTTTGCCTGGTCCTCAGCTTTCCCCTGCACTCCTCCCCTGCACTCCCTCAACCCAACCTACAGCCCCACTCATGCACACTGCGGCCTCTCTTTCTCCTGAGTACCGCAAGGAGTAACCTATCAAGCCTTTGCTGAAGGATGTTATAAATGAAAATTTTTGCCAATATTCCATCCGCTTTGTTTACTGGGTTCAGTGATATGTGTTCCCCTGCATATCTTTCTGCATTAATACAAACTCAACACTTAAATTCTACCTTGTTTCAGTGTAGGTAACACAGGATACAATGAATGAAACTAATGGATTGTGATGTGTGGAATTGTTGTGTGTACATGAATACATTGTGGACAAGACTTGAGGATCTTTGATTTCCCCCCTAAAAGCCAATTCACAATTTCACCAAAACCCCAGTGTGAGATTAATATACAGAAATTAAGTAGACCTAATAATTTTAAGTCAGTTTTAACCATAATAAAAAATAAATTAGAGAATTGTATTTAGTTAGTTCTACATTTAAAAAACTAGTGAAGATGATTCTCTGATTCTGATCTGAGCTTAAAGACTTGGATCTTTTATAAACCGTCAATATATCTGCAATAAACAGGAACACAAATCATTGGTTCAGTTCCAAAGAGTGATAAAGGAATCTATAAATTTTGCATTTACAAGATCCTGCAACGAAGGCGTTGTAAGTTACTCTTTCTGGGCACCGCAGGTTCGAGCAGCACTGACGTTAAGGAAAACCGAAACCTGGACAACGTGTCCTGCAAAGAAGGGGTGGGTGTGGCTGAACAGCTCCCCAATGGAAGCGGCCTGGGCAGTCGAAAGCGCCCCCTTGAAGAAGGAAACAATGGTCACACACACTCCAAGTTTCGAGCCAAGAAGCGCAAGAAAACACCAGGACCGATCCTACCCAAGAATGCCCTGATGCAGCTCAATGAAATCAAACCAGGTCTTCAGTACAAGCTCCTGTCCCAGACGGGACCGGTCCATGCACCAGTTTTTGTCATGACTGTAGAAGTCAATGGACAGTCGTTTGAGGGCATGGGTCCAACTAAGAAGAAAGCTAAACTGAACGCAGCGGAGAAAGCTCTGCGTTCCTTTGTCCAGTTCCCCAATGCTTCTGAGGCCCACTTGGCCATGGGTCGAACATTGACTGTAAACACAGACTTTACTTCAGACCAAGCTGACTTTCCAGACATGCTGTTCAATGGTTTTGAGACACCAGCCGTGCCCGAAGAGTCCTTCTATGTCGGTTCCAATGGTAGCAGCTCATTAAACTCACTAGGGGAGTACCCACTGCCCACACCACCTGGCAGCAACCTTGTCCAGGCGCCACTGCCCCCTCCATCTGCATTCAGCTCCCCCTCCAGTGGCAAAAACCCTGTCATGATTCTCAATGAACTCAGGCCAGGCCTCAAATATGACTTTGTGTCAGAGAGTGGGGAAAGTCATGCTAAGAATTTTGTGATGTCAGTGACAGTGGATGCACAAACATTTGAAGGCTCAGGCCGTAACAAGAAGCTAGCGAAAGCCCGGGCTGCGCAGGCCGCTCTCTCAGCTCTCTTCAACATGCAACTAGACCAGACACCATCCAGGCAGCCCATACCCAGAGAGGGACTCCAGCTTCATCTCCCTCAGGTAAGACATCTTTCAACAAGAACATTTCCTAAGACCTTTTAAAATGTTACGTTTTCCTCAGCAATGAAACCTGAAATATTGACGGCAATTTTCTGCCTTACAATTTCAGTTTAAGACATATTATGACATCCTCTGTTTCTCAGAAACCTGTTTCTATCAGGTGTAGATTATAATAAAATAGTAATAATAAAATGAACTACATACTTGCCGTTATGAATGCACTGTAAGCAGACACGTTGGATATACGGTATCTTCTGGACTAGAAGTCTCTCCAGAGAATATGTCGCATCAGTCAAGTTATTCAAACACATAACAGCATAAAGAATATATCTGGGAAGCTGAGTTGGTTAAATTAACAAAACAAGCCCGTGAATCCAACAAGCAAGTTTTCTGCAAGCAAGTTAATCAAGCTCCTGATCTCATTCCACATCACTGTTGTCACAAGCTTAGAACGTCTTCTCAAGGTTGTCAAGTGTCCTTTGTTCATGTCAGTCAGTATGAATTAACATTTAATATATCTACATATATGCAAGATCAGCCAAACTATGAAAACGGGTGATTTATAGTCAGGGAAATATGTCATTGTAGGCCAAACGTTATCAACGTGCAAAACAACCGCAACTAGAAAAGCACTTGGAGAGCTCATACCTCAGGCATTTGCCATAGCTCCGCCCCATATTGTGATTCACACCAAAATAATAATGCTACATTTTTTGGGATCAGTCTTTAAAATTTTGTGGAACCTGTTGGAAACTTGTCCTGTATTTTTTCTCCAAGTGCTCTGACCAATTTTTGTGGCGTTACTTGAAAATAATGCCCAAAATGGTCCTATCTAACAATCCCTGAATACAGACGGTGATCCGGATCACCACCAGAATTTAATCAGTTCTTCCATATCCCATTTCTGACAATTCCTGAAAATTCCATTCATATTCATTCTTAACTTTTTAGTTATTTGGAACACAAATAAACAGATAAATGCCTGCAAAAACATAACCTCTGTGCTGTGCTTGGCGGAGGTAATAAATCTCAATGATAGCAAAAGCCCTGTGGAATATTGACCATTAAAAAGGATAAACATTGCCCAAGATCATCCACCTTCTGAGGTATGTAATGTCTAATATAATACTTTTGTGTTGATGCTGTCTTTGTGTCAAAATGTAGGTGTGGGGTATATCAGTTCAGTTTTCTGTAAGCACGGTAGTATTGCTTGGAAAAAGAAAAACAAAAATAGACACTGAATCAGAATTTAACGTTCTGACCTGCAGTGTAAGTCTACCTTAGGTAGTCAAGCAATTTCCAGCAGTCTACAGCAGGGTAGGTTTGATTGCTTTGGCGTGGGGCGGGGGACGGAGACACAGGCGAGGTGGCGAGACCCTTCCGGGGGTCGGCCGGGGCGGAGACGCAGGCGAGGCCCCTCCGGGGGTCGGCCGGGATGGAGACGCAGGCGAGGTGGCGAGACCCTTCCAGGGGTCGGCCAGGACGGAGACGCAGGCGAGGCCCCTCCGGGGGTCGGCCGGGACGACGCCTAGGCAGGACCAGAACCTTGGGCGTTGCTGGAGGCGCGACTGGAGCGCCCTGCGCCGTGGGAGGCGCGACTAGAACGCACTGCGCCGTGGGAGGCGCCACCGGAGGCACTGGAGCCGACGCCGTGGGAGGCGCCACAGGAGGCACTGGAGCCGACGCCCTGGGACACGCCAGAGGAGCCACTGGAGCCGACGCCCCGGGAGACTCCAGAGGAGGCACTGATGCCGACGCCCTGGGAGGCGCCACAGGAGGCACTGAAGCCGAAGCCCTGGGAGGCGCCACAGGAGCCACTGGAGCTGACGCCCTGGGAGGCGCCACAGGAGGGACCGGGACCGACGCCCTGGGAGGCGCCACAGGAGGGACCGGGACCGACGCCATGGGAGGCGCCACAGGAGGGACCGGGGCCGACGCCCTGGGAGGAGGGACTGGAAGGACCGGGGCCGACGCCCTGGGAGGCACCACAGGAGTGGCAGTTCCCGCCGGCGGGCGATCGGCGGAATCCTGCAGCGGGGTGTGGCGACCGGCAGCGTCTGGGCTGCCGAAGCCGGCGAAGGCTGCCGAGGATAACGAGTGGGTGGAGTCCTGCAGCGAGGTGCGGCGATTGGCAGCTGCTGTGCTGCCGAAGCCAACGGCAACTGCCGGGAACGTGGAGTGGGTGTCGTCCTGCAGCGAGGCGCGGCTTTTGGCAGAAGCCACGCGTCCTCCACCGCCAGACAGGTCGTAATACCCCCCCCACCCCCCACCAGAAGGCGGATCCCAGACGCTGGAAAACTCCGCCACAGGAACCAGGGAAGGGTGGAGGGAGGTTTGTAGGGGGCACGAGTCTCACCGCGACGATGTCCCCGCGTCGTCACCGCCGGGTTTTTTTGTCACCGTCGTGTGTGTGGCGGATCCAGCTCACACCGACGCTATGGGGACCAGCGAGCCGCCTGGACCCCACATCATGCCCTCCAGCTCTTCTGGCGAGTGCTTGGCTGTCTCCTCCTCCATCGCCTTCAAAACCTGGATGGCCCAGTCGCTATCCGGGGGGTAATATTGTGGTCGGCTCATTCTGTTATGGTTTCGTTTGGTTAGGCAAACGTAGGCAAAGTTTGGTTAGGCAATGTGAAAAACATATACTGTAGATGACTAATTACATAAACACTGAGCCTCGCTTTTATCTTTTATTTACTCTTGCTGTCACACGCTGCGAGGGGGAGCCACATGTACAATACCTTTTTGTTTTGGTTCTGCTTTATCCCTGAACTCAATAGTGTTGCTCATTTTCCTTTGTGTTTCTCATTGTTACTCTCATCAAAGTGTTTGCACCTGCAACTTTTTTTGGCTCTATTGTGGCTTATTTTGCAGCCATACTAAGACTATATCCACACAAAGAGTAAACGCTCATCATTTTCAAAACGTTTTCTGTAAAGATGGAGCCAGTTCAGAAAGAAAGGATGTAATACTGTGTTGGAAAACACTTTTATTTGTTAGTTCAGGATTTAGTTCAGGATCGGCTTTACTGAGAAAGACTCAGACACACGGGTAAGTGTACAATACAGCGCCTTTATTCTACTCCTTACACCGAGTTACAAACAAGCAAAGGTTGGTTATGCACAAAACAATCAAAATCTCAGCTCTTACCGTGACGCCCTGGGTTGGAAAGCCTACAATCAAAACATCATAACATCATACTTTCCCATTTCGAATAAATATGCCAAACCTGTAAGTGGCGCTGTGACAGTGTAAGCAGAAACACGAGACAGACCGGCAACCAAACATGGGGCATGCGCAATTGCACAGACGTCCTGTAAACAGATCACTTGACGGCAAGTCCGAGTGGCCGAACGGAACCGATGATGAAGAGAAACTGTTGGTTCAAGTCACACTGGATTATAAAACATGCGCATGCATGTTTGTAAAGGGGTGGAGCTATGGCGCAAGCGTTTTCATAGAAGCCGGGGCTAAGCCGTAACTACAGAGCTGCGTAAACGGCGTCTTCAAATCTTTCCACTCTGGGACCCAAAGTGTTCGTTTACAGTCCCTGAAAACGTCATCATGATGCGCCGTTTTGATAAAGTATTTATGCGTTTAGGCCTCGGATCGTCGGGTGGATGGGGATTTGGAGAGAGAGAGAGAGAGACTTGTGGTGTAACTTACTTAACCGGAGGTAGTTTAGAGCAGTGGTCACCAACCAAACCAGATCCCTGGTTTACTTTTACTTTGTACAGAGTAACATATTTAAAGCTTTGTTTTTAAATACAAACTTTGTGTTATTATTGGTTGTTGGCATCTTGTTACCATTTTTGCTGTTTTTTAATTTTAATTTTGTTTTTGCAGTGATGCACTGACCAATGAGCCACAGGCTGCGAATGGCCCCCAAGCCGCAGATTGGCCACTCCTACTTTTGTGGATATCTGTCTAGATCGGGCTTATAGCTTTATGAGCAAACTACAACGCGGTTTGTTGGCTCTGTGTCATGGGCGAGCAACAGTTGAGGAGAGAGAGACTGGTCAACACGTTACAATAGTCAGTTGTATTTGTCCTATCATTTTGAGGTCGCAAAGGCTGATAGAGCCACATTAACTTGCAATAAATACTGTTGTGTGCTCAGGTCGTTGCTGCGTTCTGTCACTCTTTCTCTCTTTCTTTTTACGGTATTTTGATTGTCCCTGAACGCTTGTTGCGTGGCGAGGCGTGTGCATGCGTCGTCTCCAGCCAAGTTTTGCATGCCTAGACGGCGGCAAGGCATACGAGCGTGTTCAGTGGTCAAAATGCATGCCTGTTGGTCGCTCTCCGGGAGGTGAGGGAACTGATCTAATAATACATTTTATTTCTAATATACTCCCGATTGATCGGCAAAGTCCCAAAGATCGACTAGTAGCTCACAATTGACGGGTTGGTGACCACTAGAGCATGTCAGTCATGTTAAGGTTTTTAATAGACACGTTATGAACACAGTTGGACTCCTGCAGTTTACTAATAACATGACCAACGCTTGGGATTGTATTTTTTGGCACCCTATTTCATTAAATGAATAGGTTGTTAGGTACAATATTTGGCTTTACAAAAACCAAGACGACATAAGAAAAGTGAGACATATTTTTTGTCAAATTCCAAAAATAATATTAGTCAAAAACTGGGGCATATGAAAACTAAGGCACCACTGGAATTTCCATGTTTGCACTCTTGAAACCCAACATTCTGAAAGCCAAATTCTTCTAAGGCCCTAGCAGGTAAAAATGATTGGTAACTCCTGGGACTGGTAACTTCTGGGACAAACACTGATTTTGTATGTCATGGCTTATGTTTTATCAATTTCAAACTAAATTAACCCTTGTAAATCTTTAAACGAATGAATAAATTATACATTACCATTCCCAGTGTTCTCTATCGGGTATGTTGTGCCTTAAGAACTTTTTGTCGTATCTGTCACATCTGCGACCTTGTCTTTTCAAAGTTAAATGACCTGGCTATGAGTGGGTGAGTCCAAAGTAGCGGCAAAGTAATATTATAATAATCTCATTAATTTCTGTCCATCCAGCCATAGTCATCCCTCTTCGTGGTGTGGTATCATCATTTTCTGGAGTAGAGTGCTATAGCAAGGAGAAAGTGGTTGTCAAAGAACACATGATATATGTTCACTTAAACCTTTGCATCATTGAACTTGAGCTGCCTAACTCTTTAGTTTACCCTGCTCTGTTTAACTTAAAAGCTATTTTGGTGTGCCTTCAAAAATAAACCACTTTTTGCCTTGTCACTGCAACTTTCTGGCACCTGGTACGGTACAGAAGGCAGACCCAGTGACAAACACAGATGCTCTGTGGCGGGATAACATCAGATGTGTTTTGTAAATCGGCGTATTTGACACTAGTTTATGTTTGTGTGTCATGTTTGCGTGTGTGGTTCCAGGTTCTCGCCGACGCCGTCTCTCGACTGGTGGTGGATAAGTTCAGTGAACTGACTGACAACTTCACCTCTCCACATGCGCGACGGAAAGTCCTGGCGGGCGTTGTCATGACAACAGGTAGACATGGGGAAGATTTGGATGGTTGAAGGTTTGAACACTGATAGACGAGTTTGCTTTATTATTTCTATTTCCCTGACATATTTGTGTTGTAAAAGTGTTTTGTATTTGTTTTTGTTTTTATAACATAAACATCAGTCTATTCCTCAACAAACGTATTTAATATTTTTCCTTCTGCTTGGGCTTCTTTTTACACAGTGTCTCTAGAAGTGCTTTTGGCATCCCAGCATACCTTGCGGCACTTGTTTTTCAAAAAATTACTAGGGTTACATGTTTAGAATGAACATAATTGTTAATTATTCCCCATTGTAGTAATGGTTGTCCTCTGTTTTTACTTAACTGTTACAGATGGTGTCATTTTTATGTCATTGCGTGATTGTAGTACCCCTCCTTTATTTAATTGTGTGACAAGCAGAAAGTGGCTATTGCTTGCCCAATTAAATAACCTCTTCGTTTAAGCACTGGGACTTGTGTTAGCCACATTATATTTAACTTGGAACATTAATGCTACACTCTGATGTCAAATAGGGGCCAGAAAATAGAGCCAACGGTTTAGCATGTGAATTTTGCAACAAAACAAAGTCTCAGGTGTAAAAAAACAAAACAAATCGAGGTTATGCAAGATTGTGCATCTTCCTCCCCCTGACAGGAACAGATGTAAAAGAAGCACAGGTAATTTGTGTTTCTACTGGAACTAAATGCATCAACGGTGAGTACATGAGCGACCGTGGCCTGGCACTCAATGACTGCCACGCTGAGATAATCGCCCGACGCTCGCTCATGAGATACCTATACACCCAGCTGGAGTTCTTCCTCAGGTCAGTGGACTTCCTTTAGAGTATATGTGGCGTCTTTGCATGTATTGCTACCATTTCTATCTTGTCTAAACATAAATCTGAATTCCCTTCAGTGGCATTTGCCACAATAGATTTTACTCATCTGATAATTGCTGCCTATCTGTTACCATAGCAACAGCAAAGAAGAGAATCAGAAGTCAATATTCATGCATTGTGACAAGGGAGGCTACAAGTTAAAGGACAACATTCAGTTCCATCTCTACATCAGCACCTCACCCTGCGGAGACGCCAGAATCTTCTCTCCACATGAGGCCGGCGTGGAAGGTAAACACTCACCCATAGGCTACTGCCCTTGGCATGGTTAACAGTTTTTTCAACAGTTTGCTAAATTAAAATTTTAAGACTTTCTTGTGTGCATGGTTTAATTTAATTAGAAATTCACTGCAATGTCCAAATACGCATCCGGCTCCATTAATTAGAGCTTTTGTTATTCTCTGTCTGTCCCTATCAGTCTTTTCCTTGCCCAGTCCAACATCTGACTGATTAACCTCCCTGGTATTTGTGTTTTCATTGCATGCTGCAGCCTACATATAAAACATACACATACTCAATTAGTCAATGAATAGATGCATTCTGCTGCTGGACCAAAGGAAAACATTGATAACATAATTTGTTGTATCTTTTTTTTAAATACCAACTGACACATTTTCTCCCTTTTTCACAAAGCGCAATGTAGGCTTTCTAGGGCATTGTAAATATACATGTCTCATAAATATGATAATACATATATTAACAATATTAATTACTGTATTCATTTTGTATGGCTAATCCAATAAAGCGTTATGTGTGAGCAGGAGCCTACCCACCACCAAGCTGGTGGAGTACACTCTGTATTGGTCGCCATTCAAACACAATGCACATAAAAACCATACACTGTATATAGACCATATAAATTCACCTATTATGACGAGTGTACCCCGCCTCTCGCCGAAGTCAGCTGGGATAGGCTCCAGCATACCCCACAACCCTGATTAGAATAAGCGGCATAGAAAATGGATGGATATTCACCTATTATGGACAATGGTGAGTTTCCAGTTTCAGTCATGTTTTGGACCCATGCAAGCATAGAGAACTTGCAAACTGTTCTGGTTGAAGAGAGCTTTCAAACATGATTCTGTGCAAGTCATCATTTTTTCTGCAAGCAGGTACTGTCTAATTGGCTGTCAGTTTTCCACCTGTACTGCAACACGGTGCACCTCATACTCCTATGATAAGTCAGTTTGTGGTGCATTCATATTTTCTGGTATAATTTATTGGACAGATCTATGCTGTCAAAGTGAAGCCGTCATTCTCGTTTACAGAAATGTATAACTGCCAATGTTAGAAATTTTTTTTTAAACTACCCTTTTAGAAGGCGTGTTTTGGAAGAAAGCCTCGGTACCTGACTGATTTTGGATTGGAATTTGACAGCTAATGAGAAAAAAGTGCAGTAGATTATGTCTTAATTAAAATCTAAACATGCCATTGTCTGCTGTTCCGAAGTACTTGTAAGATATTTCAATTGAAATTTTATTAACATTTGCGGTGTTCACATTTGTATTCTATAGTTATATTTATTTGCCTCATTTATTGGGTATATCTAGGACAGGGGTGTCCAGAGATTTTCCACCAAGGACCACATACTAAAAAAATGAAGGGACTTTGTATCACGCTTGTCCTCGTTAGGGTTGCGGGGGTATGCTGGAGCCTATCCCAGCTGACTTCGGGCTGACTTGGGCAGCAGGCAGGGTACACCCTGGACTGGTTTCCAGTCAATCACAGGGAAGAGAATCAATCATTCACACTTAATCTAACACGCATGTTTTTGGAATGTGGGGGCAAATCTGAGTACCCGGAGGAAACCCACAAACGCACGGGGAGAACATGCAAATTCCACACAGAGATGCCAAGTGGAAATTCGAACCGAGGTCTTCTAGGTCTTCTGCCTGTGTGGCCAACATGCTAACCACTCGACACTTTGGATCTGAAGATCTAAATAAATAGACCTTAACTAAACGATGACTGATTTTAGTTATGAGATTTTCTGACTGGGGGTTGTAGGTAAGTTGTGTAAACATGCAGCCTTGTGTCTCCTCCTGTTTGCTGCCTCAGACCAAGGAGACAGACACCCTAATCGGAAAGCAAGGGGTCAGCTTCGGACAAAGATCGAATCCGGGGAGGGAACCATACCTGTGCGGTCCAGTAATACCATTCAAACCTGGGACGGGGTACTTCAGGGAGAGAGGTTACTCACCATGTCCTGCAGTGACAAGATTGCAAGGTAATTTTCATTCTAAATTAAACCAGCTTTACATTTCTCTTGTAGTATTAACCAATTACAAGTGAGAGCAGTTTCATTGTCTAATTGTCATGATAGAAGTACAGCGGTCCCTCCGTTTTTAATATTAATTGGTTCCATACGGTTAGACTACAATTTAAACGTATGAAAACCGAAACTGTTTGTTTTCTTATAGAAAACATTTTTAGTATAAAATACAGTTAAAAAACATTTGTTACGCACCATATTGTGCAATACTGTAACCATGACGGTGTCCAACAACCAAGGCAAACGTTTGGCAAATTTTTTTTTGATAAACGAACCAGACACAAACTGTGGTTTGACTGCACATACTCAAAAGCTCTCATTCCACTCTTGACTGTAACTTTTTTCATGGAATGTCAGGGACGGCCGTGTTGATGGATGGCCTGTCCTTGCACACCGATCATTTAGTCTCAAGTCGCTGTCCATGTTCAAGGCAACAGTATGCCAACCCTATGATGAAGGGAGGCGGCGTGTTACCAACCAAACAATAAAACTTCTTCATAACTTCTCACTAGCTGCCCCTTTCTTCCTTCTTCTCCATCCAGGATGGTAATACCCTGCCTCAGTGCACCGAATGATTTGTAGGCTTGATGAACGACATGTCTGCTGTGTTAGCGACTGCTTTGTTCTTGTTCTCCGCACAGTACGCCTGCGCAGTGCTGTTACTTTTTCAGCTTGTCATATTGGTTTTAGCGATGCTTATTTCTGCTGTCTGTTCAAAGTGGACGGATTAAAGTCAGCAGAGGGCAAAATAGGTTTGTAACAGTGTAATGATACCAGGAAAACTTCAGTTAATGTGTAATGATGTACCAAGATGGTTTAAAAAGGGTATATGGAGTTCCATGGAAATTACCCTTTGCATTTAGCAAGTTTTAGTCCTAATCTGTACAGACTGCATCTGTTTATATCCTTCGTCAACAAGTTCATTGTAATCTGTGAAGAGTGAATCACTGGCAACTTTGTGGTCTTCACAGTGTTGCATATTTAGAGCTTCCCCAACATTGTCGATATCTGTTGTTTTGGTTTGTGATTGTTTTCAGTTCCTTCAAAATGTCTTCTCTAGGGAAGAAAATGCTGGAAAGCAGGCTTGAAGCTCACTGTAGGATTTTTTCTGGGGTAGTATGAAAATTTCTCACTATAAACCAGTGGTTCCCAAAGTAAAGGACATATATTTCAAAGCCATAATGTGCTTCTCTGTGTACAATGGCCACTTAATGGCAGTGTTGGCTTACCATCCTTCCGTTCCCTCTGCAATTAAACTGTCCATAATGCTTTGATTGATGGATGATCAGTTTTTTACAACAATAGGACGGTGGCGTGATGTTGTATTGCCTGCTTTACCTTTGCTTTCAAACCATGTGCCTTTCCTTTTGCCCTGCCCTGAAAAAGCGTGTACAAATGTGACTACAATATGAGAACATAAGTTGGGTTTTTACCTGACCGATTCACACCATTCAACGACGCATATTCAGTGTGAACGCTGCAGTTTCCGTGTTTCGGTATGGCTGTATCATCTTGCTGTGCCGCCTTAGACTGTGTGTCTGCTGTTATTTAAACATGACAGAGTCAATCAAATTAGCTCACTGCAGCACTCAAGGTCCTGAATCTTTTGAAACCACTACCTATTGATCAATGCAAAGCTGTCTATTCACTAGACCCATTGTTACAACAAATTGCTATTTGCATCTGAGGCTTAAAGTGCTCATGATACCAAAAAGTTGGAAAAAAAAACAATAACATGAGGAAAGTACTCACTATATGATCCACTGCAAAATGAAGGACCTGGAATGAAACCCCATAGCATTATTCTAAAAGTTGTGGAATAGATCTAATTTAAAAAAAAATTATTTACTTACTGAAACTGTCAGATTGACGTCACGAAGTTTATTTAGCACTGCAGTAACGCCAGCACTAGGCTGGCTACTAAGAAGCATATTAGGAGTAAGTGAGTGAGTGTTTTATTTTGAACCACACAATATACACAAAACAGACCAAAGTGAAAATACACCTATAACGGAGAAAAAAAAAAATCTCTATATAAAATTGGCTCGAAAAAGAATGGGAAGAAGACAAGCTTATTTGCTCCCACCCCTTTTTCAAAACACTAGCACCAGTTATAAACACAATATGCAGCAATACATGAACAAGATATTACACCTACAAACACACATGTACAATATGCAATATGCATCATCAACATATGAATCATGTATTATAGCCAATTCCTGTATATAATATACAGTATGTATAATTTTTATTATACAGAGAGATGTGATTAAAAGATATAATGGTTATTAGCGTTGGTGGTAATAATAATTAGTTTGGACAGCACATGTCCCGCATTAAAGGAGGCCAAGACCTTTGTGGACAGTTACATTTGTGGTTCGTCCATCATACAATTAAAATCATGAGTGGTGACAGCGACAAGTTTGTCAGCTCGTTTTGGAGTTATTTAAATGTTTTGCCTTTGCATTGTAAATATACAATTAAATTATTGTAAAGTGGTGTGGGGGGTGGATAAGGTGTCTTCCTTTAATACTTCTAATCTATACTTCTTGCATTCTCCACTTATACTAATACTAACCCAGTAAGAATAACTTGGACTCACATGCAGCTTGTGTACCAGCATCATAATAAGTGACCGGTGCTGAATGCGAACAGTTCATCATTTCATTGATTTTATTAGTCCAGCGTTTCATACTTTGCACTTTAGTTTGTTTTTATATTGATGTCTGTGCCACTTAGAAATGTGCAGCTTTACAAATGGCATAGTTGCTGTTGCTGTCTTGTTAATCGTAGAACACGTTATTTTAGTTCACTATTGCTCAAGATTTTTAATGACTTATTTTGTTGAAACAAATAAATGAGGCACTTTTTCTATAACTTATATTTCATAATGACTATGAAGGGCCCTGTGAGTTCTGCGTTAATGGAATTGTGGAGATGGCCAATAAAAAACCAATTTATAGTTAAACACGAAGTCTCGCGGAAATTGACATAATTTGAACGAAATACTGTCTAGCGTACATACGGTCTAGCTCCTCTTACGAAATGAAAGCTAGTGGGGTTGACTTAGTTTAGCATGCTAGTACGTTTTTTTGTGTGCAGCTCGGGCTGAAAGAATAGATTTTTTTGACATTCCATTAGAAAAGTTAACCAGTCTACATCCATTTCTGTTACTGGGTAAAATTGTTCATTGTTAATGAATTAACCGGCATTTTGTTCACTAACCCAAAAAGCACACACTCTATGCTGTTAAAAATAAAACGGTAAAAACTGAAACAATTGGAATTTGTCTTTTTTGCGCAAGTGACCTGCATCATAGAAAAAAGTAGCATAATGTATTCAATGTACAACTGTAGTCTGAGGGAGGAGCCCCTGCTAAAATTGGCATTGGTTGATACCGGCAGTATTGGACAGTATTAGTATATCAGATATCGATAAGAAAGCCAATGTCTGGCCTATCAAAACAGAACATTAGAACAGAAGTGATTATTTCCCTTCTTCTGTTAGCCTTTTTGTGTTAGATGGAACAGAAGGTGTGTACGTGCAAGACTGCATTTAGTGTTAAAGCTTTGCAGGTTAGATTAAGTGATTGATTTTGCCCTCTGTCAGTTTCACATCCACTATCTTTCACATGCACGCGATGCACACAGAGAATATTGCATTTTGTATCATCTGTCACTTCAAGTAGCCTCAGGTTTGTTGCTTGCATTTTCCACATTGTCCTCGTGCAATGCTGGTAATTTCACACACCCCCAGTCAGCCCCAAGTTCAAGATGTGAAAGATGAGTCTGCATGCTGACACTTTTTTGTTCCTGATGAATAAGTGGGGGAAGGAAAGAAGGCTGCTTATCAAATACAGTAATCCCTTGCCAATTTACACAATTCCGTGGCTTCAGTCTATCACGTTTTTCAAAAATATATTTATTAACAATTATGCTGTTTTGTGGTTGAATACGACCCCTTATAAGTTAAAAAAAAAAGTTATATTATATTATATTTAAGCAAATTGTTTTTATTTTTGTGTCTAAAAAATCATTTTCAAAAATGGTTAAATCAACTAAAATATGAATATAAGGCATCCAGAAGACACATTCAAAGATGCTGCGATGATATGTAGTATTCCACACTGGTCACTAGGTGTCAGCAATGTTATTGTAATGTTGGGTGAGACCTCCAAAACATACCAGACCTGATCACCAGAACAACAAGGTTTTATTGCAGGTTTGAATGATCCCACAACAGGCTCAATAATAACTAACACGGGCTACTTTTGCAGTTGTATTATTGTAGTGTTTCACACAGCACTTTATAAACCCCCGTCTGAATGATTGTCTTTACTGCTTTTAAAGTGACATCAATTGGAGGATAAAATACATTTAAAAAAGATAAAATACATATAGCACATTATTCCTTACACCCTGCAACAATTCATTCTCTTCTTCAGTACACAATTTAGTCCACGCACACACACATTTTACCCTCTGAGTGAGGTGGGGAGTGTGATGCTTCACGGAGCATGTCAATGGGAAAATGACTAGGGAGGGGATGGCTAATGATACAGCACAGAAATACACAGAAGTTTGGCAAAAAAGAAATTGCATCCATCAGTAGAGTTGTGTGTCGCGTATTGCATTGGCTTGTGGCGTTTGATACTAAATTATCTTACATGCACTGCCATTCCATAGCCCGTCAATGCACAGAACTAATGTATGTCTCCTCCCTACATATGTAACCTCTAATAGGAAACCTGACAGTCAGAGATGGCAAATGTTTTACAATTTAGCTCATACATTACAAAACAAAGACTCCCCTACATCTTGATTATTATTATTATTAGAGACTATGCCTCTTTGTGGTTGTGGAGTTAAAAACTGTGTAGCGACTTCATAATGTGTGTTGTCTTGTGCAGGTGGAATGTGGTGGGCATCCAGGGCTCCTTGATGAGCTACTTCACGGAACCCATCTATTTCTCCAGCATCATCCTTGGAAGTCTATACCACGCAGACCACCTCTCCAGAGCCATGTACCAGCGCATTGCAGATATTGAGGACCTCCCCCAGCAGTTCACGCTCAATAGACCTCTTCTCAGTGGTGAGACATTCCGTCAGCTCTTTAGAGAAGTCACGCTATACTTGTTTGCATAGTGCTTGTTATTTAGAGGCTCTCCTTGTGATATTTACTGTGAGAGAGAGAGACTGGAATCCAAATCCGCAAACTCATTTGTTTACTTGACTACAGCGGGAAGAAAGGTATTGCCTGTTTCTCCTGTGCTGATCTGACATTTACCTTGGGCTTGTGGAATTTGAACAGCACGTGCATTTTGAGCACTTTAACACATTTAAAATGCTTATACGGTCCATGGCTGCTGTTTAGATTGTTTTTCTAACTTTGTATTACTTTTGGCATCATGATATGGACATGTTTCTACCAGGGATCGTGCATCATCAGTTTGCATATGTCAAAATACTTAGAGTTCATGTTGCCTTATGCCAGTGGTTATCAGTGATTTTCTGTCACGCCCCCACAGGGGCCAGAAATGTTGTCACTACCCCCATTTTAAATACTTTTGACGACTGAAAATATCTATCTATTTATCTGTACTGTACAAACTAAATCTGAAACCGAAACCAGGAAAATGCAACAAAATTGAGAGCTGTGAAGTGTATTCAAGAGTCACTGCTATGTTTACACTAACATTGAAATTAGTCCCTGCTTCTTCCCTGTCAGTTCACCGCGCACCCTAGTAAACCAGCAAAATTAATGTGATGGACTGGCCGTCCCAATCCCTGGACCTTAATCCAATCGAGAACTTTTGAGGTGACATTAAAAATGCTGTTTCTGAAGCAAAACCAAGAAGTGTAAATGAATTGTGGAATGTTGTTAAAGAATCTTAGAATATAGGTCTCAAACTTGCGGCCTGCGGTCCATTTGCAAGACGATGTTTTGTGGCCCCCATTTTGATATAAAAATGTAATGTTATTGCTGCCCTCACGAGGAAGTGAAAAAAAGGCAAGTATTTATTTATGAGAAGAGTAAGATTAAAATTATCAATTGTTTATCCCAGCAACGGAATCGCGGGATGTCAATACTCAACATGACAGACATTTGTAAGACAGTCTCAAAAAGGACATTGGGAAGCAGGAAGTGCTCATCACAATATGAATGGCACAGTGTTGTGTGCGGGGCTGATGTACCAACCAATCTCAGTGGGGTTTAACACTCTCAGGTTTGTGACATCGACTGGGCTTTATGCAAGCAGAGAAACATTTTTCAATGAGTGAAAGTTAACACAGCGTTGCCATGGAGATTTTTTTTCTGTGCCAAGGTAAACGCGGACATTCGTCCCAGATCGGTGTTCACATCCAGTGTGACATTACACAATGTGTATCGGTTATCTTTCTCTCTGAATAAATCGATATCATCTTGGCATGACAGTAGATGGGGTTTGGTGCGCACAGCACATTTCGTCTGGTTGTGGTCTGGTCAGGTTCAGGAGTGCAGATCGTATTGACGGATTCCTTGTTTTTTTTTTGTTTTTTTTAATCTCGCTCCATATCCTGCGCTGTAGAGTGTGGGAGTGGAATTGATGTCAGGGCCATTTATAGGGCTGCACCGTTCTCCGTGCATCAGCTGAACAAGACACGCCAAATGAATTAAAATACACTTTATTCCACAGCCCCAAACATGTCTTTATCAAAACAATTGTGGCTCAGCTTTGTGAGAGGAAGCGCTGCCAGGTCCCTAGGAGTAAAAGGTAGGCAACAGGAGCCATTTTCAGAATAAATAAAATTGACTGAGGTTAAAAAATTGTAAAATGTAAGTTGAGAAGATTGGATTAAAAAAACATTTTTTATTTAAATTGTGCGTGTGTCTATGTGCGCCGAGGCTGCTGCCCAGCCTCAACCAGACTCCGCCTCATGCAGCCCCCAGGTAAATTGAGTTTGAGACCCCTGATCTACAGTATATGTGTTGGTTTAACAATACCAAAGTGGCCCTTGCATCCTTTCATTCTTCAGTATGTAGCCCTTGGTGGAAGTGTTTGGACACCCGGCAAAATCCACTGTATGTAGATAAGAATTTGCAAATGTGGGTGATAATAAACATTACGGGTCATAAATTCCTCAACAATGTAATTTTTGTCTATAAACATAACACTTCCCGCGACCCTGATGAGGATAAGCGGCATAGAAAATTAATGAATGAACATGAGACTTGCTTGAAAACTAGTTGCAGTGCGGCACAAGAGTGCATTGTTTTCCTCGGATGAATACAGTGTGAAAACAGTGTGTGCCCAATACATCACGTATTAACTTTTTACATGCCGTTACATCTGGCAAGCGCCAGTGCGCCAAAGAAAAGGATAGCATCTGAAAATGCACATCATTAAAAGCTCTTTTGGTCCTAACAGCTCGACTGTCAGGACCATCATTACGAAAAAAGATTATTGAATGCTACAAGTGCGATGGAGTCAGTGTAGTGTTACAAGAAGATGTGGGAGACTAAGAGGACTAGCAGGGGACAATAAAAAAAACACAGAGATAACCGTGTGGTGTTATGATAGTTTTGTATTTCGTTTACTGTATTTTATGTCCATGTGCCATGTGCCATTTTATGTCCATTGACTGGCGACAAGTCCATGGTGTACCCCGCCTCCCGCCCAAAGCCAGCTGGGATGGGCTCCAGCATACCCGCGACCCTAATGAGGATAAGCGGCATAGACAATGAATGAATGAATGAATATTTTGTCCATTTACGTGACTTTAGGTAGTCTTTTTACTACAACTCAATATTATTTGAAGGTAAGCTTACTGCATACATTACAGTGTAAGCTGTAAGTGAGGAACACAAAATATTTATTTCCAGTAGAAATGATGTGTTCCAAACTGTCATTGAAACCTCTATTGAGTGTACAGCAAGTGGAGGAGGTGTAAGCAGCAGACCCTCACTGGATGTTCTCCAACTGGTGGGCAAATGTGATAAAACATAATTCTTAAAAAGGTGAAATTAAAACCTTTTTCTGCTCTGCAGAGTTTGGAGCGGTGAGAGGCTGGAATGGGAGCCCTGTGGCTTTCATATTGTTTAAATCATCCACTCCACGTTCTGCCAGACTGAACCCAGGAGTTTAATACACTCAGTGCAAGACACATGGATTTATTGCTGTTATATATCTCCCATTTAGGCCTGTGAAATAGTGGAGGCCAATGCCCTTCAGGGAGTGCTATGTGGGTGGCCTCCACTCACAAATGAAAGTATGTTCTATAATATTCTTACTAAGTAGTTGTACCCTGGAATTGTGCTTGTTTACGACCTTGCTAGTGTGTTTTTTCTGTAAAAGCAGAATAATTGAGTCGTCTTTTGTATGGGACATTTTACACTCCCTATTACCGTTTCCGGTAAGTTTGAAGGTGCTGAGTACCTGAATGCAAGCTATCAGAAGGTTGGTACATTCCCATGAAGTCATCCTTGTTTATTTTTCCAGGCATAAGCAACGCAGAGGCCAGACAGCCGGGTAAAGCACCCAACTTCAGTGTGAATTGGACGGTGGGTGACCAGGGCCTGGAGGTTATCAACGCCACTACTGGCAAGGACGACATGGGCCGCGCCTCGCGCCTCTGCAAGCACACCCTCTATAGCCGCTGGGTGCGCCTCCACTCCAAGGTATGCAGTTGAAGAGTATAGTATGTCTGAATGCATAATAAAAAATTGAATTCTGCTGCCTTTCTGTATCACGACTTTTCAAAAATATATTAATAAATTGTGTTTTTTTGGGTTTGAATATAACATATTATTATTAAATAGTGAAAGTAATTATAATAATACATATTTAAGGGCATTTTACACATTTGTTTGCCTAAATGAAGCATTTTTAAGCATAAAAATGGCTAAATGTAGTTAAATATAAATAGTGTATACATATAAGGCATTCAAGAATTGCCACCCCTGCTCGTCGCCTCTCATTGCTGGCAACACCAGAGTGGAATGAAGTCCAGCCCCTCTCGAGAGGACTGGTTCCAGAGCCCTTGCCGTGCGTTGAGGTGAGTCCCGACTATATCTAGCCGGAATTTCTCCACCTCACGCAGCAGCTCAGGCTCCTTCCTCGCCAGAGAGATGACATTCCACGTACCGACAACTAGCTTCTGTAGCCGAGGATCGGACCGCCAAGGCCCCTGCCTCCGGCCGCCACCCAGCTCTCTTTGCACCCGACCCCTTTGGCCCCTCTCACGAGTGGTGAGCTCATGGGAGGGGGGACCCACGTTACCTTTTCGGGCTGTGCCCGACCGGCCCCCATGGGTGGAGGCCCGGCCAGACGCTCGCCATCGTGCCCCACCGCCGGGCCTGGCTCCAGAGGGGGCCCCGGTGACCCGCGTCTGGGCGAGGGGAAACGAAGTCCAATTGTATCATTCATCATTAGGGTCTTTTGAGCCACTCTTTGTCTGGTCCCTCCCCTAGGACCTGTTTGTCATGGGTGACCCTACCAGGGGCATGACAGCCCCCGACAACTTAGCTCCTAGGATCATTGGGACACGCAAACTCCTCCACCACGATAAGGTGGTGACTCATGGAGGAAGACTTTCAGAAGACTTATTCAAAGACGTGATCTGTAGTATTGTATAACACGTTCATGTTGGGCAGCCATGCATGTGACGAGGCTACCCTATTGCTTACTGTCCCATTCTGCTTCTCCTCTTCTCTCCTTCTTCGTCAGCTGTCTTCCGTGTTGCGGATCAAGGTGCTGAAGCCCACTTCCTACCACGACGCCAAGCAGGCGGCCACAGAGTACCACTCCGCCAAGCAGGCGCTCATCAAGGCTTTCCACAAGGCCGGTCTGGGGGCTTGGGTCAAAAAGCCCATTGAGCAAGACCAGTTCACACTCAGCTCCTGAGGGAGCAATTTTACCAAGAGATTCTGATCCCCCAAACTCCTCCTGTTAGTCGTCACCCCTCACTGAACCGGGCCTGAAAGAGAGGTAGATCCGTGTTAGGAGCCCCGCCCACATAGAACTTTGCCTCCGTCCGTGTTTGCACGCACTTGCAGCTGTTAACCTGTTGTTCAAATAAATGTGCATAGTTTATTCAGCCATCCTCATCTCATGAGGGTCATTCCTAAATGTGGATTTTCATGGTCTTGTTTTTTTGTTTTACAATTTTTTGTTTGATATCAACTGTGGGTAAAACTGGAATCTGTAGAAAACATTTTGTCTTTTTTTTTTCATTATCTTGAATTTATGTTGTTGGGTGATGCATGTTGTCAGATTAGGGTGAAACGTAGCCTAGAGATGCTCAGGCTGAAGCGACTGATAACAGACCTAATGTTATACTAATTGTAATTACTATGATGAGAAAAAATGCATCATCTGCAGGATGTAAATGTAGTGCTGAAAGAAAGAGTAGTAGTGCGTAGTAACGTGTGAAATTCTAATCTTAGTATCTTTTATTAAAAATGGTAAGAGTCACGTTGGCCTTTTTCTGCTCACTTTGGGAACAAAACAAGTCAGGTGTCACAGCAGCGACGTAGGTTTGTCTTATTGATTTTTTTGCTCGTGTATTTGTTGTGATGGTATCATTAATGGGGGGGGGGGTGTTGTAGTCCCTACCTGGGTCTTGTTTTTCTTATCTAAGCTGTGTGTGTGTTTGTGTGTGTGTGTTAGGAACACATACAGAGTGTGAAAGAATAGCGGCATCTTCCTCAACAGGCAGCTTTCAGTCTATTTTATACATTTGTGCTTATTGTTTGGTCAAAATGGAAAAAGGGGTTCAGGGGATTTGTTTTATTAATGGTGGTCTTTTATAGATTATAAATTATACAGCAGTTTAAAAAAATTATTGATCCGAATGGTTGATATTTTTGTATGTATCCAAGTACATATCTGCTGCCAGTAAAATGTATTTAAAAATACTCACTATGCAAAAATTGCCCGATATAGTTTATTTAATGTATACTATTTACCACATTGTTGACAAGTGAGCGTCCATTTTAATGTAGAAAGCTAATAATTAGTCATGCTAATGTCACTTTAAAGCTAAACTCAGAGCATGTTCACGCAAGAATTGAGACAGATTGGAACAAAAAGGTATTTATTATTGATTAGTAAGGGTGGAAAATTCTGCAGTTTTGATACTGTTTCAAAGGCAAGTCATCACAGGGCCGCCAGTATTGGTGATAAAGATACTGATACCGATACTTTTTACTTGAATTTTTTTCACAATCATTGAATTTTGTGATTTTGCCTTTAATTTGTTCATCAATATGTTCAAATATATGTTCAAAATACAAAAGTATATTTTTAGCAACAAACTCATTTGCAAACAATGTAACAATACGGTGTAAAAATGTTAGTAATAAATAAATAGTAATAAAATCATGGCAGTGCAATGTGACTAACCAGATTACATACTATTATCAGTATAATAGTATTCCTACATGGCAAACAAGTCACCAGTAAGTGCAGTAGATTCTCAGAAAACAAACAAGGCCCAGCATTCATGATGTGCACGCTCTTAAGGCCGTGCAATTGGGGAATTAGTTGAAAGGGGTGTGTTAAAAAAATAGCAATGTGGCATTCAATCAGTGATCGATTTTGTGAAAAAACAGGTGAGAATCAGGTGGCCCCTTTTTAAGGATGAAACCAGCACTTGTTCTCTTTGAAAGCCTGAGAAAAATGGGTCATTCAAGACATTGTTCAGACGAACAGGGTTCTTTAATTAAAGAATTTGATTGGCAAGGGGAACACTTATGAAGAGGTGCAAAAACATGATTTCCAATGCCTTTAAATAGAGAGCAAAAACAGAGACACGTGGTAGAAAACAAAAGGCAACTATCACAATGGATCAAAGAATAGCCGGAATGGCAAAGGCTCAGCCAATGATCAGCTCCAGGATGATCAAAGATAGTCTGGACTTACCTGTAAGTACTGTGACAGTTAGAAGACGTTTTGTGAAGCTAATCTATTTACAAGAATCCAACGCAAAGTGCCTCTGTTTAAAAAAAGGTATGTACAGAAGAGGTTAGAATTTGCCAAAGAACACATCAACTAGCCTAAAGCGAAATGGAGGAACATTTTGTGTACTGATGGGAGTAAAATTGTTATTTTTGAGTCCAAGGGCCGCAGACGACCCCCATTTATCACATTCCAGGGATCATGGATCAGTTTGCATATGTCAAAATACTTAATGTCATGTTGCCTTATGCTGAAGACAGAGGACATGCCCTTGAAATGGGTGTTTCAACAAGACAATGACCCCAAACACACCAGTAAATGAGCAAAATCTTGTTATGTTATGTTATGTTATGGAGTGGCTAGCCCTGGACCTTAATCAAATCGAGAACTTGTGGGGTGACAACAAAAATGCTGTTTCTGAAGCAAAACCAAGAAATGTTAATGAATTGTGGAATGTTGTTAAAGAATCTTTGAGTGGAATAACAGCTGAAAGGTGCCACAAGTTGGTTGCCTCCATGCCACACAGATGTGAAGCAGTTATAAAAACCACTAAATATTAGTTTAGTGTTTCACAGGAATGCAAAAACCTAGAAGCAAAAAGGTTTGTACAAAATAGTTTTGAGTTTGTAAAGGCAACGGCAGACAGTATTTTTTATAACATACCCCTTTCAACTAATTGCCCAATTGCACAGGCTTAAGAGCGTGCATATCATGAATGCTGGGTCTTGTTTGTTTTATGAGAATCTACTGCACCTACTGGTATCTTGTTTGCCATGTAGCAATAAAAATATAGTAATAACAGTGATTTATTTGGTTAGTCGCATTGCACTGCTATTATTTTGAACACTACTGTATGCCCATAAAATGTCTATTTTTGACAGCAGCACCACATTCCCTACAAACATGTTGCCGATCTCCAATTTTGGGTTAATGAAGCTGACTGCTGTAATTATTTGATCTGATTTAGCTCCAGAACCCTCCCCTTTTCTCTTCTGTTGCCATTGTTCACTCACCATATTTAGGTTTAAGCCCTAAATATGCCCAGCACACTTATCACTGAACAGCTAGAGTCACAGTGTAGCCTTCAGCCTGGTTGTGTGGCTGGTAGACTAAATGGCAGTTATCACAGGGGTGTTCAAACTTTTTCCACCAAGGATCACATACTGAAAAATGCAAGGGCCACTTTGATATTTTGTAAACCAACACATGTAGATATCCTAAATTTAAAGAGAACAATGCATCTCAGCTCTGCTATGTACTGTAGGTGAAAAATACCATTATTAGTATGAACTTGTCATTTTTTCATTTTTTCTTTCTTTCTTTACAAATATTTCAAATTTTCTCTTAAATAATCTTTGTAAAAAATAAAAAAAGGAATAATATGACTTATCTCATAATATTACAGGCATTTTTCCCCAACCACCATTCTAAAAATTACAATGATTTTGTTTATCTTGTAAACCGACAACTTTACATTTTTTTCCTTTATATTTAAACTGTATTCTACTTTTTACTTAGTTATTGCTACTTACTAGGTTATTTTTCCCTAATATTATGAGTTTATTCTTGTGAAATTGCGACTTTTTCCCATTAAGTTATGACTTTTGTTTTTTTAATATTTTGATTTTATTCACGTAAAATTGCAGCTGTTATTTCAAATTTCTCCTTGTAAATTTTGTTTTTCTTGTAATTATGACTTTATTCCCGTAATATTTTTGACTTTATTCTGTTAACATTAAACATGTTTCCACAACCTAATTTTCCAAAGATTGCAACTTTATTTGTTGCTGTTTTTATGACATTAAATGTTTCAGCTTTATGCTACTAAAATTATGTTATCTTTCCTCATAATATTGAAACATTCTCATAAAATTACTATGTTTTCTTGTTTGTTTACAAATTGTTTCATCAAACATTTCTAAATATTTATTCTTTTTAAATTACTGCAGATTTTTCCATTTTTGGCCATGAGCCAATAAAAAACCCTGCAGGCTCTGAATGGCTGGGAGGCCGCACTTTGGACATCCCTGTTTTATCATAACAATTTACCATCACATCTTAACTTGTCTTCACCTCGCTGTCTGACTGTCAAAGCTTGTGCTTCCATAGCCAAACAAACATTTCCGTTTCACAGCACAACACTATGTTGTGTTTAAGGACTGCTGAACAAAGTATGAAATATCCATGTTAATCGTTGAAGCCGAAAGACATAAATGGGCTTTTTCAACAGTGATACATGAACATACATATACATTTTACCCTTATTATTATGCATTATAAATAATCATCAACTTGGGGAGAGTGATGTGTTTTCTGTGGAAAAAACTGCCTTTTTGCTGAGAAAGGAAACCTTTTTTTTGTCTAAAAACCCACTACTCTGCAGGGCTATGACTGCTGAATAACAAACATGTGGGGAAAAATTAACATAGAAGATAATGAAGATATAAATCTTATGACTATAGCATCGACCCGATACTGATACTACAAAATAATACCAACATTTGAATTGGTCCGTCCACCCTTTCTGATATTAGAACATTGACAGGTTTTTTTTACATTTCAGTTGTTTGCATTAGGTCGGCAACATTGTTGTTCTGCCGAAATCTAGTGTTTTCAAACTTGTGGATGTAGAATATGTTTGGGTTGAAAAAAAACAAAAACATTTGCACAGCTTTCGGTGTGTGATAAAATGAGTTTGATGTCAGGTGGAGGTGGTTGCATGACATTTATCATAAAACCGCTGAAAAACAAAACGATAGTAACGTAAAGGTTATCTCGTCGAAACAACGCTGCGTGTTATCCGAGGTCAGTGGTGTTCAAAGTGCGGCCCATAGCTGTTTTTAGAGGCCATCAAAAGATTCTAAAAGTACAAGAAAAAACAGCCCAAAAAGCTGTAGGTTAACAAGGGTGATGTCAAAAATTTTGAAGAATAAAGTCTGAATAGAAAAAAGCATAATTTTATCAGAATAAAGTCAAAATATAAAAAATATTAAGACAAAAAAAGCTGTAAACAATATTAGGAGAATACATTCACAGAAGGGGAAAGAAGTTAGAACAAAAGTCGTAATTTCAGGAGAATAAAGTAAAAAGACAAAAACATAATTAAATAAAGGTCAAAATATTAGGAAAATAAAGTCATATTATCAACGGAAAAAGTTGTACATTTAGGAGAATAAAGTCAATAATAAGACAAGAAAGTTACAATCTTACAAGAAATAAAGTCAGAAATTAATTAACATAAGGTTATAAGACAAAATAGTCTGAATTTTACAAGATATGAGGGGGGGAAATCATTTTAAATGCATCATTTAGAAACATTAAAATGTGTAATAATTTGGAAATATTAATAACGCTAAAAATAAAGTTGCATTTTTTGGAATATTGAGTTGTGAAAAAGTTATAATAATCAAACTCTTATGGGAATAAAGTCACAACATGAGAGAAAACAATTCAGAGAAGAAAAATAACATCAAAACACTTGAAAAATGAGCAAAAGTTAAAAAAATGTACTGTAAGGAAGAAAAGTGCAACATAACAACACAGATGCTGGCTGTTTTTTCTTTAAATAAGGTTTATATAACTTAGAAAATGTAAGTGGCCCCCACATCCTTTGATTTTCCGGTATGCCACCCTTGGTGGAAAAACTTTGGACACCCCTGACCCACATGGTCGTTGTGGAGTCAATGTCTACTTCAGAAACACGTTCTTTGTGAGCATACTTGACTCTTGTACTGATGAGGGTAAATTCTCTAACCGGTCAAAAACATTAGTGTGTGTGTGTGTGTGTGTGCGCGCGCATGTGGGTGGGTGGGTGGGTGTGTGTGCGTGCGCGCAGGCTCAGGCTGCTTTAAGCATACTCTGGAATCTTCACCAAAGATGATGTCCATGTGTGTGGCGTTTTTTGTTTGTTTATTCACAATCTGCTGAACAATGTTTGGGGGGAAAGTGTGTGAGGTTTCTTTTGTGTATATTGTAACCCACCACCATGATTGCTGAATTATTTGTAAATAAGCAATGACGTCAATGACTAATTGTGTACTTCAGATCTTCCCACCCTGAACTGTTTGTCCTTTTTTGCTGGAATTGTGAACATGTTTCTATTTCAATGTCAGTATTAATGGTTCTCCAGTATGTGGGCTCCATTAAGCATGGCACCAGCACTGCCGTGATTATTCCAGGCCTCACCGTCATTGTAGCCAACAACACAAGAAAAACAACATTATGCACTGTACTGTATGTACCGAGCCTCAGCATCTAGCGTCTGGCACGTGTGGTGTCAGAAGTATCTCTCAAGTTGTCACTTTAGAATTGAGAATCTTCCAGATTTGAATGTCAAGAGAAAATTGGATGTTTTTTAAAGAAAACAAAATACGAATCCTGCACCAAAGTCCCATGCAATACCCCTCATGTCTTCTGTGATGTCACTTCATTGCCACACCCCCTTTCCAGACTGAGCTCTTTTGTAGATTTGCCCTTAAAGACTTCCTGCTTGTTTTTTTTTTTCCTCCTTTCGACTGCACTGAAGATGTCAACTGATGATGTCACACTAAGAACCCGTCCCCTTGCCGTGGAGACAAGAACTGAACTGAATTGTCTTCGCCCCCCCACCCCTTGTAAATTTTGAATGATGCTCAGTGCCCCCACTCCCAATGTGTGAAATCTCAACAGTAAAACCTTGCATGTATTTACCAACACTGACGCTGCACCTCGCATGATTAACTTTTAAAGGACTCGTGTAGAGAGAGAAAAAAGTAACAAAAGAATAAAAGAGTTCCTAGTTTACTTCTGTATGTGTGTTGGAATTGTTTGTTAATACCGCTTCTTCATTCTTGGTTAGATGTTCATCTTGTCACAATGCAGAAATTGATACACTGATACTGCACTGAATGAGGAGGATGCTCAACTACCAGAAGACTTGGAATGGATATATCGTGGTTGCTGGGCTTTCGTTCCAAAAGGTCACCCAAGAACTGAATTGTACCAAAATGCAATTGTTCCCATCAGAAATAATGTAAATCCATACCATTTGTTCCAGAACTTAGGCTATGTTCACACTGCAGGTCATTTCTTAATTTTTTACTCATATGCAACCTGTATTTGATTTTTTCATGTCAGTGTGAACAGCACAATTCCGATTTTTTTCAAATGCAACTCAGGTCTCATTTGTATGTGGATATAAATCGGGTATGTATGCGATGCGACTGAAGTGGCATGCATCCGACATACACAGGCGTGTTTTTCTGTGCTTACCGAGACTTTAAAGGCAGACAGTCGTGTAAAGGCATAGGTTATGGTGCAAGACCTGGATACATGTACTTACCGTTGTAGGCAAAAGTTCTTCTCATCCGAAAATGATTTTTATAATATGTTAGTGAAGCAGCTGTCGGCAATGTTTTGCCACTCCACCAACACACTCTGTACATTACGTTTGACTTTACAATCCTATTGACAGATGCTACCGTCGTACTCTGCTACAACTTTTTTCTAGAATCCAGTAGTGTTTCTCGCCGCCTTTGTCAAAGTGTGATCTATGAACAAACATCCCACACACACACCTAATAAAGATGACTAAATGATTATCTATCTGGAATCTGTCTATAGTGTCCTAGAACTAAAAGAACCACTATTCATTCTTTACAGAGACTGAGTCTGGACACTCAATTCTGAAGACTAGTTTGTTGGGCACACTGTATGGTCGTACAATAAACTGAAACCGAATCCTACAAAAAATTGGATCGTACCAAAACCAAAGCACTACGGTAATTTGACATCCACGAGAACGGCACCAATTGCTCATACAAAGATGCTCAACCCCTCCCTCTAATTTTACATCTGCAGTCAAATCTGCTATTAAGAGACTAATAAGAGACATATAAAAATGTAATTTCACAAAAAACAATCTAAAAATGTATGCAATAAATGATACAGTAAATATATTGAGAAAAATAGAATAACTTAATATGAAGAAAGAAAATAGTAGCATAAAGTTGAAATAAAGATAAAATACATCATTTTTATATGGCACAATTTTACAAGAACAAACTTGTAATAGTATGAGAAAAATGTCATTTTAGTTGCATGATGTTGAAATATTAAAGAAAAATAAATAAATTTTAAAAAAAGTTATATTATGTTTTGAAAAGTAAGTTGGCGAAAAAGTTTTTTTAACTAATTATTTAAATCCAATTTTATTTATATATGAATTGAATATTATGGGATAATGTCAAAATACTTTACATTATGGAAAATACACAAGAAGAAAGTTTAAATAGTTGGAAAATAAAAAACTGCTTAGAGTAAAGTCAAAATATTGAAGGAAATATTCTAATGAGGAAAAAAGTGGCAATTTTATCAGAATAAACTTGTAATATTTTGAGGGTTAATTGTAGAATTTCAGTAGCAAAGAGTTGAAATATTTGTAAAAAAAACAAAACGTTTTTAAGTCACCATTATGAAAAATAAAGTAGTAATTTTTTAAAGTTAGGTTGGGGAAAAGGATATAATGTGGGTCATGATATTATGAGAAAAGAGTTTACAAAGTTTATTTAAGAAGAAAGTTGTAAAAAAGAAAAAACAGAAAAAATAATGAAAAAATTACCAACGTTCATATTAATACTTTGCATTTTCACATATATGACAGACAAGATGCATTTTTAAAGAAATATATATTCTAACTTCTGAGCATATCTTTATGTGTTGGCTTATCAAAGTAGTCCTCTTTTTTCAGTATGTGGCCCCTGGACAGCACTTGATTTAAGCAAAGTAAAGGATGGAGTTATGGAATGAAAGAGAACTTACTCTAAAAAACAGAAGATAAAGTACCAAGCAGCTGGAAATACAGTATGTATTCATAAGACTGGGTGGCAGTGGCTGAGGAGGCAGAGCAGCTTGTCCAGAAACCGGAAGCTGACTCCACTTTCTCCATCCCAGTCAGTGTTGTAGTGTCTGTGGTCAAGACTGTTCACCCAACTTTCCTTCTATGCTGCCCACACGATGAATGTTCAGTCTACTCTAGATGAAGATCACCACCAGAGTGTGACTTGGGGCGGGGGGGGTATTGAGCTTCACTGAGAAGTACTTTGGGTATCTTAAAAGGTGCTAAATAAATCAAATCCATCACACAGACCAGCCAGCCTACCTTCAGTGATGTATAATGTTTTCTTCTCCAAAGAATTCTGCAACTACGATATTTGACCAAAATCAGCCAAGAGAAGCAGGAAGGCTCCAAGGACTATGAAAGTGCATTTCAGCCCATCGAGTTCACATCTCTAGAGAAAAACCAAGGGGTAGATTCAGCCTACCTGTATCTTCATTTCATTTGACCTGGACAATGAAGCCACTGCCGCTCTAAGTGTTCATTGGGAAGGCGAGAGGATGGAGTTAGAGAGAGGAGCAAGCCATGTCGCCAAAGCTTTTTCTGACAACGTGTCATCAAAAAGAAGCAGTCGATATTGATGGTCTGTCACATCTCCTTTATGTGCATGACATCATTTTAAATGGCAGCTCACCAGAAGAACTTCAATACCTGCTTCAAGATATCCAGAAAGAAAGTAAAGCAGTTGGCCTCAACACGCATGAAAGGATAGACTGTCCACCTCTCAGTTGCCGATGCCGGTATCAACCGATCCCGATACGTGCATGCCGAGGGTGTAACAATGGTACAACGCCCTTTTGTGGGGTGTTCTTGTAATTTGTTTTGCTTTTTGGATTTCTGTTTTGCACTTCTCGGCTGGACCAGTCCAGGGTGTACCCCGCCTCCCGCTCCAAGTCAGCTGGGATAGGCTCCAGCGTGCCCGTGACCCTAATGAGGATAAGCGGTATAGAAAATGGATGGATGGATGGATGGATGGCACTTCTCGGCTGCAAACATACACGGATAATGTGTGTACCAAATCCTCGGAGCTAATTGATCCAAATGTTATCGCTTCCTTTCTGGGATTTGGTACATCCCCTTCTGTGTGGTGTAATTGTAATCTCTTTTTCTTGTAGTGTTTTGCACTTCTCAGCCGTTGTACTAAAATGACGTTTATCAAGCATACAACAAATGATTCTTGGTCATGGAAGTCTTTGAAGAAGCTGGGAAATGTGATGAGCTTCTACCAAGTTAGGAGAATTGGTCATGGTTGGGCAGCCTTTAAGTATTTCATTAAAGTAAACCTACCATAGTCTAACTGGGATCCTACACCTTTTTAAAATACCTCAAAATCCCACTTAACCTTCCTCATAATGAACTACGTTCTTAACTTCCTACCAAAATCCAAAGAAAAACAAACTGGTTAACTGGTCCTTTGAGTTCTCATCAATACCCTCACACCTCCAGTGACGTCAAGCATGACGGCAATTCAAATTTCAGAGTTGTGTGTGGCTTTTGAGCAGTGTGGCCAACTTGGCGATTTTGGCGCTAAATCTGGGGACACATTTTCTCAAACACGACTAGCAACCAATCTAGCAACTTTTTCTGTTGTTAAAGAGTTTTCTGGTATTTGGGGACTTAACAGTGAAAGCATGTGTTGTTCTGTAGTTTGCGTGCTCGCTGAGCAGCACCGGGTGCTGCCGAGAGGGCCGCCCCAAAGCTGTCAGTGCATGAGCATACAGGAGCTCAACGTATCAACGATGCACGCACGAGGCACCAAGCCTAAGCTGTGTAGCCTTTGAGAGATGCTGAGGTAAAATATTCAACTTATTTTATTTTGATGAAGTGATGGCTAATTTCAAATGAACAAACCAAGACTTAAGTTTACTTGTAGTTCTAAACGTGATTAAGGTGGTGATATTGGCTTTTTTTTGCCATATGCCAATGTTGTCCAACTCTCACTTTCCAATTCTGATATCAACCGATATGTGTAATATCACATATCTCCTGTCGGAGGATTAACACAAATCTGTTGTGAAACTAATGGATGAAGCATCAGCAGGTAGCATCTCGACGTGGCTGTAAACAACATTGTACTACTCGGGTCAGCAAACATGTGAGAAAAACTTGTGATTGGACATGCCAAAGCATCCAAAGCATTCGTTTGACATAGACAGGGCTGGTTATTCACTGTGATACAGTCCATGATTTTCCGATTGGTAGTTTTTTCCCTGGGAATTGCAAGTATTGAAGAAAGAAAGTTCTGCCTTGCACATCCAAAGCTTTGGAGTTTATTGCAAATTTAGTTTAAAAACTTTCAAATTGGAAGGAGACAAATGCTAGTCAGGCACGGCTGTTTACACACTTCAGACGCGGTTTGATGAGGTTTTTGCGCAGGTAAATACAGAAACCCATATGTACTATAAACTTATATACTGCATTTTCAGTTTTTATTATATAGAAACAATCCAATACCAATATTTGCCAGTATTACATTTTTATGCCAATATCGGGCCGATAATACCGGTGGGCCGACATTATCGGACATCCCAAGAGCGAACCCTCGGACGTGAACAGAAGCAGGCAGGTTGGAGGTGGTGTATTTGTCTTTAATGTAGACAACAGAGAAAACAGAAAGCGATGGTGCTGTCGCACAGGACTGGAGAGTGAGCACCATGGGCAGTAGAACATACATGAGCCTCGGGGTAGCCAACCTGGTGGACCGGGTCACGGGACGTACCGTCTGGGAGACGCTGGAGTGAAGCTGGACTGGAGTCCAGAACTGCAGGAACAAACCAGAGCTTTGGAAAAGAGGCACCGTGCGAGTTCGTACGTGATCCTTCCTGAGTGGAAGAGAAAAATCCAGCGTCTGCCAGGTGCGAACCCTCTGTTTATAAAGGGTGTCCGCAGATTACGTGCAGGTGCGTCCCCTGGCCCCGCCTCAGGTTGCCGTGGCAGCTCCTGCAACCAAAAGCACACGCCCAGGAGAAGGCGAGGAAAACACAAAAGGCAACGCAAGTGAACGTAACACAATAGCTACTTTTCTTACTGAGGAATTGGCAACAGTGCTTTTGACACGTGCACCCCAAGAAATAGAAAGTAAAGTGGAATAAGTAAAGTAAAGTAGACTCAAACATCAGGGACATTACCCACAAAAGTGCGGCCCTGGGGCCATTTTTGGCACTCAGCATATTGTAAAAATTAAACATGTTAATTGTGCACTGCGGCCTAGCGGTTAGCACGTTGGCCACACATTCAGGAGATCTGTAAGATGTGGCTTCGAACGAATCTCCTTTGGGCATCTCTGTGTGGAGTTTGCATGTTCACCTCGTGCGTGTGTGAGTTTTCTCTGGGTACTCTGGTTTCCGCCCACATTCCAAAAACATGCATGTGAGGTCAGTTGAAGACCCTAAATTGTTCTCTGGTGTGGGTGTGATTGATTGTTTGTCTATATGTATCCTGTGACTGACTGGCAACCAGTCCAGGGTGTACCCCGCCTCTCGCCCAAAGCCAGCCAGCATAACCCTGCAACCCTCGTGAGGCTACGCGGTATAGAAGATGAATGGATGGATAAATGAATTCATTATTGTTGGCACAAATGACAATTTCCTTCAAGTATCATGTATTTAAAAACCCCAACTTATTGAGATATATTTTATTAGATCTGACACTAATTTGCTTTATCACCTATAACACAAAGATGTTTTGTTTAGATAGCTTAACATATTGACCTAGAGTATATTGGATTGGTTTTAGCATATTTAATGTACAAAATGTAACAGAGAGTCCCCCATCCACCAACACACACAAAAATCAAAATGATGCTTGTGCAAGGTTTATGTGCTGTAGTCAATGAAGGCTGGTTTACTTTCCACAATAAATGCATAGCAAGGCCGTGCAATTAAGGTTCAATGTGGCTACAACATGAATTGAGAAAAAGAGTGCATGTGGTTCTTTGTTGCCAGCAGCAGAGTGGCTGTCAGGTGAGAGAAAATTACAAATCATTAGCTTTGTCCGCCACTAAATGGGAGTTGCACTCTTGTTCAAGGCCCACATTTCCATTTCAATTTTCTGCTCAACAGACTTGATGTATGGTGAGAATCGCATGGCAAGATCAGTCTCCACCTTGCCACCCTGTTATCCACTGCTACAGTACCCCTGTGACCTTCTGTGCGTGTGTGTATGTGTAGAACCTTGTGTTCAAGGCAAATGGATGATTAGGAGAGTGAATCTCAGGGTAATAACTATTTTAAGGAGATTAAAGAGCATCCACTGTAGTAAACAGCATCTCATCCACACTGCTCTGCACAGAACCTTTTATACTATACTGCTGCTATTGCCCTTCTACCACTCAACATGTTCGAAAAGGAGTAGAAAGAAGGAAAACTTAAGGAAAAACAATAATTGAGAACAACTGGTATAATATCTTGACATCATTACGACTAACAAAACATAGAAAAATAACCAGCACAATGGCACCAAGGGGTCAGCCCTCAGGTCATCTCTGTCAAACTCGTCAAACACCGCGATGATAGGACCAAGCCCGGTTTGTCATAGCGATGCTGGCGTTTCTGGTGGCTGATAAGGTTTGATGTGCTGAAGCTTGATGTTTATTGCCCCTCAGTGCAGACAGAATGTTGGCAGAGAATTTACTGGACTGTCAAAAAAAAAACTGAGGTCTGTAGTGCCACATTATGTTATATTGGTGCAATATGGAATATTGTAATACATTTTCACATCATGGTGTAATACCGCTGCATTTTGTAACAATTTCCACGTTTTATAATAAAATCTTTGAACTTTGTAATAAATTTTGACGCATTTTGTAATAACCCCACATCAACAAATAATCAACAAAAATTAACCGTATTGATTATAATGGAGAAGGTGAATGGAGAAGCTACCTAAAGACAAAAGCCACACTAACTATTACTGACATAACAATTAACAGTACATTGAAATGTCAGAAGGCATTCATACATCCAATATGGATTATATTTTGCTAATATTATACATGATGTAAAGCATAAAAAACACAAATACAAATATGAACCAAAAGAAATATTTATTCTATCTTCAATTGCATATTAATGCCACAAGATGATAAAAGTGAATGAACATTAAATAGTCTAATAACACAAACAGTGCAATATTTTCAGTAGACGAAAAATATATATACACACATATATACACACACACATATACTGTATACATACATATACACGTATGTACTGCACTTGTTTATTATACAAACACACACGTGTGTGTATGTATATATATATATATATATATATATATACATACATATATATATATACACACATATATATATACGGTACAGGCCAAAAGTTTGGACACATATTTTCATTCAATGTGTTTTCTCTTTTTAATGACTATTTACATTGTAAGATTGTCAAAGATATGAATGAACACATGTGGAATTATGTACTTACCAAAAAAGTGTGAAATAACTCTAAATATGTCTTATATTGTAAAAACATATTTTATGTCTTATTTTATTCTGATAGCCCTGCAAACCCTTGGTGTTCTGTCAATGAGCTACATGAAGTAGTCACCTGAAATGGTTTTCACTTCACAGGTGTGCCTTGTCAGGGTTACTTAGTGGAATTCCTTGTCTTGTTAATGCGGTTGGGACCATCAGTTGCGTTGTGTGTGTCCAAACTTTTGGCCTGTACTGTATGTAGACATATAAAATGCTGCACAGTGGCTGAGTGGGTAGCATGTTGACCTCACAGTCAGGAGGTTCTGGGTTCGAATCTGCGTTGGGCATCTCTGTGTGGAGTTTGCACGATCTCCCCGTGCGTGTGTTTTCTCCGGGTACTCCGGTTTCACCCCAATTGGCGACTCTAAATTGTCCTTTGGTGTGAATGTGAGTGTGAATTGTTGTATGTCTGCCCTGCGATTGACTGGCGACCAGTCTAGGGTGTACCCCGCCTCCCACCCAAAGTCAGCTGGGATAGGCTCCAGCATCCCCGCCACCCTAATGAGGAGAAGCGGTATAGAAAATGGATGGATATATATACAAATAGCAATGAAATGAATGGCATGCTGGCTCAGACATTGCAAGGTCTGCGTCAAGTGCTGGTGTACCATGGTGTACCAGAGCACCATGATGAAAACTGCGCTACTGCAACAGCAACTCTGTTGGAATGCTACTATTCCAGTAAGCCTGTGGTTACTTCAAAACCCACAATCAACACTCAGTATTCCAACATCCACAACAATGGCAACTGCTATCACAACGTGAGACAGATGAGGTACAACACAGTACAGGATGGCCTGATAATTATGCGCCCCTAATAATTTTACTCCACATATTGCTATGCTAATGTAAAATTATCGGTGCCGTGTGGCTGTACAGATATCTTTTAATGTGATTTTCCCAAAGCTGTCACTTTCACAAATTTTTGCAGTATGGTTAGTTACTGTAATGTGCTTTTAGAATTATTTCTAATATCACCACACAATAATTAGAATTGTGGTTACACGGTCAACCAATTTCCAGCTAATTTTATCATTTATTATGACGCCTCAGAATTTTTCATACATCTGGTCAATGGCTACAGGAATCATTAAATGGCATAGTCCAAAATGAATCTGGACCTGCCTGCTTAGTTCAGCATGCCCCGTATACCAAGGTCGGCTGAATGGGGTCGGCTAAATGCCCAGGCTGTCAACTTGATGCCCTGCGTTATCTCTGAAAGGGAAGTTTGCACTCATGCACACTATCTGACACTTGTGTCATAAAGTCATTAAAGTATTTTGAATAAAGTTTTGACGGGGTGCATCTTTTGTAGAACCTATGTTACTGGTTGATCAGCTCAGAAAATCCCCTGACCAGCTGCATGCAAGTTAGGCCATTCCAAGCAATGCTACGAATCTGTGCTTTGGCGTTAAATATTGTGACTAAATACTACGGAGACAGACGAAAGAGGAGAGAAGCAAAGTGTCAGGGAAAGAAGATAGAAAGGAGTAATAGATGTGGATAAAGAGGGCAGTGAGACGAGTGAATGGTGCAGGGTTTTCTGCTATTACCACATAACATTTGTTTGTTTTTTTAGGTTCAGTGATTGTCTGGTTTTATCAAATCACCTTTTTCATTTGTTCAGTGTTTCCACTGTGATTGTTTTTACTCACTGCTGTATGATCTTTCCTGAACAAAATGCAGTAATTTGCAAATAATGTAGAAAATAAACCGTTTTGGTTCTGATATTGTTCCCTGAGGTATGCCAACAACTCTTATCTACACATGCAGACGTATTTCAACCTGACAAATTGCTTCCTGGCTGTTACGTAGCTTTTAACTCGGTAAAAAACCCACAAATAAACCATATCCTACCATACCAAGTTTGCTCTTCATCTGTATTGTTTTTGAGTAGCGAAGAAGCAGCCACCAATAACCTCAAAGTGAAGCTGAGGAATGCGCTCAAAATACATAGAGTAACTTGGACTCAGATTGGATTTCTTTTGATGGAAGAGACGTACGTAATGAACCCCACAGGGACCCTCTGACAAGGACTGAGAAAATGCTTTTGAAGACAGCAGTAATGCTAAACCATACATGAAATACAGGCCGAATTGGGAGTGACTAGCATGGAAATGACCACAGAAACTTGCCATCAGCTGTTGTTCTTGGATTATTTTTATATACACTATATTAAACAAGACCTCTACAGGTGTGTGTGTGTCAGATAGAGCGAGCGAGAAAGAAGAAAGTGTCACAAGGACACCCAGATGGAGCTTATCTGTAAACTCAGGCCTTCCTTTGTGACGACGGCACCTCTCTGATGAAGACACTTTGCACCTGACAGAATAATTAGAATAGCAGGGGGAAAAGTTGACATTTGCATTGTGACCTTTGCAATTTGCGCCGGGAAAATTGTTTTGCACTTTTCCTCCAGAACGCATTATAATGTCATTCCGCCCTTGTGTTTGTCTGCATGCGTGAGTCTGCATTTAAGCGTGTTTAAAGGGCGCAGGTGCACATAATAGCTCTCCATGCATTCAGACAATGTGAGGAAAGAATGAAAGAATACATTTATAGCACATTACCCAGCCATGGCTTCATTAATGAGCTGTTTTCCAGCAAGCCGCCTCTGTTTGAATAGCTAAATTGCCAAAACAGTGTGCAAACCTCCACTAATAGCCAAGTGTCCTTGTCACTGACAGGACTATGCCAAAGTCAATTTGAAAATCCAGTGACTCTGTGTGTGTGTGTGTGCGTGTGTGTATGTTATGTAAGGAAAAACCTTTTAAAAGATCATCTGTATTGTGGTCTAATATTTCTGCATTAAAAGGATGTTAATTCCTTGAGGGTAGTGTAGTGACTAATGTGTGCCAATGTCCATCACCTCCTCTTTCTTTGTGTGAAAACTAAAGGATTAACTACGGTAGAAAGATGATATATTTAACATCTTTATGCATAAATTTATTGCATGTAGAAGGTGTCATGTTTACTTTGTTTAATTCCTACGATCCAGGCTAGAGATAACGAGTTAATTAGTGCTTTCCAAGATGCCAAGGGGTGGATTGCGGATTAGATAGGCAGGCTGCTGCGCATGTTTCAAGATTAAATGTTTAGCTATGCAAATGTTTACCTTACAGATAAGCAATACCTTGTTCACCATCTTGTCTAATTCTGCAAAGAAAGCAAATACACACACTGTTTACTTCACTTGTTTCAACCATGTGTGCTCTTATTTTAAAACACACACGTTCAATCCCTCTTTATGTAGTTAAAATTGGGAGGTCAGTACATTTGCATATTGAGTTGTAAACTGACGCACTGTGCTTCATTGTGTGCATGATGCAGTCTGGTCCTTTGTCCAAGGTTATTTTTTATTTTCAGACTTTTTTTGTCAGATGTTTCATGCTTGCAGAATTTCTCAAAGAGCTGTAAACGGGGATTCTTTGAGCAGAGGGGGGTCCAAACTCTTTCCACTTTCATATTCATTCAACATACTCCAAACTAATTGTCAATATTTCGGGTAACTAAATTACATTTGTGAGGGATTTAACTAACACAAAACATACCTAATCCTGCCAGCATGTGTGTTCTGACAAACGTGGAACAGATTGAAGGGGTCCTGACCGTGTTTGGTTGAAAGGAAATCTGGTACATACTCATGAAAGAGCCAATTACTGTAAGATGCGCAGGTCATCGACCATTTTGGTATGCTGGTGCCATTTTGGAGAGATTTTGTCCATTTCCAGTTTTTCTAAAATTCCAATATGGGGGGTTTCTAATTTTATTTGCAGAATATGTTGTGGGCCATTCATTCATTCATTTTCTGTGCCACTTAATCCTCATTAAGGAGGTACAGGGTATGCAGGAGCCTATCCCAACTGACTTTTGGCGAGCGGCAGGGTAAACCTTGGGACTGATCGCCAGCCAATAACAGGTCACATATAGACAATCACACTCACATTCATACCTTTGAACAATTTTGTGTCATCAATTAACCTAACATGTACTGTATACGCACGCACGGGTCGAACATGCAAACTCCACACAGAGATGTCCAATGGAGATTCAGACTCTCTTCTGACTGTGTGGCCATCATGCTAACCACCAGGCGCCGTGGGCCAATTTAAAAAACCTCAAAATGGTCCCTAAAGGGGGCAAAAATATATATATAGAATTCCACATGAAAATGTGAGCACAGGCTGTGTGATCGAACACCTTAAAGACTTCCAAATTTCAACCCAAAAGGACAGGACAGTATACAGTGGATCCCCAAACATTAGCAATTCAGCAATCAGAGTCCTGCAAATGTACAGATTTTTGGCACAAAAAATATTTTTTATGCACAAGAAAACATGTCTTATTCACACTAAATCAAAACTAATCAATAAATATGTGCTAAAACATGTCAGATGTACAGCTTAAACCACCCCCAGTTTTTCCACGGTTGTGTCGCTAGGCTTCACTGATAACATTTTTTTCACAAAGCGTTGAGATTTCCCACTTTTTCGGTGATCCTTGAAGGGTTAGTCCAGGGCTGGGCAAATATTTTGACTCGGGGGCCGCAATGACTTAACAAAATGCTGGCGCCTATCCCAGCTGACTTCGGGCGGGAGGCGGGGTACACCCTGGACTGGTAGACAATATAAAATAACAGAAGGTGTGTGATATGAACATTAACGATAAATAACTGTGGGTAGAGGTTTGTTGCATGTGTTTATTTAAAACATCAAAAGGTTGTCTCAGAATGACTTTTTATCTACTTGGAAGTCATGTTGCCATCTTGTATGTTAAAAGTTTATATCATACACTTTGATTGCACTTTGAACGGGGGATGTGGCCCCCGGGCCGCAGTTAGCCCACTCTTGGGTTAGTCTCATGAAAGGGTGCCGTCACTTTAAGCGGCGTGGCGCACAGACTACAGTGATTTGCAGCTATAACAAATCACTCATTTATGTCAAACCTTTGGATGACTGGTGGAAAAAAATGTGAGAGGTGCGCTCTCATAGTTAGACCTCATAGTATATGAATGCTCGAGTCATGTCTTTGCAAGAATACTGACTCACCATTGATGTCATTGTGGAGTTGGATTTTCAGAGACAATAACAATAAGAGTGACAGGCATGTACAATACTGTCCATTTTGCGCTGAATCTTGTTTTGCTACTCGCCACTGCAGACTACCCAGTCTTATGCAAGTAAGTTGGGAAAAAGGGCAACAAGGTCTTCAGTGTCATTGTAGAAAGTTCTGAATAACTATAATCCAAAAATATGAAACAAACTTGAAAGGCTGGACAACTTTGATCCAGAGGTGCAGTCAGAGTAAAGTAATTGATTGGATATCATTAACAAATTACATAAATCATAGCACCTGCTCGTCCTTCCTCAACATTGCCTATGGGAATGATGATGCATGAAACACGTGTATAACAAAGATTTTTCGATCGTCTTGTGCATTAAAAGGGATTACACTCGCTACACTACTGCGGAATGTAATAATCCCTAGTCAATAGTATTTGTAGTGAGTTGTGTTTGTATTGTCGCTCCCAGTAGTGTTGGACTTTACTGCATCACACTGAGAGCTAAATGAGGAGCAATAAACGAAACGATGGAAAAGAGTGTAACATTTTCAAAGGTTTATGTCATTTGGATTATTGTTTTTTGGACCATTTACTTAAAATTCAGAACTGTTTATTTGGACAGGTGTGATGTCTTGTCTCTGCATAAATGTAATGACAAACATGAAATGCTAAGAAGGATTTTGGGTGCAGTCTCAGTCAGTGAGCAGAGAAACAGCAGAAATGTGCCAGATAAACAACTTCGAAAGAAAAGAAGACTTTTTTATTATTAAAACAAGAGCCAGAAAAGTAGGGGAAATGTGGAAAATCCAGCTGGCGTATTAAAAAGATTGGGGGAAAAAAAGGCAGCTTCAAATAAAAAATATGCTGCCATGTTTGAATAATTAAGAGCAAGATGAATGAAACTTTATGACCCATATAAAATGCACATCTGGTTTCAGCTTTTCTCTAAATTTACCCAAGCAAAATATATGCATCAGATGAGAACGATGAAATATTATATTATATTTATTTATCTTATATTTATAACCTTTACTTATTTTCGGCTAGAAAGTAAAGCCACAATGTCTTAATCATTTATAAAACAAATCATTTTTAAAATCTTTTTTTACGTATAAGACGTGGTATTTGGTTTGATTTATTTGTTGAGAACATTCTGAACACAGTATGTTCTGATAAACTGCCTGCCTTTCTTAGACCTTAAATGTTTCAAATATATTATTCCGTTATATCAAAACTAATGACAACCATCTAGCCAACATAGTTAAGGTTTGACGACATTGGCATTACTGTAACTGGCACAAAGAATTTATACAAAATCTGTGTTATACACCCATCTAGTGGGTAAACTGTGCCGCTCTTCCAATGTTTAATTACAGTACAAATCCATTGTGACAACGAAAGAATATGAAACACACACAGTGGACCCAGGAGATATATGTGTGTGTATATACACGCATATATACACATATGTGTGTGTGTGGACATTATATATATATATATATATATTGCTAGAATTCCGCCGTTTACACTTTGCCAGGGAGCATCAAACATGGGACATTAAAAGTAAATGTAACCTTGATGGTCCAGATGGCTTTCAATGTTACTGGCATGACAAGGAGATCGCACCTGAGATGTTTTCTACCTGGCACTATGGATGGGGGTTCATCATGATCCGGGGTGCTTTTTCTTTCAGTGGAACACTGGATCTTCAGGTGGTGCAGGGTTGCCAGACGGCGGCTGGTTACATGCAGATGTTGCAGCGGGCATCCCTCATGACTGAAGGCCATCTGTGTGGTAACAGCTGGGTTTTTCAACAGGACAACGCTGCAGTTCACAATGCTCGCTTCACCAAGGACTTCTTCAGGGAGAATAACATCACTCTTTGGGACCATCCTGCATGTTCCCGTGATTTAAATCCCATAGATAACTTTTGGGGATGGATGGCAAGGGAAGTTTATAAAAATGGCCATCACTTACAGACAGGTGATGCCCTTCGTGAAGCCATCTTCACCACTTGGAGCAATGTTCCCACTAGCTTTCTGGATACACTCACATCAAGTATGTTTTTTGTAATTTTTTAGCGATGGTCTTAAACTTTTAAACAGCTGATAAACAGCCTATTTCATTTTAATTGTTGTTTACAATAAATTACTTTTTCAAATATTACACTCCACCTTCTTACTTTTGCATATTGTAACTCTACTTAAAACCTCATTAAGATCCAAATGTGCAGAAGGTAAATTCTAGCAATTTTGATATATATATGTGTGTGTGTGTGTGTGTGTGTGCGTGTGTATATATGTATATATATATATATATATATATGTATATATGTGTATATGTATATGTGTGTGTGTATATATGATTATTGTTTCACAAGGAGCAGTGTGGTTTTCGTCCTGGTCGTGGAACTGTGGACCAGCTCTATACTCTCGGCAGGGTCCTTGAGGGTGGATGGGAGTTTGCCCATCCAGTCTACATGTGTTTTGTGGACTTGGAGAAGGCCTTCGACCGTGTTCCTTGGGGAATACTGTGGGGAGTGCTCCGGGAAGATGGGGTATCGGACCACCTAATCCAGGCGGTTCATTCCCTGTATGACCGGTGTTCGGTCATAGTTTGGTTCGCTATACCGGCAATAAGTCGGACCCGTTTCCAGTGAGGGTTGGACTCCGCCAGGGCTGCCCTTTGTCACCGATTCTGTTCATTACCTTCATGGACAGAATTTGTAGCCACAGTCAGGGCGTTGAGGGGTTTCAGTTTGGTGGCCGCAGGATTCGGTCTCTGCTTTTTGCAGATGATGTGGTCCTGCTACCTTCATCGAGCAGTGACCTTCAACTCTCACTGAATCGGTTCGCAGCTGAGTGTGTAGCGGCTGGGATGAGAATCAGCACCTCCAAATCTGAGTCCATGGTTCTCACCTGGAAAAGGGTGGAGAGCCATCTCCGTGTCAGGGATGAGGTCCTGCCTCAAGTGGAGAAGTTTAAATACCTCGGGGTCTTGTTCACGAGTGAGGCAAGGATGGAACGCGAGATGGACAGGCGCTCTTCACCACGACAGATCGGTGCAGAGTCCACATCACTGCAGACGCTGCACCAATTTGTCGTGGTGAAAAGAGAGCTGAGCCAAAAGGCAAAACTCTCAATTTACCGGTCGATCTACGTTCCTACCCTCACCTATGGTCATGAGCTTTGGGTAGTGACCGAAAGGAAATTAGTTTTCTCCGCAGCTGGGTTCTCCTTTAGAGATAGGGTGAGAAGCACTGTCATCCGGGAGAGACTCGGAGTAGAACCCCTGCTCCTCCGCATTGAGAGGAGCCAGATGTGGTAAATCGAGCATCTGGTTAGGATGCCTCCCGGACGCCTCCTTGGGGAGGTGTTCAGGGCACATCCAACCGGTAGGAGGCCTCGGGGAAGAACCAGGACACGCTGGAGAGACTATGTCTTTCAGCTGGTCTGGGAACGCCTCGGCATCCGCCGGGAAAAGCTGGACGAAGTGGCCGAGGAGAGGGACGTCTGGGCTTCCCTGCTTAGGTTGCTGCCCCCGCGACCCGACCTCGGATAAGCGGAAGAAAATGGATGGATATATGAATTGAATAATATGATATGAATAATATTCATATTACTTTTAAAAGCTGTACAACATAAAGTTGACATTTGGCAATTTTAATTAAATTTAAATTTCATTTTAATTTAATAATTTTCAAATTCACATATTGTCCTTTTTAAATCGTTTCAAATGTTCAAACCAATACTAGTAGAGACATACAGTGAGTGGTACCGCACTTTTCATGATTGATTAATTCCAGTCCTTGGAATTAAATAAATGTAATGAATTGGTCCTTGCACACCTGAGAAGCTCTCTCCCATCCACACTGGACCCTCACCAGTTTGACAACCGTGGCAACAGGAGCACAGAGGATGCAGTTTCCATAGCGCTGCACTCAGTACTCACACACCTGGACAACACAAATACTTACACACGAATGCTGTTTATTGACTTCAGCTCAGCATTCAACACTGTCATACCCTCTAAGCTAATCATCAAACTTAGAGAACTGGACATTAACCCCTCTCTCTGCAACTGGGTTATGGACTTTCTGACCAACAGACCTCAGTATGTTAGGTCAGACCACATCTGCTCCTCCACCATCATGCTCAATACTGGGGTACCACACGGCTGTGTGCTGAGCCCCTTTCTCTACTCCCTCTTCACCTACGACTGCAGGCCTATGTATGGATCCAACACCATCATAAAGTTTGCAGACGATACCACGGTGATCGGTCTCATCAGCAACAACGATAAGACTGCCTACGGAGAGGAGATTCAGCATCTGGCCACTTGGTGCACCAACAATAATCTGCTCCTTAACACCTCCAAGACTAAGAACCTCATCGTGGACTTCAGGAAGGATAGAAGAGGCTCACATGATCCCATCCACATTAACGGGATGGCCGTTGAGCCTGTCTCATCCTTCAAGTTCCTGGGGACCCACATCTCAGAGGATCTGACCTGGACCACTAACACCTCCAGCCTGGTCAAAAAGGCTCACCAGCGCCTCTTCTTCTTGAGAATACTTAAGAAGAACCAGATGTCCTCATCCATCCTGGTGAACTTTTACTGCTTTTAGAGAGCATCCTAACTAACTGTGACAGTCTGGTATGGAAGCTGCTCTGTTGCTGAACGTAAGGCATTGGAGCGAGTGGTGAAAACTGCCCAGCGCATCACCGGGACTCCACTTCCAGCCGTCGAGGATATCCTGAAGAGACAGTTTCTGCGTCGAGCACGCAGCATTCTTAAGGACTCCTCTCTCACCCTGCCCAAAGACTGTTTTCTCTCGTGCCTTCCGGCAGGCGCTTCAGGTGTCATCGGGCGAGAACCAGCAGGCATCGAAATGTGGCACAACAAAATTCATAATAAACGCAGTCAAATGTCAAGGGAGACTCATTTGGATTATGAAGTCTCCCTTGGCAAAGAAATTTTGCTCAGCATTTAAAGACAGCTTGACTCCCATTCAGCTGTTATGATGCTGGACAAGACAAAAAAAAAAAAAAAAGAGAACTAGCAGACTGAAGAACAGCTTTTTCCCCAGAGCTGTCTCCCTGTTGAACTCTGCCCCACACTGATTTATTTACCCCGCTCATACACCCCATACACTCTCCCTATTATTACTGCACTATTTAACATTGCCAATAATAATTACACTATATTGCACATACCCACTTGTAAATGTACATAACCAACCATATACATTTATAAAATTCAGTATATACATTTGTACTTATCTATTTGTAAATTTCAAATTACATTAATAATATGTCTAATGTTTCAATCTATTTTCATATTCATATACTAATAACAACCTGTACATTTTTTTCAACTTTGTAAATTTCTGAACATAGTCGATAGCAACCTGTATATTATGTTCATAGTACATTCATCTGTAAATATAACAAATATTCATTGTTTCTTTCTTTTGCATTTTATCATTTATATAACTTTACTTTAATACCCATATCCTGCACCTTTGCTGCTTATCGCACTTCTGGTTAGACCTAAACTGCATTTCGTTACATTGTACTTGTACATGTGTAATGACAATAAAGTTGAATCTAATCTAATCTAATCTAATCTAATCTAATCTAATAACATAACATAACATAACATAACATAACATAACATAACATAACATAACATAACATAACATAACATAACATAACATAACATAACATAACATAACATAACATAACATAACATAACATAACATAACATAACATAACATAACATAACATAACATAACATAACATAACATAACATAATGTAAACGGTCCAACAAAAAATAAAGCCAAATTTTCTCATAGTAAAGTATCAACCAAATCACAAAAAAAACAGGCCATTCAAATACCAAAGTTTGACTGTACTGTTACATTTCAGTGCATTTTTGTGCATTTTAAAAGTGTATGTACCGTTCACATTTTAGAGGATATAATTGCAGCCAACTTCTTCTGGATCTTCTCCTCATTCATCAGTACGTTGGACCTTATGGCACAAATTTTGTCCTGATAATCTTTGATCATTTGGTCAAGCTCATCAAGTTCTGTTTTAAGAGGTTCCACCGCCTGGTCTGTTGCTCTGCACAAGAATGAACACATGCAAAATGCATCACTGACAATGAATGCTGTGATTACAGCAAAACCTCCAACTGAGAGACTTCTGTACTAAAATTCCTAAAGGTATTTACAGTTGCAGCAACCACACCATATGAATGAACCAACATTGTGGCCCAGCAAAGTCATGAAGGGAAACAGCATCTTCAGGGCATTTTGACAAAGTTCTATTTTGTGTATATTGTGTTGTGTGTGCACTCTCACCTCTGCTCCTGCAGCAAAGCCTGTGCATGTTCCTTGTTCTCCTTCCGCCAGCTTTGCAATTCAGCTTGCATTGCATCTATATCCTCCTGGACGTAGTCCATGAGCTTGCCCAAAGGCAGCGCACTCTGACACACTGACTGGATGGATGCACGGAGACGCTCTATCTCCCGCATAACCAGATCTTGCTCTTTCTTCCAGGCTTCTTCTGACACCATCTTCTGAATATAGAAGATAATGGCTAACATCAAACATACTCTTTGTTTTCAGACAATTTCATAAACATACAGGTTTGGTTTGGTTTAATTTGTTTCGAACATGCATACATGTATATGTGTGTATGTATGTATGTATACATATGAACGCATGTGTTTATGCATGTATATGCACAGTATGTATGAGTATGTAGGCATGTATGTATTAGCAAATCATGTGAGAAGGGGGTAGAATTAAATAAGCTTCTTCCTCCTCCTTTTCGGACATGTAGAAGTGTATTATTTTCGGACATGTGTATATATGTATATGTGTATATATTCGGACATGTTTACAGTGTATTACATACATGCCTATATCCTATTTTCCTTAAAAAATGTAATTTAAAAAAGTACCCCCACCCCTCCTCTTGCCTTCCCTCTCCCCCTGTTGATTTCCGGATCAACATCTTGCTGTCTTGCGGTTGTACTGTGAGTGTCATTAAATGTAAGTACATGAGTTCCTGATTTTAATACTTTGTTGAGCAGGCCTTTTCAACGTTGCTATCAATGTTGGTATTATTGATTGTAATCCTTCTTACTGTCTTACAGGAGCAATCAATAAGACTAACAATCGTTGCTGTTCTTTTATTGAGCAAATGCTGTTCATTTCAACAAAATCTGATACTACAGCAACATCGGCCAGTTTGCCATACAGTTGCTAGAAACTGTATGGCTATTTTTTTTTTAGTCATTCTGAAGGCATTCATCAATGCCAGAATATACAGTATTTTGCTCCAGACATATTGATGTGTATCTAGCTTGTCAGGGTATTAGGCCGTCAACTCAACTGAAGGGGAACGTGTTTTTGGTCTCATGGAGGCATAATTATACCTCTACACTCCAATTGTTTACATCTTTTTTGTGATAATACCCAGTGCTGCACAGCACATTTCAGAACCATCTTAGCGATGGACTCATTGATAGTCCTACCATTCCCTTTTACACCTTAAAACTCCCCTGTTATTTAAAATATACTTTTTAAGGATGTTTACAACAGTAAAGTGTCCCTACAGCCTGTTTTTGACCACCAAATGTGAGTAAAATGTATTGTCTCCTTCATTTCTTTTGGTCAACCGAGAGAAAAAGCACTCAAAAGGTTGGTTTTGCAGTTCTAGGGCGTTTATGACAAAAAACAATTTATGATATCCTCCATGTCCTCATGAACATTTTACCACGATGAGCCCACCTTATGTACTGTAAAATATATGCCCACCGCTTCACTACACATCATAAAATATAGCCTGGAGCCCTGCCATTGTTTGTCAGCTTATCAAACTGGGATCCGGTGACCCCCGAGGGTCAGGGAGCCGTATGTTAGGGGTCTGCAAAAATGTATGACATACTAAGAACCGTTAGAACTTACACGTTGAGATTTAATCTATTAGTGCAGCACATTTTCAGTCTAATATCTTCTCACACACACACTCACGTAGAACAATCAAGTGATGCGTAACAGTTACCAACTAACGGGCCAACCAACGGGCACCCGTAAATGTGTTAAACAGAAATTGAGGTGTGCATACCTCTTTAGATTTAATAGACGACTCGTAGTCTTTTTTTGTCTCTAGAATCTTTTTTACAAGTCCACCTACAGTAAAAGAAACATTAAAAACGTGAGAGCTTGTTTTCCTGAAATAGCAAAGTGTCAATAATTTACACAAAGTACATGAGAACAATGCATCATTCTTTGGCTTTTTGAATGTAAAGGAATAACAAGGATAATGAAAATATAACTGTACCATGTTTTTCTTCACCATTAAGGTCATGTGTCCACTCCTGGATACAAAACGCATGTTAAAATGTTCTCCTTCTTATTTATACATTGATTTCTCTACTTACCAAAGCCTTCTCAGGAGCAACTAAAGGCTCGGGGGCCGCCTCTGCCACAAGAAACTGCTCATCTTCATTCTCATCATCATCAGACAGCTTCTTTCCATCTCTGATGACTGATGACTTGGCACTAGAAAGCCTGCAAAACAAGAAATATGTTGTAAACGTAAAATGTAGTCCCAGAGTTTAATAGAGTGTAACCCAACATCTTTTGGGTTGTGAAAAAGCTCACATTAGCAGATATTTCCCATAGTTGCCTTAATTGTTCATCTCTTCAGCTTTAGAAAATTAGCATGACCGGGATGATCTACACAGACAATTCTTACACAAATAAGTTGTAGTGAGCTTACCTCTCAGATGGCACACCATCAGTGAAACTCTCCTGTTTCTTGACTCGAGGGGGAGCAGGACGAGCAGTGCTGGGCCGCGCTGTTGGCTTGTCACTAGTCAATAAAAAGGGCATCAATTGGGGCGAAATAACATGGCAAACTAAACTACAAATAGGGTTGTAAAGCTGCGGCTCACTTGGCCAATGTCCATTATTGCAATAGCCAATTCTTGGTACAAAACACACACACATTACCTGACTCTGAAACAACAATGACAGCCATTTCAAAGCCACACAAACATCCAAGTTCAAAATTAAAATTGTCTAAATCTTAATTTTAATGTAGGTTTTTAACCATGTACAGTGGACCTTGGTTAGCGTCCTTAATCCATTCCAGAAGGTCCTACACAAACTGAATTGTACTCTAACCAAGTCAGCTGTCTCAAAATCCAATTAATCTGTCCCAGTAATGTTAATATACAAAACTTTTTCATTGTTTTAATTCAAAATCCATTTAAATGAGAAATGAAATGGATAATGTCACTTTTACCTTGATTGAAGACTTGACTGGTTATGCCGCAGCGGCGAGGCATAAAGAGCAGAGATCTACAATGTGTTTTGTTATGAGTTATTTCTTGAGTTAAATGGTGTTAATCACTTTCTTCACCAAAGTTGCTGGCACTTACAACTTTCCTTTGCTCCAGAGTGGGTTATTTTGCAGCCGTGATCACTAAGAAAACGGTGTCAATTAGCAAAAACTACAGAGTCATCCACTGATGATGTCATAGATGGGCAACACAGCCGAGGGGCAATGACTTATGGTTTAGTATTTTATTCTTTCAGTCTTACAATCACACAGATATGGCATTCTGTGTGACCCTAAAAAGTAACGACTTGGCTGACCTGTCGCTGTCATGTGGCCAGAAATGAATCGACGTGAGTCTAGAGACTAGAGAAGCCTCAGAAGGAAGCCGATGGACTTATGCACGTGCGTTCTTTCTTCTTCTAGATTGGTGTGTCACTGGTTCCATCTGTGTGTCTGCTTACAGAGCCACACGTAGGTGTGTCTTGTGTACAACATTGTTTTCACAGTGTGGACGCTATTTTTTCAACCCGCCGGAAAAATAATAAATAATAATAAAATAATATTAAAATAAATTCCAGGAACATTCCCTGTGGACTTGGACTAAATTTCATCCTGGAAAAGAAGAAATCAAGGGAAGAAGTAGAGGTTGAGGAAAATGTTGAGGAATTGTTGTTGGTATGGATCTTCACGTCCTGTCTGGATTGTTTTGGATTCTACCAATACATTGATTTTCCAACCGATGTCAAAGGGAACACTCTGGACTTAATATGTTGCTCTGGTCTTAACCCCTCCAGCGATGACTTGAACATGACCAATCATTTTCTTTCTTCTTTAATATCTCTCTTTCTTTCTCTACACCTAAGCCTTCACGTCTTATGACCTTCCGTAATATTAAGGATATTAATTTGGATGCCCTATCTTTTGGAACTGCCAACATGTTGACCATGGACTTTTCTTCTAACCCAGACAAGCTGGCAGCCTTCTATAATAATTAGTCCATTATTATATCTTCTTCTTTTCCTTTCGGCTTATCCCTTCAGGGGTCGCCACAGCGAATCAATTGCCTCCATCTAACTCTGTCTTCTGTATCCTCTTCTCTTCCGCCAACTACTTTCATGTCCTCTTTCACTACATCCATAAACCTCCTCTTTGGTCTTCCTCTAGGCCTCCTGCCTGGCAATTAAAAACTGAGCATCCTTCAACCAATGTATTCACTCTCTATCCTCTGGACATGTACGAACCATCTCAGTCTGGCCTTTATGACTTTATCTCCAAAACCTCTAACATGTGCTGTCCCTCTGATGTGCTCATTCCTGATCCTGTCCATCCTGGTCACACCCAAAGAGAACCTCAGCATCTTCATCTCTGATACCTCCAGCTCTGCCTCAGAGACACTGTCTCTAATCCAAGCAACATCGCTGGTCTCACCACAGTTTTGTACACCATTACTTTCATTTTAGCTGAAACTCTTCTATCACACATCACACCCGACACTTTTCTACACCCATTCCAGCCTGCCTGCACACACTTTTTCACCTCTTTTCCACACTTTCCATTGCCCTGGACTGTTGTCCCTAAGTACTTAAAATCCTCCACCTTCTTTATATCACAATGTCATCTGCAAACATCATAGTCCATGGAGATTCCTGTCTAACCTCGTCCATCAGCCTGTCCATCACCATAGCAAACAAAAGGGGCTCAGAGCTGATCCTGATGGAGTCCCACCTTCACTCGGAACTTGTCTGTCACACCTGCAGCACACCTCACTACTGTCTTACAGTCCTCGTACATGTCCTGCACCGCTCTAACATACTTCTCTGCCACTCCAGACTTCCTCATACATTACCACAGTTCCTCTCTGGGCACCCTGTCATAAGCTTTCTCCAGATCTACAAAAAGACAATGCAGCTCCCTCTGACCTTCCCTGTACTTCTCAATCAACATCCTCAAAGCAAATACTGCATCTGTTGTACTCTTTTTTTTGGCATAAAACCGTACTGCTGCTCACAAATGCTCACGTTTGCCCTTAGTCTAGCTTCAACTACTCTTGCCATCACTTTGTTCTATGGCTCATCAGCTTTATTCCTCTGTAATTGCCACAATTCTGCACATCTACCTTGTTCTTAAAAATGGGCACCAGCACACTTCTCCTCCATTCCTTAGGCATCTTCTCATTATCTAAGATCTTGTTAAACAACCCAGTCAGGATCTCTACTGCCACCTCTCCTAGACACTTCCATACCTCCACAGGTATATCATCAGGACCGAGTGCCTTCCATTCTTCATCCTCTTCAATGCCCTCCTCACTTCTTCCTTACTAATCTTTGCTACTTCCTGCTCCACAACAGTCACCTCTTCTACTCGTTGTTCTCTCTCATTTTCCTCATTCATCAACTCTTCAAAGTACTCTTTCCATCTTCCCCTGACACTACTGGCACCTGTCAATACCCTTCCATCCTTATCCTTCATCACCCTAACCTGCTGCACGTCCCTCCCATCTCTGTCCCTCTGCCTTGCCAATCTGTATAGATCTTTCTCTCCCACCTTGCTGTCCAACCTAGCATACAAGTCATCATAAGCCCCTTGTTTGGCCTTTGCCATCTTTACTTTCACCTTACGCTGCATCTCTCTGTACTCCTGTCTACTCTCTTCAGTCCTCTCAGTGTCCCACTTCTTCTTAGCTAACCTCTTACTCTGTATACACTCCTGCACCTCCTCATTCCACCACCAAGTCTCCTTATCTACTACCAAAGAGATAGATATCTACTACTACCACTACTATCTACTACTTCTACCAAGTACTCTCCTACCTGTGTCCCTGATCACAGTAGCTGTAGTTGTCCAGTCATCTGGAAGGACTTCCTGGCCACCCATAGCCTTTTTCAACTCCTTCCTAAAAGTCACGCAACACTCCTCCTTTTTTAGCTTCCATCTTTTCGTCCTCTGCTCTGCCTTTACCCTCTTCATCCTTCTCACGACTAGAGTCAACCTACACACCACCATCCTATGCTGTCTGGTTACACTCTCACCTGGGGATGTGATGTTCTGCATCACTTCATCCAGGTCTGACCAGAATGTCTCTTTCTCCTCCATCTCACATCTTACCTGTGGAGCATACCCACTAACAATATTGAACATTATACCTTTGAGTTCTAGCTTCAGGCTCATCACTCCATCTGACACTCTTTTACCTCCAGGACATTGCTAGCAAACTCCTCCTTCAAAATCACCCCTACTGCATTTCTCTTCCTATCTACACCATGATAGAACAGCTTGAACCCTGCTCCTAAGCTTCTTGCCTTGCTACCGTTCCACCTGGTCTCCTGGACACACAATATGTCTACCTTCCTCCTCTGCATCATGCCAACTAATTCTCTACCTTTTCCTGTCATAGTTCCAACATTCAAAGTCCCAACTCTTAGTTCTAGACTCTTAGTTCTTCTTTTCTCTCCTCCTACAGACATATCTTCCTCCTCTCCTTCTTCGACCAACAGAAATCCAGTTTCCACCGGCACCCTGTCGGTGAACAGCACCGTTGGCGGGTATTGTTAACCCGGGCCACGTCCTATCCGGTATAGAAGTCATTTGTTTGATTCGCATGTTCTGGTTTGGCAAAGTTTTACATCGGATGCGCTTCCTGACACAACCCCCTGTATGGGGACCGGCACAATAGGACACTGGCTTGTTCCCCGTTGCGGCTACATTTAGTCCATTATTATATGGTATGCTTAAAAATCTTGCCTACGTGTAAATACGGTTTGTTTCCTTCTCCTTTACTGCACCCTGGTATATCCCCAACCTTCGGTCAATGAAAGCTAAAGGTCGCCAACTCAAACATCTCTATAAAAAAAAACTGGTCTCATTATTCACAAAGAAATAAACAAATCTCACATACTACAATATAAGGACCTAATATCACAAACTTGTCACACCCTGTTGTGACACCACTTAGCTGCTGCAGGGGAGCAGTTGATTAGTCTCTCTGTTTGTTTTAGTTTGGCGACTCCTCCCTTCCTCATTGTGTTTTGTTTTCTTTCCAGACCCTGAGCCATATTGATGGGTGGAGCCACCGGACAAGCCACGGGTATTTCAGATCGGTGTTTCACCTTTTTAGGCACACCTGTGGTGGCAGAAGGGTGTCGTTAGATTGCTCTGCAAGGACGCACGCCACATGCCAATCATCTTCTTGACTCGTTCCTGTTTGCTTCTTGCCTTTTTGTGGTAGTTTGCTACTTTTTCCTGTTATTGTAACCCTCCTGCCAGTCCGGTGGGTTCACCTGGTCGACTACCGGTGTCAACTTCTGTTAGCCTTTATTTTACGAGCTTTTACGGTGCTTTTGGTTTTGGTCATTACTTTAGCACCGTAGTTTTTTGTTTTTGAGTTTTACTATTCTGCATGGTTGCAGTACATGCACAACAGCAATTAAAGGACATTATGTACTCACCAACCTACTGTCTGCATCTTTGGAATCCAGCCTACCTCTCAGCGTGACAAAACTAAGATAAATTATTATTCAGGTTTAATTGCATTCAATGAAGGAAATTCCAAAACGCTCTTTTCACTGCTTAATAAAATTCTCCAGCCTTCTCGTTTCCCTGCCATTTCTATTCACCTGATTTGTGTAATTCTCTCATGTAGTCTTTTAATGAAAAAATCTCCAGTATCTGAAACCGCTCAGTTCAAAATGACCAACGATCTCCTCGCTGCAGCTGATTCCAGCCACTTATCCATCTTCATCATTCTTAATCTGAGTGCGGCCTTTGATACCATCTCTCATTCCATCCTCCTGAATAGACTTTCCTCCATTGGCATTTGACATACTCCCTTTGACTGGTTTCACTCTTACTTCACAGGCCGCATTCAGTTCATTCAGCTCAGATCGACGCCTCCCGTTACTACAGGTGTGCCACAGGGCTCTTTCCTGGCCCCCCTTCTTTTTATCATCTACCTTCTGCCCCTTGGCTCCATTCAACATATACTTTCACTGTTATGCTGATGACACTCAGTTCTACTTTTCTGGTAAACCTAACTCTACTCTTCCACCTTCGTACCTTCTTTCTTGCTTAGTTGAAATAAAATCTTGGTTTACTTCTAATTTCCTAAAATTAAATAGTTATAAAACTGAAATTCTAATGTTGGCAGTTTCTCCTTTATTATAGATGGCTCTTCTGTGCCCCCCTTCCCTACAGGTAAAGTGCCTGGGTTTCATCCTTGATAGTACTCTATCATTTCAGTCCCACATCCATAACTCGGCCGGCTTACTTTCATCTCTGTAACATTAATCGTCTCCGCCCTTTCTCACTCCCCACAATGCGGCTGTCCTTGTTCACAGCCTCATTACTTCTCGTTTAGACTACTGTAACTCACATCTCTATGGTCTTCCTCACAGATACCTTACGAAACTCCAAATGGTTAAAAACTCTGCTGCTAATGTCATCACTAAAACCCCCTCCTTCCATCATATCACCCCCATCCTCCAAAAACAGAACGACATAGGAAACACTTGTTTTGTAATGTGACCAATATTTTTGAAAAACAAATTACCCTCTAAAGTCACAAGTACTTGGGAATTTGAAGCTGCGTTTTACATGATGTCCCCAATTTTATGAGACTTTAACCTCTACATTCATAACCTTGCCCCCTCCCCATACCTCTCTGACCTTCTACATATTGCCACTCCACTCTATATGTATGTATTATATTATACTCTAAAAATGAATTTTTTGTTTATATCCTTGGCTAATTCATTGGATTATTTCATGTGGGAAAAGTGACTTGTTTATGGATGTTTCAGTTTTTGTTGAACCTTTTAGAAAACATTAATAGCAAAATAAAGGTTCTATTGTCTAGTTCAGCCATCCCTTCATGTCGGGGGGGCTCAAACCAGGGTCAGCATATCTAAAGTCAAGAGCACTAGCCATCAAGCAAAAAGACCAGCATTGTTAACTCCATGTCCAGTGCACTTCAGCTGGAATTGGTTACTCACCAAAACCTCACTCTCACCAGGGTCACGGCACCAATATAACCTGCATGGTCCAGTCAGCCCGTGGCTCGAACCCAGTAAGAACACGTGGCTGGCTAGACCAGGTGGGTTACATGGTTACTTTTCCGAATCCCCCTTTTGAATTCTCAAGACAATCCAACAAAGCATTCACAAAGGATTCAGTACTCTCACTACTGACCTGGAGGCCATTTCAGATGAAAATGAGGAACCTACAGTATCTCCACCTTCCTTGGGGAGAGTTTTCTGTGCCACATCTGTGAAAGAGGAGTCAGAATAAGTCTATTAGTTGACACTTCATTAGATACACTTGCCTCACCCACAAGAAGAAACCTACAGTAAACACTCCAGTACAAAAGAGCGCAGTTAAAGTTGTCAAATAGTGGGGTTATTTGTAAATGCAACATTTCTCAAATATTTAATAATGATTTATAACTGTCTGCATAAGTTGGGATTGCATTGGGTTTTCAAATTGTGGGAGCACAGTTATTAAGAGTATGGTGTCAGCAAGACACGTAGCTTCTTCAATGTCAATCATCTGTCAATAAAAGACAAATTTTGGTGTCTGTTTAGAGAAACAATAAAAAGTAAAAAAAGGTTTAACCGTTTCCATCGCCGGCAATCCAAACGAGTCATTCCTTACCCCATTAGAGAGAAAATGACAAAAACTTAAATTCTATTATTGCATATTTTATGAAGGGAATGTAAACTATACCCCCTAAAGTGTTCTTTTTGCTTTGATCACTGGCAGATGAGGACCGAGAAAGACTTGTTGGACTAGAGATTTGTGAGGAAGAACACTTGGGCCTTTCACTGGCTGTGTTTGGAACCTTTTCTCTTTCATTGTCTGTTGCCTTATCGTTTTCTTTTTCTTGATCTTTTGCCTCCTCTTTTTCCCTGCTCCTTGCTTTTCCTTGTCCGTTGTCTTTGTCTATGTCTCCCTGCTGGTCACAAGCCTTGTCTTGGTCACAGTTCTTATGGTGGTCTTGTTCACGGCGGTAGTTCTTCCCAAATCGCTCCCTGTCGTGGCGGTGATCTCTTTCACCATCTCTACGTTGTCTTTCCTGCTCTGTGTGCTGTTCTGGGTCTTTCTCTTCCTTGCACTCACTTTGCTCAATTTTCTTCTTCTCCTGGAATAGTTCATACCAACATATATTCATGAAAATCAAACCATAACCTTTCAAGTAGGCTGCATACCATGGAAGCCATGTGTTTTTTCAATCATTGGCGCAAATTACAGATACAGTAATTTGATTCATTATAAAAGTTCACAAGTGAAGAAAAAATTGGGGGTATCCAGCAGATGCAGCAACGGACAATAGATCACAGTTGCTAGGCAACAGTCACAGGGACTAAATAAACCCAGATGTCCCAAATCCCAAAAGAAAGCTTGTCCAGTCATGGAAATAAGGCTGTTTGAATGGGAATATTTTGTGTGCCCCTGGATAGTGAGCTGGATAGTGAGCTTAAACAGACACTAAGTAAAATACTCCAACTCCGGACTCAAAAACACCATCATTACGCTATCATTGTTTGTCCATTATCTGGTATTACAGAATTAAGTCGCAATAAAATTGAAAGACAAGGGTCACCGCAGATCTGTCCAACATGTGACACTGACCTCTCTGTCCAGGTGAATTTCGCATCTCTCCAGATTCTCCTTGGACGTGATCGCCAATGACAGCACGTCTTTGTTCATCACGTCCAACCTTTCTCCTGCAAGAACTCTCTTCACCGCGTCCTTACTGGACATCTGTGGATCGAGTTAAGAATTTTTTTTACAGCAATAGCACCCAATGTTTCACCCAGTACATGATACATAGTACACAGTAAAATGTTAGTCATTCTCTTAACTATGAAGGCCCAACAATTCACATTTCCAAGTACTTCACTGAGCGGCTAGACAAACCTTGTTGAGACAGCACTTGGCAATAACCTGCAGCAACTCATTGGTCTTTTCAGGCTCATGACCAGCAACAATATGTGCTGGTTTTACTGCAAGGTGTTCCCCGGTCACCAGCGCAACAACATCTATTGCTTTCTGAAGAAATGCCATCTTCATTTCTTTGTCCTAGGATAAGATTTGTAGACACTTGTACGTTTGTGTGAATGTTTGTGTTACAGAGCAAAAACAGTTGGACATACCTTTATACACTCTGACCTCAATTCATTGTCCTTGTACAAGCCTTTCATAAAACCAGTGGTCCTGATAATCTGAGGGCGGTGAGAAAAAACATATCTGATATACCAAACATTATTTCATGCGGAAAATATGTCTCTGCAGCTATTAAATGTTCTACAATCTTTGTCAGACAAGGGTTATGGTGCACTTTCTTCAGACATGCTTAATTGCATTGAGGAACATAACATGTTTACACTTGCACCATTCAACATGTTTAAAAATGTAAAAAAAATAGCTCATCTAATCAAACATATCAACACTGTTTAGTCATTAAAAAGCTGGTACACATCCTGTGTTGAGATATCGGTTTTATCTTGGAGAGAAAAAAAACAGAGAATGTGTGACAAGAGCCTGTGCTTGCTTATGCAGTGACAAAGGTAAGAAAAGGAGAAAAAAGGGTAGAAAACATTAAAAATTCAAAATAATAATATAATATATAATATAATATATATAATATTAATAATAAAATTAAGTATAGTGTGTGCTGTGGTAAAGGAAACCAACATAACAAGAAGTGTTTAAAATGGAGAAGAAAAAATAAGCGTATATAAAATAATTAAAGTTTGAAATAATTATTACTAGAGAGGGGCATACTTCAAAACAGCAAAAATAAATCAATAAAATAATGCTGAATCTAAATTAAGCAAACATATATTCCGATCTAATTATGATCTAATATATATATTATATAATATATCATAACGATAACGGAATTGTTTAATTGTGTTAAAAGTGCCGTGTGTTGTTCTAGCTGCTGAGCTGATGACTTATATATTCATGATTCCATGGTCGATTATTTCATATTTTATTGTGAAATTATATATTGCTGTTGTTTTATTCCTGCATTTAAGTAAAAGCACTGGCAGCTGAAATTAAAAAAGTTGTTTTTTCAAAAAGCCCCCCACCCCTTATTATAAAGACAGTCGGAAATAGAGCAGAATTATGGTTCACATTCCAAACCAAAATGACGTTTATGTGTGATCAATAATAGGAATAAAACAGCATTTAAGCAATAATACACATTTAAGCTATGTAGTCAAATCGTTTTCATCTTTTAATGAGTTATTTCATTTCTCACCTCAGAAAATATGTCGTGCAGGTATCGAAATGGAGGCTTGCTGAGCAGTTTCTCGCTTAGAAGTGGTTTCTTTATCACCTTTCCGAGCGAGTTTTGTGTCCTTTTCACAATTACACTGTTCATAGCGGCTGTCATCTTGTAATACTAGGTTTTAAAAACATAAAGCACAAACTATGTAGCACAAACTACCAAGAACACTGGGGAGCTGCACTCGGGCTTTATCGCGTCAGGGGTGGGGAATGACGTCACACGGCAAGAACAGTATGCAGTAATCGTCACTGAAATGAATGCATCATCATAACTTCATGTAGGACTAAATGGCTAGAGACGAATAAAGAGCGTCTTTGTTATACATAAAAATGTTGTTAATATTATTTTAGTGAACACACGCACACAACCGAGAGCACTTGATGCACAACACAGTATTTGTTTTCAAGGAGCACGACATTTTAACCACTAGAGGGAGACAGAGTGTGGCTTTCCCAACCTAGTGACTAGAAGGAGTCCGGGTGGTACCAATCCATCCAAGTAAAATTATGCAATGGACATAGTTGACCCCGTTACAATAAAATGAACAATACAGAATTGTGTGTATGTTTATTGTAACTTAGAAAGACAGAATATTTTTTAAAATCTTGAAAAAACATGATTAAATCAAATGTATACGTCTGTATGCATTTTGCATTGATTATAATAAACCCGTTTATTATACAGTTGTTGCAAGAAATATGTGTTCATTTTGAAAACATAAAAAAGGGGACCCCGACGTGGCCCTCCTGGTTGTAGAGCTGCCTCCATGGACAATTGTAGTGTAGAAGATGTAAACAAATAAATACGATGGAGTGGGTGTCGCAGACGCCCCGACAAACTTGACTCACTCAATGCTTAGTTCTCCGGCAGATGGCAGTGTGGCACAATTGTGGATAACAACTACCGGGAAAATCCACCGAAGAAGAAGTAGCACTCTTCGCCTCAGCCGCTTGAGTCGCTAGTGCGCAAGCGCGAGTTTAGAAAACTACCTATTGAGAAGCGGCACAGGTTGATTACCTTTTGTTTTGCCCTGCGTTGCTTAAAAAACTGCCGCAATGAACGCAGCGGTGGTTAAAAAGACTCAAGACACCCTCGGGAAGGTGATAAAGAAGCCACCGCTGACGGCAAAACTGCTCAGCAAACCACCGTTTCGATATCTGCACGACATCTTCAGTGAGGTGAGACTGATGTTCGTGTTATTGTGAGCTACATGGCTTGTGCGAGGTGCTGCACTTTTTTATATGACGGCTGAATTGTTTTCTTCAAAAGACACACAAGTGAGCTAATGTTAGCGTGAGCTTAGCGAATGCATTAGTGAGTAGTTTAGCTGCTTACAAGAGTAGACGCTCAAAGATAGAGATTTTGTAAGGACGCTTCCGTACAAGGTGATAAACTATTCATTTGGCCATTGGTTATGTACTCGGTTGCCATTGGCACGGAGTAAACAACTGCAGCGTTGCTAGATGGGCGCGAGAAAACCCCACAGAACACCTTTTGCCGGAGATTACATGTAATTCAGTGTAATATAAACCAGCATGTACTTTACTTCGCCATTCTTTAGGTTTTCCCCATATTTTGTCCCTCTCCTGTGTTGCTGACCAAAATATTCCTTTACGTACACGTTTTACCCAAAGAATCATTTAAACACATTCCGCTCAGTATTATTAGGTGTATTAACACACGCTCACACCATTCTATCAAACCTTTGGTAACAGTACCAAAAAGGTAAGGCTGTCATACAGGTGCTGCTGAAAAACTTACAATATGACCTTAAAGTTGATTTATTTCAGTAATGTTCTTCAAATAATGAAATTTCCATCACACACAGACTGATACATTTTAAATGTTTTATAATCATTTTATTGTGATGATAATAACTGAAAACTAATGAAACTCTCAAATTCAATATCTCAAAAAATTCGAATATTACCTATGATGAATTAAAAAAAAAGATTTTGGAAATGTTGGCCAATTGAAAAGTATAAACATGTACAGCACTCAATACTTGAGTACTACTTGATAATACCTTTGCCTGTATTACTGCAATAATAATGTATGGCGTGGCATGAAGTTGATCAGTCTGTGGCACTTTTGAGGTGTTATGAGATCCCTGTTTGCTCTTGTAGTGGTCTGTAGCTCTTTTGCATTGTTGGGTGTGCCTTATTTGATTTTTCTGTTGACAATATTTCGTTTTCATATTTATTTTGTTTTTATTCATATGAATTATTATATTTCATATTTATTTATGTATTTGAGTTTACATGCCAATTAAGGACAGGGTTACGATGGTATTTAAACCGGATACTGGTAGTTTTGGCATTGTGTGCAGGTGCCAAGTCCTGTTGGGAAATGAAATCTGCATCTCCATAAAGTTAGTCAACAGCGGGAAGCATGAAGACTTCTAAAACTTCCTGATAGACAGCTGCACTGACCTTGGACCTCAGAAAACACAGTGGACCAACACCAGCAGATGACATTGCACCCCAAACCATCACTGATTGTGGAAACTTTACACTAGACATCAAGCAACATGAATTCTGTGCCTCTGCTCTCTACCTCTGGACTCTGGGACCTTGATTTTCGAAGGAAATGCAAAATTTAGTTTAATCAGATAACATAACTTTGGACACTCGGCAACAGTCTAGTCCTTTTTGCCCTTTGCCCAAGTGAGACACTTCTGTCTATTGTTCAAGAGTGGCTTGACACAAGGAATACGACAGCTGCAACCCATGTATTGCACACGTCTGTGCGTGGCGGCTCTTGAACACTGACTCCAGCTGCAGTCCACCTTTTGTGAATCTCCCCCACATTTTTGAATTCGTTTTGCTTCACAAATCTCTACAGGGTGCCGTTATCCCTATTGCTCGGATACCTTTTTTTTAACCACATATTTTTCTTCCCTCCGACTTTCTGTTGATATGCTTGGACACAGAGCTCTGTGAACAGCCAGCTTCCCTAGCAATGACCTTTTGTGTCTTGCCCTTGTCGTGCAAGTTGTCAGTGATTGTCTTTTGGGAAACTGTCAAGTCATGAGTCTTCCCCAAGATTGTGTAGCCTGCAGGACTAGACTGAGAGGTCATTTAAAGGCTCTTGCAGGTGTTAATTTATTTGGCTGACTAGAATGGGACACTAGGTCTCTTTAGTTTTGAACCTTTTCACAATATTCTAATTTTCAGAGATACCGAATTTGTGGTTTTCATTAGCTGTCAGTTATAATCACCCAAAATAAAAAAAATAAACACTTTAAATACGGCAAGTTGTGTGCAATTTATTTATATAATATGAGTTTCACTATTTGAATAGAATTACTGAAATACATCAACGTTTTTATTTTATATCCTACTGTACCGAGCAGCAGCAGTAAACGTTCTCCACCAAGAGCTCAAATGCCAGGAAAATCCTGATCTCAGTGTTTCCCATACATTCCCATACATTAATTTATTTGTGGTAGCCTGCCACGAATAAATTTAGACCACCACAGATACATTAGGCACTACTCTCGCTCACAAATGCATGATAAAAGGACTGTCCCTGTAGCTTGGTGATGCTACTCTGTACAGTAGATGGCATTGTACCTCTGCTTTTAACACAACTCAAATGCACATAAGAGGAATAAACAGCAAATGCTGTGCCATCTCAACCTAAAGTATAAAAGCAGGGGTGTTCAATGTGCGGCCGAGGGGCCATTTTTAGCCCATTGCTTGTTTTTCTTGGCCCACTGCACAAATGAAACAAACAGCAAAAGGCGTAATGTAAAATGAATAATATGTTTCATGTTTAAACACACCAAAAAATTTAAAAAATAAATACATGTGTTTATTATTAATGCCTCATTGTTCAATGTTGGCAGGTCTGTAGTCAGTCACTCTAAAGCAGTGGTTCTCAGTTATTTTCTGTCACGCACCCCCATGGGGCCAGAAATGTTGTCACGCCCCCCCTCCGTTTGAATTACTAATGACAACTGATAATATCTAAAAGTTGTCCACTCTAAACTAGATATACAGTCTCCTTACAGAGTATTTCCACGTAGCTTTAATGAATATTTTTGTAACAATCTATCATATGACAATATGTGGCCTTATGGCGATTTTATTTAGTATTTTTTTAGCTTATTGCTTGGGCGCCTAATTTGCTTCTTGTCTTTAAAGGGATGCCAAGGGGTGCAGGAGTTTGTCAGAAGACTATTTTGTGATTTCTTTTGATTGTACTTTCAGATTGTCAGGACCACAGGCTTTATGAAGGGGCTGTACAAGGACAGTGAGTTAAAGTCAGATAATGTCAAGGTAAGGTTGCATTTTTTGGTTGCGTCTTTGCTACCTTTATGTGATATCACTGATGGTGAGACCAACTTAGTTCAGGCCTTAGTTCTTTGTCACCACAACGGATTTTCTTGATTTACATGTGTCTCCTTGGCACTATGAGTATGTGGTAGCCCAGCACATTTCAGTGATATGTTCTGACATTGGATACACACTTAGTAGTGGTAAATTAGTACAGCTCGAACAAGCAGATTGCTTTGTCGCCATCATTAGCCTGATTTTGGTTCTGTGGACTTTGCTGATGTGTAAAAGTAAAACCCAATGTGCCAGTTTCAGGAGCTGCAATCATCAATAAATAAAAGTTCTTGAACATTTGGCGGTAAACAGGCTTCTGTTGCAATTATCAAGCTTCTGGCACAATTCTGACCATATATTTAACCACTTTTATTGACATGCACTCTGCGTTTTAGCAATAGACCACGTTGAATAGGGTTAACTTAAATGAGTTTTTATTTTTGTCTGCTAGCTGTTGGTATAATCCTGTAAAGAGCTTCACAGGAATTGTGCAACTGAAGTACGCGTACCTGCTGAGAAGTCTTCTATTCTCAAAATGTTAATTTCTGTTAATCCCTTCTTTTTGTCATTTATTTTATTAGGATAAAGAGAGTAAAATGGCCTTCCTTCAGAAAGCAATAGATGTTGTTGCATTGGTTAGTGGAGAGCCCCTTGCAGCAAAGCCAGCACGGATTGTGGCAGGTCATGAACCTGAGAAGACCAACGAGCTGCTGCAGTGTATTGCCAAGTGCTGCCTCAACAAGGTAATCTTATTTATGGGGATTAAAGTCATCCCATGTAAGTACTGAGTTTATATACTGTATGTCTATAAAAGTCATCTCAAGGAAGGACTGTGAAATCTTGTAACTGAAACCAACAGTTGGTGGCCAATAGATAAACTGGCACCCAAAGAATAATTATTTAGGTTAAAATAAACTGTTATATATGTTCACTGGTGTCGTCAAGAACATACATGGTTACATGCAAAGTAATTGAGTCTTTACATTGAATTTATTTTAAAGAATAAGTAACTGTTTCACCCATATCAAAGGAACAGCCATTTACATTTCCCTTCAAGTTCCCCACCACACAAATTCCAAGTGGGCTTCTTTAATGAGTTATTCCAACCCAAATATGTGTATTATATAATTAATACAATATTACCACTTGTTCAATGTCAAAGTTGTAATTTACTTGATTTTGATTTTATGACTTTTTCACCATTTTTTTATAAACATTCAGGGATTTTGCTCTATGTCAGAGTAAGAACAGTACTGTACATTTCATTTGCTTAAGGTAACTGGGGTCAATGGCCTTATCGGTAACAGTGACTTCATTTCCATTACTTGATACACAGATGTCTAGTGAGGAGGCAGTGAAACAAGTGCTTTCTGAAGAGAAGATGGATTTAAAGACCAAGGCCAGCACCTCCAAGTCCCAAGACAAAGAGAATCGAGATAGACGTGAACAGCAGTCATCTGAAAGAGAGGTTAAAATCCTTTTTATTGCCCTCCTCGAGAACAAATCTTTTAGAGATACCTAAATTAAACTTTTAATTGTTCAGTTTAATTACCTTATGGTTTAGTTCACTTTTATATTTGTGTTGGCCAATTTACTTTAACTGTCACTGGCATTGATTAACTAATCCAGGAGAAAAAGAAGATTGAACACAGTGGGACTAGAGAAGAAAAGGATTCAGACCAGCCGAGAGAGCAGGAGAGACAACATAGAGATGGTGAGCGAGATCACCGCCACAACAAGGAGCGTTCTGGCAAGAATTACCACCGTGAACAGGACCACACCAATGATGTTGAAAAAGACAAGAGCCGTGAGCGAGGACCAGACAAGGAAAAGGACAAAGGAAGAAGAAAAGACCAAGAACGGGAGAAAGACTCCAAAAACGAAAAAAGTAGAGACAAAGACAAAGAAAAAAAAGATTCCCAAAGAGACCATGAAAAAAATAAGGAAAAACTAAGAGAAAGAGACAAGGAGACAGAACGACAGCAAGAAGAAGAAAAGACCAGAAGTAAAGACAGACACTCTGGAAATAGCAAGGTATTCCAGTAAAACAAATGTAACAGTACCAACAAATGTAATTTATCTAACAATTTGTGTTCCCAGGATAGAATATCAGAACTTCAACAAAAAAACCTTGAAGACACTGCCAGGAAACCAGTGCCAGCTGTAAGTTACATGCTGTTTAATATTAATGTAGAAAAATATGTCTGAATGTATCTAAAGTAACTTTAATTTACCATTTGAATATCAGCATTTCCGTCATTAGTAAGACTTTTTATTTTTATTTCTCCACCTCTTATTCTTGGAAGGACCCAGTGCATGCTGATGAGGTATTCCATCCAGTAGAACAACCTGTAAAAAATGTAGGCTTGAATAATGTTGTTTTTTTAGTGTCAGAATGTAGCACCTTTACTTGTGGGCTTTGGGGTATCTGGTGGTTTGTTGGTCAAGTCTAATTGGTACTGTTTTTGTTACTGTTTTGTTGCTAAATAGCACTATCGCTCCTAATGCTGTGTTTTTTGCATGTACAGCTGGCAGAGAATGTTGAAAACCAGGTAACTGACCTTTATTCACAGTTGTGACTCTTGCAACGCACTTTTGTCTTTGAACCAACAATAGTTGGTTGTGAGCTGGGTTACGCTCCCGCTCAGCCGAATGCAGACAAGCAGTGTAGAGAATGGATGGATGGATGGTGTAAGGGCAAGCCAGTCACAAACAATTTGCATAACTGGTTTTACATTGGGAAATGAATATTCTTAACAATCTTACAACATGCACATTGCTATTGCAATTAAAGTTTCTGTGTTGACCAGCCATCAAAACTCGGAATTGTTGAAAAATGGGGATAAGAGGTGTGAAATTTGTGTCAGTTAGCTACAAAACTCTTGTTCGGACATGGAAGTGACCCATTAAAGATGCATGCAGTCAGTACACTGAATGTACTGTGCTTTTGCAGTTGTTTTACAAATATCTTCCCCTGAACAGTTCTACCTTTTATAGCAGGGGTCGGGAACCTTTTTGGCTAAGAGAGCCTTGCATTGCAGTAGAAAATGGATCCATAGATTAAAATGCATGAGAAAAGTTCATAGTTTGAAGGTTATTTTAACACTGTGATTTCTGTAATGTTTTACCTTAAAATGTCACCAAAAAAATAAAATAAATAAATATGAGCTTAAGAAATGTCTGAGAGCCAGTCACACAGTCCATATCTAGCTCCAAAGCCATGGGTTGGCTACCCCTGCTTTATAGGGACAGAGCTGTCACTTTGCACTGTGCCACTGACTTTAACACATTACTTTTACAATTTATGGTATTCTAGATTGTTGCTAAATCCAAAACAACTTTACAGTTAATAATCACTTTTCTGTTGACTACCCGACAGTCAGAAAGTCCAGCAAAACTGCCTAGACCTTCATCCGCCAAAGGGCAAAGGAGGAAGCCTAGAAGTGACAGACGAGGTGAGCTCACAATCCGTTCCAGAAATCTGACCTCCAGTTGAACCCTTAACATTAGGTTGGAAACTTTTTTTTTTAAAATTGTGATTGCTGGTGAAATTGCCCTTGATGTTTATCCTGTACTTGTACCTATCTATTTTCATATGTTTGTATTGTTATTTTGCTTCATTATTGTATCCACATGGAAAAGAAATCTTTTGTCTGTCTACAGATGATTCTGACAGTGAGGGAGGTACGTGGTTCTCATTTAAGACCAGACTTTTATGATGTACAAGGCCAGCCCCAATGTGTTTGATTATCAGTTATCAGGATTCCTATAGTAGTGGTTATTCTATGATTATTACTGTTTTTGGGCAAAGCGAAGCCATTCAGTTTCAAAAACAAATGATACGTTTTTGATTTAGCTTGGTACAATGTGTTTAGAACGTGTTGTGTTCTAAATACCAGTCGTTCCCACACAGATGCTGATGCTCAGGTGGCGCAGGGACCAGCCCCCAACGAAAGTGGTGATGCAGGTTCCTCATTTTCGTCTGAAATGGCCTCCAGGTCTGTAATGACAACACTACATCCGTTGAATTCAGTTTTGTTGCCGCAAGTTACACTGTAATACATGCAATATTATCCTTCAAAGGTGAGCAAAACAATAGATGCAAATGTACCAACCAAAATAATTGTTAAGAAAACATTTTTTCTGCTCAGTATCGTTTATGTACCATATCAATTAAATATTCAGTGTTGCTGTCAAAACATTAGGAGTAGGTACAATTAAGTACAAATTGACCATCTTAATGAGTCAAGCGGTATCTATGCTCCTTTCATTATATAGCAGTATGCAAATGGCGCGGCCCAGCAGTGCTCGCCCTGCTCCTCCTCGAGTTAAGAAACTGGAAGATATCAATGAAGGGGTTCCAGCTGAAAGGTGACCTGCAACAACTCATTTAATTATTTTGTTTTACATAGAAATCACTGTGTGCAAGGCATGCTGGGATTTCAGTCCATTTAAACACACACACAAGTTATTGTCTATTTTTCAGGGTTTCTAGTGCCAAATCATCAGTCATCACAGATGGAAAGAAGCTATCTGATGAGGAGGAGGAGGAAGATGAGCAGTTTCTTGTGGTAGAAGCGGCTCCTGAACCTGCAGATGCCCTTGACAAGGAGTTGGTAAGTGATGATAACACTGAATTTTTCAAATGAGACAGAGACGTTAACTTTATAATGTGTCTGTTCCATTACAGGGAACTCTGCAAGACCTTAATAGTGAAGAAAACCATGGTAGAGTCAGTCACCTGTGTTTCTTGTTGAATTGCACAAATGTAGTTGTTTAAGGAAAACAAGTCCACTAATGAATGTTTGTTTTACTCTAGGTGGACTCGTGAAAAAGATTCTGGAGACCAAAAAAGACTATGAGTCATTACCATCCTCAAGCAAATTGAAAGAGGTATTCTCACTTAAAATGTTTTAATATTTTTGTCTCCACTAGAGGGCCCACAGGCTGAGGCTGTATTATCAAAGACTCCTATCAGTCCTGAATGGTAATTGTGTGGGTCACTTTGAAATGTTCCGTGCAGCGCTGGTTATTATCACACAAAAAATGTAAACAAATGGAGCGTAGAGGTGTAATTATGCTGCCCTGGAACCACAAAAATGTTCCCCTTCAGTGAAGCTGAAGGTCTAATACCCTGACAAGCTAGTGTGGCTTCTAACAGACCACACACAATTGATACACACATCAAGATGTCTGGAGCTAAATATGCTCTGGCCTTTCTCAATACCTCATAGAAAGGCCCACATAAAAAAACTTATAGACATCTCTGGTTTGTGTATACTTGTGGAAGTATCTAGTTTTATAGCCGATGTTTTAGAGCAGTGGTTGTCAACTGGTTTCGCTGCGGGACCCACCTAAACCCCTTTAATGACATTTTTCAAGTAGAATTTCTTAACTATCTTATCTCCAGTGCAGCTTGAATTTTAGCACAAAACAAGTTTAATAAACATTTCATGAAAAAATATGTTTTTATTCACAAACTCAAATTTATTACATTATTGTTACAAAATGTGTCAATTTTTTTTTATTCTACTCATTGGTCTACTTTTCATTTCAGCAGGCATATAAACAGAGTCTAAAGACTCCAGTTGATTAGAGCCTTTATTTTGAAGAATGGTTTAACTCAGTGGTTCTCAAATGGGGGGGCGCATGGCATTTGACTCTTGGGTACACTTCACAGCTCTCCATTTTGTTGCATATCCCTGGTTTCACTTTCAAATTCAGTTTGTACAGATTAATAAATAGATATTATCATGCATGTCGGAAAATAACAGAACCACTGGTTTAATTAAACATACACAAATAAAGCACGGCACTTGTAACATACATAAATCAAACTAATTTCTTTGTGACGTTCAACATAAAGAAAATGCAGTTAAGAAAATGCATTTTAACAAATGGACTAGCTCATTGCTAATTTACACTGACAATCCTATACATGCCCTGGCGATTATCAATTTTACATTGCAATTTCGAATACCTCCAAATGTGACAACTAAATGGACAGTTAAGATGATAATTCACTTAAACAACTGGTCCACATCATTCATAAAATACTCAACTCAATAAGAGACGGGCTTGCACGTTAAACATCTTAAATGCAAATGAACACTAACTTTTCTACAACAACATTTTTCAAATCGCAATGGAGAGCATTGTCACCTCCTATACAGTAGAAGTTTTAGCTGATGGCAACATGCTGCATAAAAAAAATCCTCCTTATAATAACAATAAAGAGCAAGATTATTTTTGTATTTAAAAACAATAAAAGGATGTTTCTTTTTCTGCATCTTGACTCACGAATGACCCAATGTCAGAAGAATTCTGTTGTTTCTTTAAGTGTGAACTGCTGCAAGAGTTTTGTCTGTATTGTGGGGAACAAGGCCATCTGCTTTGGGTGGTCCTCTCCATTGAAGCGCATTTTCCTTGCATTCCCTTGTCACCGGCCACGCCAACACTAATGTGTTCACTGTTTTGGACTGTTGCTCATGTAGACAGTTATCCCCCAGCCATGACATCTGACATCATCTTAACTCTCACCTAACATTAGCCGTCAGTGACCGTCATAGGAATGTGATTTAATTTTTGCCAACATGTTGTATTGGTAATTTTATTCACCTCAACCCTTCTTATTCTTACTGAAACAATTCATCCAAATATATCCTTTCATTCATTCATTTTCTATGCCGCTTGTCCTTGTTAAGGTCGCGGGTATGCTGGAGCCTATCCCAGCTGACCTCAGGCGGAAGGCGGGGTACACCCTGGTCTGGTCGCCAGTCAATCGCAGGGCACATATAGACAAACAACCATTCATACCTATGGACAATTTAGTGTCGCCAATTAACCTAACATGCATGTTTTTGGAATGTGGGAGGAAACCGGAGTACCCGCAGAAAACCCACACACGCACGGGGAGAACATGCAAACTCCACACAGAGATGCCCAACGAAGATTCGAACCCTGAACCTCCTGACTGAGAGGCTGATGTGCTACCCAGTCAGCCACCGTGCGGCCTCATCCAAATATAGTCTTTGTTAAATGTGAAAACCTTGACCTTGGTTTTTCCAATTGTTTTCCAACAACCAGTTTTCAGAGAGTCTAAACAGATATTTCAGACAATCATGTGGGTTGCATAGATATATTGTATGTCTGCACATAAGTTATGTTAACGCCACCTCTCCCTTGTTACCAGCCTTGCCTCGTCAGCTGCATAAATGACTTCCTTCCTGACATTAAAGTGTGGAGAGGTCAGTTTAATTGATTCATTTTGCCCCCTTGTAATCATGGCAAAATGTGCTGGGTCAAATATGTAAATATTGAACTTCCTCATTCCATGTGACATGTCAGGTTTTCACATTTCTCCTGCCATAACTCGTTTTTCTTAACTTGGTTGTCTAAAACAAGTGAGTCACACACGGCTGTGACTTCAGCGCAAAAATGTTGGCGTTTCAGCCATTTTGTTTCTCAGATTACACTGCAGCTATGCTGTCCCCAGCCAGCCTACTCCATTTCATTACTTATGTCAGTAAAGACACATATTGAATGATCAAAGTATATTATTGTGTGGCACCACCATTGTGTGTTTGTGGCATAAGAATGTGTTGTATATTTAGTGGGCATGGCCTCCTCCTGACTCCTATGCTGCATTGTATATTTTTCCAAGATACTTCTCCTTTTACTTACACAGAATTTGCCTCTTGCAGCAGCTGCGTTTTTATAAGCTTTTTTGTGTGCACTTCTTATTCCCCTCTTCGTTACCCCTTTCAAATTAGGCTTGATGAAGGTTTGTAATGTATAAATAAACCTTGTGGCACACAAATGGATGGCTGTTGAGTGAGAGTCACAGAGAAGGGCCAGAATACGCTGCAGAATTGTCAAGAAAATAAATATTCTGCTCCATACCTTGTGTCTTCATAAACACGGAGGCCTTTTCTGTATTTGTGGACACACAAGGAAATGACCCTGACATTCAATTAATCATCTTACTTCTGTTGATGCTTTATTGTCATTGTTTGGTTAAATGAACTGGCAGCCATCCAACTGTGAAGTATAACCTACAAGTTATTTTTTTTTAATTTGTTCGGGTTTTCATTAATCTATGACTAATTTTGACAACATTTCTGGCATGTCCGGTAATTGGTTTCTTCAATCATTTTGCTCAGTAATGCACACTAATTTGTGCAAAACTGACTCATTCTACCAGGGTGGTGTATACACAGAGTAGAGTATGCACTTGTAGCTTACTTTGACGTTTCAGCACTGATCAAGGGGCAACACAGTTAAGAGAACCACATTGCCTTTACTTAATGTTTTTAGTAGGACTGTCAAATCATTACCGTTTTTAATCTGATAATCATGATTAATTACCATTTGACAAGACAATGATGTACAGTATGTATCCACAGCTCCGTGCGAACTGAAAATGTAAATCTTTAAATTTAAATTACTTGCCTAACATTAGTCAGAAACAACGTAATTTAAATTGAATTCAAGTTGAGTGTAATTTGTGGGATTTCCAAGCATACTGAAATAGAGCTAACTCTACTACAGCATTAAGAGTTACTCAGTGTGCTCGTATACATCATCATCATCATTACCGAGAGCACAGTGATGGTTAGGTCCGGTTTCAACACAAAGAAATGAGACAACTATGGAGGTGTTGGATAATTTGTGTGTGTTATATGAACCAATAAGTGAATTTAATGATTGTGTCTAGTTAAGGATAAGTTCAGTACAGCCTGCCTGTGTGCGTGTTCGCTTGAAGCATCATCAGAACGATGACTCAACGTGACTCTCGTAGCTGTACTTACTATGCATTTGAACAGGAAATATGAAAACTTAGCTATTTTACTAACAAAAAAATTGTAATTATATGATTAAAAAAGAAAATCAATGTAAAGCATGGACCATTGAACTAAAATGGAACAATTCAATGTACAGTGTAACCCCGGGGATATGAATGCTCCGGAATACGAAAAATCCGGGATACAAAAATACCTTTCTGATTTTTTATCTTCGGCTTACAAAAATTAATTAGCTTAACGTTTGTCGATCTTACCAAAACTCGTTTTTTTCAGAATTTTCCAGATTTACCGTATTTTAACAACAGATAAAGCAGATACCTCAGCCCAGACATCCACAGTCTATGGTGGCGTAACTCTTCCGGCGCTCGGCAAAAATATATTTTTGCAGCATACCGGTAGTATACCTGCTGCAGACATGGCGTAGGTGTAAGTGTATGTATATGTACGCTACGTATGATGTAATGTTCTCTGATTGGTTTTATCGCTGCCAGTTTACGTACTGTACTATAATGCACTTCGCCGCGTATTAAAGATAAGAAACTTTAAGAATTTTAATATCAGCCTCACTTGCCGACCCTGACCGTACGTCACTGGTAAAACTCTGACGTCACTTAATGCAATATCACATGTTCGAAACACATTTAGTGCAAACAACATGGGCAAAAATCTTATTTATGTATAAAATGGCTTATTTTTAGTGATTATGTTTACTATATTGGGTAATACAAATGGACTTAAATATGCATATTTTCAACTAATTATAGACAGCAGTGCCCTGCGGTTGACTGGCGACCAGTCCAGGGTGTACCCTGCCTGTCGCCCAAAGTCAGCTGGGATAAGCGCCAGCATACCTCTGTGACTCTAATGAGGATGAGCGGCATAGAAAATGGATGTATGGATTAGACTGTAGTCAACTATGCAATATTTAATAATGATTTATTAATATATTTTGAAAAACCGTGGTAGAGCAAAGCAGTGAAATTTGAAGAGCGATATGGTGAAGGGCGACTCTACCCTGTAAATTGGAATTTAAAGCAACACTTTGTGCAGTGTATGCTCCACTTCAGACAGAGGACCAGGAGCCGTGTTTTCACACTCGTCCTCCATCCAAAAGAGCTGTACGTGTGTTATTCATGGGGCAGCAAATAGAATGTAAACATGGACATTGTGTACGCTGTGCAGACCAAACCAAAAGCCTGAATGAACCACAGTGTTTGCGTAGCTGCAGGGTTCTCACCCAGTGGAAAGCCACCCACCTAGACAGGGACCACAGATCTGAGGCCTTTTCAACCCTCACACTCAGAAACAAACCTCAAATGGGTCCCAAAAGATGGGAGAACACTACGACTTGATATCATGTTCTGGAATGTGGTCCCTCTACAGTCATGTTGTGTGTATTTACTGCAATATACTGAAGTGGCAGTTCAGTAAAGCAAATATGTACCTCATCATCCACGCCCTCTTCCTGAGTGGGCTGTGAGTAGGTGCATGTTTTGAAGAAAAGCTGTCATTTGGCTTGTTGTCACAAGCACAATGTCTGCTGCCTCTTCGTGGCAGGTGTGTGCACAGCCAAACGGCATTAACTTGCGCCTTGAGTTGAACTTGAAAGGAGGACTGAGTGTGGCAGTTGTTATTCAATACTGTAGTAAAATAGTCTTGCTGCCACAGCTTGTTACTAAAATAAATAAGAACTATGACTGCAGGTGCTTAGGCGTGTAAATGAGTGTTTATGTCTGCATGGATATGTGAGGCTTCAGGGTTATAGTATTTTGCACACACACACACACACACACAAGTATGCTCACTTTAGGCAATGATGCCCAGCTGAGCAAACATCCTTGGGTTTGCTGCCTGTTAAGGGAGGTAGCCCTGACTTTCGTCAACCAATCAGTGCACCTGAGGCCTTTGCCTAACTCTTAACGCCATTTGTTTATTAAGGAAGCTATTTTTGGCTTGATATGATCATTTCTTATACAGTTGAATGACTTAAAAGAAGCTTGTTCTGATAAATTTCACAATTTATGAAATTGGACTTTCATTTTCAGAAGTTAGTCTCAGAAGAAGCCCGAAAGAAAGAGCAGGACCTGGCAACACGTGAGATAGAAAGGCTCCGTGCATCCATCCAGTCGGTGTGTCAAAGCGTGCTGCCTTTGGGCAAGATCATGGACTATGTCCAGGAGGATATAGATGCCATGCAAGCAGAACTGCGAAGCTGGCGGAAGGAAAACAAGGAGCATGCACAGGCTTTGCTGCAGGAGCAGAGGTGAGAGTGTGCACACAACACACACAAAATGGTACATGCACATTACATACTTAATGAGAAAGACTTATTTGTTAATTTATCTGTCTAATTGTGTGCTCGACCGCACGATGGTCAAGTGGGTAGCACATTGGCCTCACAGTCAGGAGGTTCAGGGTTTGAATCTCCGTTGGGCATCTCTGTGTAGAGTTTGCATGTTCCCCCCTTGCGTGCATGGGTTTTCTCTGGGTACTCCGGTTTCCACCCACATTCCAAAAACTTGCATGTTAGGTTAATTGGCGACTCTAAATTGTCCATATGTATGAATGTGAATGTGACTGGTTGTATATCTTTGTTTGTCTATATGTGCCCTGCGATTGACTGGCGACCAGTCCAGGGTGTACCTCGCCTCTCGCCCAAAGCCAGCTGGGATAGGCCCTAATATAGAGGATAAGCGGCATAGAAAATGAATGAATGAATGAATGAATAATTGGGTGCTGAACAATGTCCACACATGTACTAATATATCATTTTGCAAAAAAATTCTAGTTATAATTATTGTTGTTCTGTTATTCCTGTTATTCTGTATTGTGACGGTAACTGCTTTATCAAACGATTTTTAAATCCCTCTAACATCAAAATGTCTGCCCCTTTGAGACTTGCGAGATATCGATGGACACGTTCTAAAAAAAATTCCACATTTTTCTTGACAGAAATCCATTTGTAAAAGACTCAACTAAAATCCACATTTCTCACATTTGTCAACCGATTCAAGCCCTTTTTTTTACCTGAAATTAATCAGCTCATTTAGAACATCTGCACTAGTCACAACACAAATTCCCATTGATCTTGACAGTTCCTGGAACTCCTAGCCCAAAAATAGCCATTTGAAATAATGGCTTTTTTCACATTTTTCAACCCATTCAAATCATACATGATCAAATTCATCATTCAAATCATACACGCATCATAGATCATCACTCAACATAAAAATTCTGCAATACAGTACATTCAGGCTAAGAGTTTTCCATTATCCACATTGTATCATGAAGCATTTAATATAAACCGCTGTCGAAATACAGTAGTGTTCAAGATAGTAGCAGTCCAATTTGACTAACCAGATTAATCACTGTTAGTATATTTTTGTTGCTACGTGGCAAACAAGTTACCAATAGGTGCAGTAGATTCTCAGAAAACAAACAAGACCCAGCATTCATGATATGCATGCTCTTAATGCTGTGCAATTGGGGGGAAATTATCTTGAATATTTTTCCTGTTAATAAGTAGGTGCTGTATTAGTAACAAAATATTGCCACATAATTTGATAGAAATGAAAATGATCACCCTATAGAGGGGGGAAATCAAAGACACCCCAAAAATGAAAGTGAAAAAATGATGCAGCAGAGTGGTCCTTTTTGCTAAAGTGTCATTGTAGCAACTCAAAAAAATTCTCAGTAGTTTGCGTGGCCCCCACGTGCTTGTACCCATGCCTGACAACGTCGGGGCATGCTCCTAATGAGACGACGGACGGTGTCCTGGGGGATCTTCTCCCAGATCTGGACCAGGGCATCACTGAGCTCCTGGACAGTCTGAGGAGCAACCTGGCAGCACCGGATGGACCTAAACATAATGTCCCAAAGGTGTTCTATTGGGTTTAGTTCAGGTGAATGTGGGGGCCAGTCAATGGTATCAATTCCTTCATCCTCCAGGAACTGCCGGCATACTCTAGCCACATGAGGTTGGGCATTGTCATGGACCAGGAGGAACCCAGGTCCCACTGCACTAGCGTAGGTTCTGACAATGGGCCCAAGGATTTCATCCCAATACCTAATAGCAGTCAGGGTGCGATTATCTAACCTGTAGAGGTCTGTGCGTCCTTTCAGGGACATGCCTCCCCAGACCATCACTGACCCACAACCAAACCGGTCATGCTGAATGATGTTGCAGGCAGTATAACGTTCTCCACGGCATCTCCAGACCTTTTCACGTCTGTCGCATGTGCTCAGGTTGAAGTAGCTCTCATCGGTGAAGAGCACAGGGTGCCAGTGGCGTAGTTGCCAATTCTGGTCTATGCCAAATGCCAATTGAGCTATACGGTGCTGGGCAGCGAGCACAGGGCCCACTACAGGACGTCGGGCCCTCAGGCCACCCTCATGGAGCCTGTTTCTGACTGTTTGGTCAGAAACATTCACACCAGTTGCCTGCTGGAGGTCATTTTGTAGGGCTCTGGCAGTGCTGATCCTGTTCCTCCTTGCACAAAGGAGCAGATCCTGCTGAGGGTAAAAGGACCTTCTACGGCCCTGTCCAGCTCTCCTGGAGTAACTACCTGTCTCCTGGAATCTCCTCCATGCTCTTGAGAATGTGCTGGGAGACACAGCAAACCTTCTTGCAACAGTACGTATTGATGTGCCATCCTGGAGGAGTTGGACTACTTGTGCAACCTCTATAGCGTCCAGGTATCGCACCATGCTATCAACAGAGATGTTGATCCAAGCCAAATGAAAAACTACAGCAGTAGAAAGTCACTCAGTAAAAGTCACCCAAAAGAGATGAGTCAGTGGTCTCAACCTGGAAAACCATTCCTGTTTTTGGGTCTGTCTCATTGTTGGCCCTCTGATGCACCTGTTGTTGTTTTACTTAACAACAAAGCAGCTGAAACGGATTAACAACCCCCTCTGCTACTTAACTGACCAGATCAATATCCCAAAAGTTTGACTATATATATATATATATACACACACACACATTATCTATCTATCTATCTATATCTCTATATCTATATCTATATCTCTCTATCTCTATAGATATATCTCTACCTCTCTATCTCTATAGCTATATCTCTATAGCTATATCTATATCTCTCTATCTCTATATCTATAGATATATATCTATATAGATATATATATGTATATAGATATAGATATATAGATATATTATCTATATCTATATAGATATAGATAGATAGATAGATAGATATAGATAATATATCTCTATATCTATCTATCTATATCTATATACAAGATTAAAAATAACAATGTTATATTAGTATGAAAACCAAATAAGAGTGTATAGTAGTGAATTTATATCTGAGTAAATAAAAAGAAAATAATGAAATATGTTCTTTGCTGCTTGTACATATGTTGGGTGTTTATCACTGATATAAAATTATTAAAAAATATATTATTTTGGTGTAAACCACAATATAGGGGGAACTATGGCACTTGGCAGTTGGAAAAGCAATTTGGTGCTCCTTCCGGTAGAGGCTTAAAACAATCATGTTCACTGAGGGTACTCTCTTTGGAGTGACATTTTTTGCTATTGTTTTTTTTGTGTGTTTATGCTTGTACAGAACGACAGACTGGGCGTTAGAACCCCTCAAGGCAGAACTTAATGAACTAGACCAAATGATCAAGGATTACCAGGACAAGATTTGTGCTTTGAGGTCCAACATACTGAGGAATGAAGAGAAGATCCAAAAGAAGTTGGCAGGAATCATCTCTGCTCCTACTTGAAGTGAGAAACTACAAGAATCTTCATTAATGCAGAGAAAATCTAATATTTAAAACAAAACATTTTCAACTGAAAAAATGTGTGCTTAGATAAGACTATTTTTGTAGATTTTTGTTTTTTGAACGGGGTTTGGAGACAAGAATTCAAGACATGCCCAATCAAACCAAACCAAGTTATAATACAACTCTCTTTAGTAGTTTGGACGTTTAGCTCTGTTCTGTTGGAATTGACCCACTTTCTATCAAGTAGTGCAGTTCTTTTCAGTTTATTACAGTGTGTAATATTTTGCATAAGGGGCTAAAATTACTGAACTGCACTGCACCATCATTCTGTCCTTTGACTTTGTGACACCAGCTACAGTGGTAAGATACCAAAAAGGCACACAAAATGCCCCAATTTTTTAAAGTTAATGACCTTGTTGTTACTGATCCGATGTCCTTAAGCGTGCATTTGGTTAGCGAGTCAATTTTGAAAATAAATGATCAGTGACACAGAGCAAGCAGGCTACAGTATGTCACTGGAAATCAGCTGAACACAATGCATACATGTATACAATAAAGTAGATCATGAGACATCTTTTTTTGTTTGTTTGTTTTGTAACATTTTCTAAATCAAGTGTGATATTTCAACAATTACAGCCTTGTTAAAACATAAGGGAATAAAGTTCTAGGTGAACTGGTCTTAGGCTGGTTGCTGTCACTTAGTGATTGTCACCTAGAGAGCTCATCTCCTAAAAATTCCCTCTTTCCGTTCGGTCAAATGTAACTTGTCTTTTTGTCGTTTTATTAATATTATTACTATTAATCTTCATCATCATCATACGGTAAGTATAGTAATGCAATTGAGTATGCACACCTAATGGTGTTTTCATCAAAAATGTAGCATACACCAAAATTAATATACTGTACCTCTACATTGAAGAGTTATTGGGCCACGTTTTGCTGTGGCACTTTTTGGTTTTGTGTGTTGCCTGTTTTTTTTCTCCAAGTTGTTAGATTGTTTGAGTTTACACTTGTATATGAGTAAAAAAAACGACAATGTTTACCAAAATTACAGTAATACTGGATTTAACATTGTTCCCACTCAAATATTTTTTGTGAAAAAAAACAAACATGCATAAGCGATAAACAAAAGGAAGTCCAGATTAGATAGGCCACTACACCAATGGCCTGACTCGCCAGTTCAACTGCAAATTTCTCGTTCAGTTTTCTGTTCATTCTGTGCAAAGGTTTAAAGGTTGTTGATTAATGTTTTTTTTTTCTTGAATCACAGCTCAACCAAACCTCACTGCTGATTGACGTTTTCAGGGACTAAACATATTTTGTGCAAATGTATTAAATACACTCAAGTCACATATCCAACTTTTGTTATTTTGCGTGTGGCAATTTATCAATTTATGTAAATTGTCTACTCTTCTCTATGATACTTTTGTTTTCATGTTAAAGAACCATTTGTTATGGCATCCATGTACCAACAATGAGAGACTGCATTGTATGTAAATACTTAAGACACTGCTGTCAAATATTGAATTACAACCACTTCTGTAATCATGACATGCTACATTGTGGCCAAAAAAGGAAACGATCAGGTTATTTCTATCATTAAAGTTTTTGTTTTATTAATGTATTTTATCCCATATTTGCATTGTGTTCAATACAGGTGTCTCAATATGTGGGTGACAAAACCTCTGTTTAACTTTTACATTTTACATGCTGTCTCATGGAAATAAGTTGGTAGAAACACTTTTGTAGCTTATAACCTAAACAATTATAAATTCAATATAAAATGTTAGTGGCATGTCTTTTGTGAAATGACTAAAAATTGTATTGTATATGTAGAGATTGTATTATAGGTCTTATAAATCTGTTTTGTAGTAAAGAGAAATAAACTACTATTGTCAGTATCTCTCATTTTGTATGATTGGGGGAGGGGCGCACAGACTAGACTGTTAAAGCCAAATTAAAGTCAAGTTTTTTTTTCACCATTGAACTTATGAATGTAACATTGTTTCTCCTGAAACTCTCAAGTAACGTAAGGAACAACTTTCATTTTTGTAGTGAGTCATTAAAAAGCTGCAACACACAAAACATATTGTAATGGCCCTTTAAATACTTTCAAGTAAGATTCTGACAGAATTTGTGATGCGAGTCAGAGATTTAGAGTATGAAGGCCCCTTGTGATAAGTGTAGACACCTGCTCTCAGCAAGAACACTGCACAGTATTAAGGGTGGATTGTCAAACATCAACCACTAAGAAAGTGGAGGCCAACTCACTTGTCCTTAATCATTTTTGGTGGTTGTACAAAGAAGTGACCGTAAGACAAGGAAGCCTTCCTTATATCTCAAAAGCTGATTTGGCCTTTGAGCTCTACAATGGTTCAGGTTTCCAATGAATGACATTCCACTTCATTTTGTCTGTGGCAGCTAACTAATCCTCTAATCTGTCGACCTCTACTTAAATCTTCAACCTGACCCTCACTTTTTATACAAGTAATACATGGCATACACAACGATCAAACTTAAAGCTCCAAAGTTGGTATTTGACTGGTGGAAACTTTTTATTATTAAGGAAAACTCATCCAAGAGGTCACAAAATACCCCACAACAACATGCAAAGAACTGCAGGCCTCACTTGCTTCAGTTAAGGTCAGTGTTCATGACTCCACCATAAGAAAGACACTGGACAAAAATGGCCTGTAAGGCAGAGTTCCAAGGCGAAAGCCACTGGTGAACAAAAAGAACGTTAAGGCATGTCTCAATTTTGCCAGAAAACCTCTTGATGATTCCCAAGACCTTTGGGAAGATACTCTGTGGTTTGACGAGACAAAGGTTGGGTTTGGGAAAGGTTTTGGGAAGGTGTGTGTCCCTTTACACCTGGTGTAAAAGTAACGCATGTCAGAAAAAGAAGGTCACAACAATAAAATTTGGTGGTGGTAGTGTGATGGTCTGGGGCTTTTTTGCTGCTCCAGGACCTGGAAGACATGAATTCTGCTGTCTACCAAAAAATCCTAAAGGAGAATTTCCGGCCATCTGTTCTTGACCTCAAGCTAAAACAAACCCGGGTTCTGCAGCAGGAGAATTATCATATCGATTATATATAGAGGGTGGACCAAAATTAGGGTTACAGTTAACACTTTATTTACATACATTATATTCACATATTAGACATTTTACATTAAATATTTAATCTCTCAAGTGTTCAAATAAATGTAAATAATAAATGTACTACAATGCGTTAACTGTAACTCTCCTTTTGGTCCACCCTATATATTCAATATATTCATTGTATATATTTATTGTACACGCTGGAAAATTCTCAAGTGTGGCAACGATTCAGCAAAGATGAGTGGGCCAAAATTCCTCTACAGCAAGAGACTGTAAGAGACTCACTGCAAGTTATCGCAAATGCTTGATTGCAGTTGTTGCTGCTAAGGGTGGCCCAACCACTTATTAGGTTTAGGGGGCAGTCACTTTTTCACACAAAGCCATGTAGGTTTGGATTTTCTTCTCCCTTAATAAAAAGTTTCATCTAAAAACTGCATTTTGTGTTCAGTCGTGTTGTCATTGACCAATATTTAAATTTGAGTGATGGAAATAGGATGCACCGGAGCTCCATTTTGAGCTTCAAGGCAAAGGCTGTGAATACTTAGGCACGGGTGATTTTTTTGTTTTTAGTAATCATGCAAACATTATTCATGTTGTCATTATGAGGTGTTGTAGAATGTAGAATTTTGAGGGGGTAAATTCTGCTTGGAATAAGGCACAACAAAATATGGCAATATTGAAATGCATTGTAAATATGTGACAATAAAAACTGCGGTTTGTGATCTCATTTTTTGTTTATGATTTCACTCTTGGCACTATTGTTTTATATTTGCATAGTGTAACTGACATCAGTGATTTTATGTTAACATAAACTCAAGAGTCCTTGGACAAAGGATTTTGCATAAGATCCATGTAGTTTTCGGGTTTGTTTACCTATCTTGCTCAAGCAGTTGTATGTAATAAACAACCACGTCGCTACAAAACCTAAAACGGGTCAGCGCCGACACCAAGGATGAATCCAAGGTCTAGTTTCTTTAGTATGACCTGCTTGTTTGTATGATTTCATCAGGTTATATCGTACTGTCCCTTTAAGGGAACAGCTCATCTCAATCCGGAAGTAACTCATCGAGTTCGTCTGACGTGCGTTCGTGTTGTGTCAAGTTTGTTTTCATGTTTTCTGTCCCGCTTTTGGCTTCCAGTTTAGACCAGTCACCTCCCAATTAGACCAAGAGGTCTTCTCCACTGCAGGAACATGGCTGAGGGTGCCGAGGCTGATGTTGACGAGCCGTCTCGTTGTCATTTGCCTGTCATTACGGTCTCTGGTCTGCCCACTGTGACTGCCGCAGGTAACTCGAATGCATCATTGCCTCCATTCTTACATACTCACTGAATTTCCCTACCAACCGCCCCTAAAGCTGATTTTTACAATAACTATGAGTTTGATAATGATTATGCGCAGAAAAAAACACATATTTTTTATCATACAGTAATCCTCAACCGTGTTTAACAATATCTTAATACAAGAATTCCATTATTCAATTTTATTATTTTTTATTATATATTATTATTATTAGAAATAGTGTAAAAATAACTAAACAAAAGCCAAAACTATTACCATTTGCTGCCATTCATATTTGACACAATATAAATGTAACAATGTCAACAACTCAACAACAAAAGCACAGATATTTCAGAAAGTAAAAAGAACTTGATCTTATCACGCTTGTGTGGATTTGCTGTAGATGCCTTAGTATTGGTACTATTCATATTTGGACCGGTCCGCCAACCCCTGTTAAAAACATGCAATATACAATTTACAGCAAGATCCGCTGGCGGTAGAGTCTGGGTGAGGCTGGGCCGCATCAAGTATTAACTCCGGAATCACGTTTCAATGAAGTGACTAAGTTGACAGTTGAACACCACCGGATGCTGTCACAAGCCTGAGCTGCAGTAGACCATAAGCGATTGAGAAATATAGAGACTGTATAAACCATGAATATAAAAATCACTTCCAGGCATACTAAAGCACACCAAACTGTGTGTTTGTTGCGTGCAGGCAGACGTTTATTGTTTCATCCTTTTGTATTTAAGTTAAAATGGCCTATCCGGAAGTTACTGGTATTGAAGACATTTTGGTAATTACTGTTGTGGACAACTAGATTTTTTGGCGTTTAAAAAGACGCTGCAGCTCTCACTCACACATCATACCACGCGCTATTATCTTTTTTCTGGAAAACAAACTCCAGCTGGCAGCGATAGCTACTTTGTATTCATTTTGTGTGTTTTGTACAGTGCTTTAATTACATATTTAGAGTTTCTTTGATTTACTAGTACTGGTTGTTTTACTTGTCACTGGTAAGTGACAATTGCATTAGATTTTGATAAAGTCAATTTACTGTGGGTTGTAATTTGGTTTCATCTGTATGTCATCACCAGGTCGTAACCTGAAAGAATGGCTCCAGGAGCAGTTTTGTGACAAACCCCTGGAGCAGAATGACATGCGACTTCACAATGCAGCCTATGTTGGAGATCTGGACACCCTGAGGAACCTACTACAGGAAGATGGCTTCAGAGAGTAAGTAGGAGTGCTGTCTAACATTAAATAATTAAGTGGGCTGGCGGACAATGCTTGCAACATTGAAAACTAAGAGGGAAAGCAGTAAAATATCACATTGCTGTTGGCCCGTATTTGGTAGAGAAACTCTTGTTGGCAAGCCAGCATTAAAATACATAATATAAGTAAATGTATGCAGTAAAGCCAGAGTGCCGCTTCATGGATAAATAAAGCCTAAGGCAGGTCAATCCAACATTCCAGTAAGTAGTTTTACTTGGTAGTAGAAAAAACAAACATACTTCTAATTTATAGTTAATCATCCATCTTGAAATTCTTTCCAGTTTCAGTTAACTTTCAAAACTCCTCTGTGTCAATGTCATTTGTGTTACATGCTACCTGGGTTATATCAACCGCAGTTTACAATCAAATTCTCAGCTACAACTGCCAATAACGCACAGAATGTGTGTTACCACATATTTGGTCATTCTACACCTCCTTTCTCTACCCTGCAAACACCTTGCTATTGAATTTCAACACCAGACCTCCATACATGCACACATTTTTTGTACACAGCACGAATATTTCCCCCTGAATTTGTTTGTACATTTGCAGGATTCAGTGCAGTTTTAATCTCTGCACATTGTGTGACGTTCACCTCCAAAAATCCTTGAGCTGTGGCGATGCGGACCATTAAGGCTGCGATTGGTCGGCTCGCAGTACTTTATTTTCTGTGTGCACGCAACACATTCAGAGGGCATATTACACGTTGTCCTCTGATTTCAGACCAACATTTGCAATAAAAATGACTGTTTTGGTGCACCGATTAGGTGCGGTTTGCTATAACACTCCCCTGAGTTGTGATTGTTCACAGTAGGCGTCCCCATCACTCTTAACCCAGGCGAAGAAAAGCAGAAAAAAGCAGGGTTCTTCCTAGGCTGCATTTGTTATATATGTGTTTGTTATTGGCCTGTGGCACATATTTGAAATATAATAGAACACAACAAAAGAAACAGCAAAAATAGAAAAATTTAGAAAAAACGGAAATGTGTACATTATTCATTAATAACACAAAGCTTTCTTTGTTTATCTCTCACATTGTTTATCATTTTCAAAATTAAAATATATACTGTATACTGCAATAGTCCCAACCTTTTTAATCACAGCGGACCGGTCAACACTTGACAATTTTGGCGCGGCCCAATGGGAGTTGAGGATTATAAGGATGGTGTTGAAAGTGCTAAATATTGCTAAAGAAAGAGCGATAAAGATAGATTTGAATCACTATAACACCAAATCAATACAGTTTGTAAGGATGTTGTCAGTGCATTTCCATTTACTGATGTAGTGGCCAACAGTCATTTCTTCCGTCCTGTTGATTTTCTCTCAAAATATGCCATGGGCTTTTCTTTTAATCCGGTGTGCTTGGTCTCCTAGTGCCGAAGCGTCATTGCCTCGTTATTTCAAGCAGGACTCCTGTTGCTGTCTGGTAAACGCTTTCTCTTTCTGGAAGTCGTAGGCTCTTCCCCTGTCTCTTCATTGAGCCTTTTTTCCTTTGCAAAGAAACTTTCCAAAGATGTCTGTTTCTTACTCGTTTTTTTTTTTTTTTTGTTTGGTTTTTTTTTTGTTTTTTTTTTTTTTTATTTATTTTATTCTTTTTTTAAAAAAAAAGAAGCTTGTTCAGACTATTATACATAAAACAGAAATAGTTAATTACTTCTCGTGCGGCCCGGTATCAAGTGGTCAGCGGTCTGGTACCAGTCCGTGGACCGGTGGTTGGGGACCACTGGTATACTGTATATAAATATCATAGTTATTACTTGTGTTCATAGTACTGATCGTATGTCACAGATATGGATTTCCAACAAAATATAAATGATTGGAAAGACTTGTTTTTTTTGTCACTCTCCTAAAACACTGTTGCATGTCATTTGATTTTTTTTGTTGTTGCAAAATTTATGATTGATGAGCAATGCTGGCCACCTCTGGTAAAATTGCATAAATCCTCGGTTGATCAAATCTAATATACTGTATAGTAGAAGCTAGAAGTTTACATACACTGTGACATTTTTTTCAAAATAAATAAAAATAAAACGAAATAAATGAATTTAACTGACCTTAGAAAAAGTTTAGTCTGATTTAGTTTCAGATAGTGAGAAAATGTTTGTGTAATTTTATATTTTTACATAGTGTATGTAAACTTATTTTAAACTGCAATTGCCTTTGGTAACATCATGACCAAGGAGGATAGATAAGTCACCAATCAAATGTTTTTGTTTTTCCTTTTCCTAAAAAACATCGAAAAATAATCAACATGTCAAACAGTTAAATGGACCTTATGTCTGGCAAAACAAATGCTGTGGGTGGGTCATTCTGCCAGGCTGACCAGTCCTATCCAGCCTTTTGGCGGCTTCTCTCAGCATCTTTGATACACCATTATGTAAAACGTTCGTGCAAAGTATGTGCATGGTGGTGTGATAGTGACGTTACTTCGTGTCCATGACATTTCTTCCGGTCGCCTGCGCTAAGAGTTACATTTCAACATAGCTACTATATAGTCACTGCAAACTGGAATTGTATGATTAGATATGGACTACTCACCCTGGCAGAATGGCCTTGTTTTGCCTTTGCTTTTAGTCGCCAGCTTGTATGGAACAAATGGAAAAGACAAAACAGAAAAAGCAATGACAAAATAGAAAAATAATATGACTGCATTTGTAATTTTTTATTAATGGTTCTCTTTATATTTCTACATGAATTTCCTTTCCATTTTGGCATTTGTCACTCCTTTCCATTCCATTCCATTTTCTTCCGCTTATCCGGGTCCGGGTCACGGGGGCAGCAGTCTCAATAGGGAAGTCCAGACTTCCCGGTCTCCGGCGACATCTTCCAGCTCCACCGGGAGAACACCAAGGTGTTCCCAGGCCAGCTGTGTGACATAGTCCTTCCAGTGTGTCCTAGGTCTTCCCCGGGGCCTTCTCCTGGCTGGGCGTGCCCAAAACACCTAAATATTTTTTCAGACAGAGTTTTAATCAGATTAAGAGTGATTCAGAAGACCCTTAATGAAGAAAATCAACAAGAGTGACCGCACCTCGGCCGGACGTGTGACACCGGGGCCTCACCCTGGAGCCAGGATTGGGGGAGGGGCTCGCAGGCGAGCGCCTGGTGGCCAGGCCTTCACCCATGGGGCCTGGTCGGGCCCAGCCTGAAGAAGGAACATGGAACCCCCCCCCGCAGACCCACTACCTGCAGGGGAAAGCATAAGAGTCCGGTGCATTGCGATTCGGGCAGTGGTCGAGGGCGACCAGGTCCTCGGCGGCCAAATCTGGTTCTTGGAACATGGAATGTCATTTTGGCACTCCATTGATTCCATAATGTACACACTTTTTTAAAAAAAATTTAACTACATTCATTCATTTGGCTCCAGTAGTTTTTCCTATAAAAGTTAATCATTGTCATCAACCAGTCAATCATAACGAGTAACTCTTGTCTTTCCTGTCGTTCCAGGCGTATCAATGAGAAATCTGTTTGGTGTTGTGGCTGTCTACCCTGTACCCCTTTGCGAATTGCAGCCACAGCAGGTCACGTCACATGCGTGGCTTACCTTATTGCTCAAGGGGCTGAGGTGGACCTTGTTGACGTCAAAGGCCAAACGGCGTTGTACGTCGCTGTGGTTAACGGTCACCTGGACTGTGTACGGGTTCTCCTTGAGGCTGGAGCCAACCCCAACGGGAGCCGTCACCACCGGAGTACACCACTTTACCATGCTGTACGCGTTGGTCGGCTGGATGTACTTCAGGAACTCATCCGGTGAGTTTTGGACAGGATTTACCGTAATCCTGGTTGCACTTAATAGCAGACCTGCGTGCTCCACAAATGTGGTCTGTTATCAATACAATTGTGAAAATAGGATTACATAATCTGAGGATTTGATTATTTTTTAAGGCAATGATTTTTAAAAACAAGAATTTGTTTTTTTGGATTTATTTGGGATTTTCTCAAATTTACACAGGGTTAAAAATACGCATACAGGCTCAAATTTACACATACAGTACATTGCTTCTTAATTCCATTCCATATCTAAATCCTTAAAAAAAAAAATCTTTGAGAAGGTTCGAAAATGTCTTTTAAACTGACAGGATCAAAGTCTATTAACTTCTCATTAGTGATCATGATTGACTGCAGCTGTGCCATCATAAAAATCATTACCTCATGATCTGCTCATTATCTGTTACAGTGTTTATCTTTGTTATTTGTGTTTAAGAATATACTTGACTATGTAATCAACCAGTATTTGTTAATGAAAGGCAAAACACTTTGTAGAAGTAGCACAGGCACTGATGTTGGCGTGTTTCAGGTTTAATGCTGATGTTGACATGGATCATCAGCTGGGTCCCCGGCTTCCCTTATGTGCCCGCACCCTCAGCACTTTAGTGGTGTGTCCTCTCTACATCAGCGCTGCCTACCACCACCTGCACTGCTTCCGGGCTCTCCTGGAGGCTGGTGCTCAGCCTGACTTCAACTACTCAGGGCCTGTTAGCCACGATGCTCTGACCCGTGGCCTGGCTTCCTGCCTTCTGGATGCTGTGTTACGACATGGATGCGAGGTAGCCTTCGTCCAACTGCTGCTGGACCACGGGGCCAACCCAGCCTATGTGCCCTGGGATGAGACTGAGATGCAGGCTCCCAACCAGAGAAAGGTGGATCCAGAAGCCCTCATTGTCTTCCTGGAAGCGAGGAGTAAGTCAATTTGAAAAATGACTGATGAGATCACATTCTATTATGGAGTTGGTCTTTCCTCGAAACAATCCAGGTGGGATCTATCAACCAAGGTGGGTTGGTAGGTTTAATGGCAGAGTTTAGTTTATGTGGCCTAAATATTCTAAAATCTTTATATTGTAATTCTAATTGTAATTCTATATATTCTAAATATTATATATGAAATATAGCATCATAGCATCAACAATGGCTGCTAACATATAATCAATCAAAAGTCAATGTGTAAAAGTAAAAAAAAGGTGTGCCATTGCTGGGGCCCTAATAGGAACCACAGTAATTCAGCCATAAGTGGGAGGATAAAATTGCAGTCACGTCAGCCAGATAGTGTATAAAATGCTCGACTGACTCAATTACTGGGGCAGGCCAAACCTTCTTTGGAATTAACGCCACCACAAAAACTTGCAGCTTAACGGTACTTGTCGGCTTTCCTTAAATCACTGAGCACAAAAGCTCAGTAAGCAGTAAATTTGGTTTTGTGGAAGAGTCTGGTTTGGTTCTGGGACTTGCCAAAGCGATTTTATTCAAGTCAACTACAGGTCATGTTGCGAGGAACGGTGCATGACTGGCCAAGCTCTGCTGTACCAGTGGCTTTTGGACTCCATTCCATTTTCTTCCGCTTATCCGGGGCCGGGTCGCGGGGGCAGCAGTCTCAGTAGGGAAGTCCAGACTTCCCGGTCTCCGGCGACCTCTTCCAGCTCCACCAGGTGGACACTAAGGCGTTCCCAGGCCAACTTTGAGACATAGTCCCTCCAGCATGTCCTAGGTCTTTCCCGGGGCTTTCTGCCGGCTGGGCATGCCCGAAACACCTCACCAGGGAGGCGCCCGGGAGGCATCCGGACTAGATGCCCGAGCCACCTCAACTGGCTCCTCTCGATGTGAAGGAGCTTTGCGAACCAGGCTCCTGCTTCGATTTTACAAGGACCGAACGGCACGTATTAGCGGACCACCAATCCCGTACTCCCGGAGCACCCCCCACAGGACACCACCGGGGACACGGTCGAATGCCTTTTCCAAGTCTACAAAGCACAAGTAGACCGGTTGGGCAAACTTCCACATACTCTCCGGTACCCTTGCAAGGGTGTAGAGCTGGTCCAGTGTTCCGCGACCGGGACAAAAACCACATTGCAACTCCTGTAACCGAGATTCGACTAATGGTCATACCCTTCTCTCCAGCACCCTGGAGTAGACTTTCCCAGGAAGGCTGAAGAGTGTGATCCCCCTATAGTTGGAACACACCCTACGGTCACTCTTTAAAAAAATAGGGACCACCACGCCGGTCTGCCAGTCCAGAGGTACTGTTCCCGGCTTCCATGCAGTGTTGTAGAGGCGTGTCAACCAAGACAGTCCTCCAACATCCAGAGCCTTGAGAAATTCAGGGCGAAATTTGTCCACCCCCGGAGCCTTGCCATTGGGAAGTGTGTTAACTACCCCAAATACCTCAGCCACGATGATAGAACTGTCCGCGTACGTATCCTCAGATTCTGCTTCCTCTATGGAAGGTATGTCAGTGGAATTGAGAAGGGCCTCAAAGTATTCCTTCCACCAACCAACTATATCCTCAGTCGAGGTAAGCAAGCCCCCGTCCGCACTGTATACAGAGTGAACTGGGGACTGCTTCCTCTTTCTGAGGTGTCTGACGGTTTGCCAGATCCTCTTTAAGGCCAACCAAAAGTCAGGCTCCATAGCCTCACCGAACTCCTCCCACACCTGTGTTTTTGCCTCGACCACCTCGAGTCCCGCAAGCCATCCATGCTTGATAGTACTCCTTCTTCAGTTTGACAGCAGCCCTAACCCCCGGTGTCCACCATCGGGTTCAGGGCTTGCCGCCACGACTGGCACCGAACACCTTGTGGCCGCAACTACGACTGGCTGCCTCAGCAATGGAGGCACAAAATACAGCCCATTGGGACTCAATATTCTGGTCCTCCCTCGAGATGCAGGCGAAGCTCTGCCGGAGATGAGAGTTGAAGACTCGACGAACGGGAGACTCTGCTAGACGTTCCCAGCACACCCTCACTACGCGTTTGGGTCTACCAGGTCTGTCCGGCATCCTTCCCCGCCATCTAATCCAACTCATCAGCAGGTGCTGGTCAGTTGACACCTTAGCCCCTCTCTTCACCCGGTTGTCCAGAACATGCGGATGCAGGTCTAATGATACGACCACAAACTCGATCATAGACTTGCGACCTTGGGTGTCGTGGAGCCAAGTGAATTTATGGACATCCTTATATTCGAACTTGGTGTTTGTTATGGATAAACTGTGGTTCGCACTGAAGTCCAGCAACAACACACCACACGGGTTCAGATCAGGGAGGCTGTTCCTCCCAACCACGCCCCTCCAAGTCACAATGTCATTGCCCACATGGGCGTTGAAGTCTCCCGGTAGAACTATGGAGTCACCAGCTGGGGTGCTCTCCAGATCTCCAGAACCCCTCTGATAGACTCCACAAAGGCCGAGTACTCTCGGCGCGTACGCACAAACCACAGTCAGGACCCTTTTCTCCGCCCGAAGGCGTAGGAAATAACCCTCTCGTTCACTGGGGTTGACTCCAGCACAGAGGCACCAAGGTGGGGGGGCTATCAATAAACCCACCCCAGCTCCCCGCCCCTCCCCTGCAGCTACTCCAGAGTAGAACAAGGTCCAGCCCCTCTCAAGGAATTTGGTTCCAGAGCCCAAACTGTGGGTTGAGGTGAGTCCGACTATATCTAGTCGGAATGTCTCCGCCTCATCCACAAGCTCGGGGTCCTTCCCCACCAGAGAAGTGACATTCCATGTCCCAAGAACCAGATTTGGGTGCCGAAGACCTGGTCGGCCTCACCGCCCAAATCACATTGCACTGGACCCTTATGCTTGCCCCTGCAGGTGGTGGGTCTGCGGCGGGGGGGGAGTTCCCGTGTTCCTTCTTCAGGCTGGACCCGGCCAGGCCCCACGGATGAAGGCCTGGCCACCAGGCACTCGCCTGCGAGTCCCTCCCCCAGGTCTGGCTCCAGGGTGAGGCCCCGGTGTCCCACGTCCGGGCAAGGTGCGGTCACTCCTCTTGATTTTCTTCATTAGGGTCTTCTGAATCACTCTGTCTGGCCCGTCACCTAGGACCTGTTTGCCTTGGGAGACCCTACTAAGGGCATAAAGCCCCCGACAACATAGCTCCTAGGATCACTTGGGCACTCAAACCCTTCCACCACGATAAGGTGGTGATTCACGAAGGAGCCCCGTGACCACAGATTTTAAAGCTGAGCTGTGTCCACCAGAGGGAGCAGCAGGCTCCGTCATTGCAGCTGAATGAACAGGCCATGTTAAGTTTTGTGTGTTAAATTGCTGTGTGATGAGTTTTTTCTGAGATTACACTGTGAGTCAGACTGTTATGTTGAGTAGTGACCTGCAATTTCTGATGGATTGACAAGCTTGTCGTGAGTTCCCTTGTAGCTCGTGATTGGCTCCTGCCAACTACCGCTTCACTGATTCACGAGCAACAACGTATTCATACAAGTAGTAGTGGCTGTGAATTATGGGATGTCACACGATTAGAACATGGCCATATATTAGCTGCATCCAAAATGGAGTCCAAAAAAAGCTGCAAGTGCTGGCATTTGATAAGAAGGTACTTTACTTATTGAGTAATTGCCTGCTTGTAGTTTTTATGTGTCATTTTAAAAATCATTAATACGGGTTCCAAAAAAGTTAAGAAGTTTTGTTTTGCATTTTGTTACCTTACTGTACAGGAAATTAACCGAATAGCTTATGCAAGAGAAATTCCCCTTAACCTTAAAACCAACATATGTATTGAACTGTCAATATGGTGTACAGCTCATTTTCTACCAAACCTCTTTAGTAAAGGTGACCTTGAACTGTCTTGTCAACCTTCATTTTGCAAAGGGTATAGATGAGGTCCAACTAACTCTCTCTGTTTATCTTTGTCAGAGTGCCCTTGCAGGTTGACCCACCTGTGTCGCATCAGGATTCGCAGAGTCCTGGGGAAAAAACGTCTGCATCATATACCATCACTGCCATTACCTCAACCCATCAAAAAATTCCTGCTTCATCAAAACTAACAGCCTCACTGCTTCAAAATTACTTTTTGAAATTACAGCATTGTGGCTCTGGTGGACCCTATTTATTTATGATTGAATATTATATTTTTCAAATAACTAACCTTTCCATCCACATGTCAGGGTTTTATTGCTTTCTTTTACTATTTACCATTGCTTCTATCTTACAATGTTTTTACTTTATTCTTTATACCGTGGCCATCACTTAAGTTGACAACCTATATTGACCAACTCAACAGTCCTGTTTTACTATATTGTTCTCATTACTAAAAATAAACACATATAATTTAACACTCAAAGGGGTCATTTGTAAGAAATATTGGTGTGTTTATTTGCAACTTTCTCATGATCACTAAGCAGTTTAGAATGACAGCTATATACTAATTAAAACCACTGTTTACTTACATAGCATTAAAGCATGCACACAGAGACTTCCAGTTGAGTGCAAAGTCAGCTTCAAGAGAAATGTATTGTAGTATTATTCTGGATGCTGCAGCAGCGACTAACATGTACTTAAGTTGTTTTTTTTAAGATTGCCGCCGGAAGAAAGATTTTACGTGAAAGCATGATAGCGTCGTCATTGTAGTCAATACATACTGTAAACTTAAATCACTGCAACAGCGTTGTTGGAATTATATAAATTATCATATCAAAACTGAAGAATCCAAATTAACATATGCACAAATGGAGGTTGATATCAACAAACTGCCATATGTTCAAAAATCCTTTTTTATGTCGCTGACAAAGGGCACAGCATTCACTAGTTTTTGGTTTAAAGTATATCAACAACCGCTTATGTTGATTTCAGTCCACCACTCCAAAGGTTGTCGACTTAAACAGGTACTACTGCATAAACCCTTCAGTCTCAGTTATTACTCAGTATGTCTACAATTAGTATCAGGGCTTCAGCGATGGGTTTTTTATCGCGATTAATAGTTGCCGTTTCTATTCAAGGATAATATTGGCTTAGAACGATACCATCGAAACAATTCAGTAACTTTAAATCATTCAGTAACTTTTAACCCAAAAATTCAAGCAGTCTGACTTTGAAATAAATTCTTGGATACTGGACAGTGGAGGTAAAGTTCCATAGATTACTGTTGCATTTTATAAGGGAATTAGGTATAAATCAATTATGGATATAAACAAACAAGTGCGCAATACAGTAATTAACACAAAGCATTCATATTTTATTTGAATTAAGTGCAACCAACACTTCAAGTTGAATTAACAAAGAATGGATTAACACGTTGAATTAAATCCCGTCTGTTATTAATTCTATCTGATAAAACATGACAAACTTTAGTTTGATACCTTATTCACTAACCAAAGTACTAAAAAAGTTATTTTGCACCATCAGATTTTAATGAAATTTAATCTGCAGCTACGCATTAAAGTAAATGAATAGCCTACATACAGTAACGCAAACGCTATTAAAGCCACGAGGAGGTGTTTGATCAACAAGCTTTTTGTTGCAAGATGTAATGGCTACTCTCAGCAGTGGCCATGCCACTCAAACTGAAACATGCACATCGGCATAACTTTTACCGTCACTCCACTAGAATGGCAATTTGATGAACACAGATCGATGTGGCTGGATTATAGGAATATAAATCGATGTAGTGGATGAATCGTTACACCGCTATTTAGTATTCATTCATTCTATATAATTTAACTAACAAAATAAGCCATCAATAGCAGTGCAATCCTGAAGAAAGTAACTGCATTTCATGATGTGTGTTTTGACTACAACCAGTGGCTAGACAAGTTACAGAAATTCTGCATGTCTTACAAAACCTCATGCAACATTGTTACTGACTGAAAAGCAAAAGAATACTATGCTGAAAAGTGTTGATAATTGTGCTTTCACATGTCTCAATAGTGCACAAACCTGTCAGAATTTTGCTTTGTATATTGTATTTGTATATATATATTCCGTAAACCCATATAAATATTATATAATCGCCTGTACATTTTTATTGGTTGCTCTTCTACATGACCAGGGACAAGTTCCAAAATAATAAGATATGGGAGTAAGATGGGATATCTTGGTTATCCTGGCTCAATTTATACATGATCCGGTTGCACAAAAGTGGAAAGTTGGCTATGTTTTGACATACCTTACCATGGAGATTTATTCTGTGGAGTTAGCCTGATCCAGACCAGGCTAAGATCCAGGATCTAATTAATCTCACCCCTTATTTTCATAATAATATTATTCCACTGCCCTTCACAGGCAGGGAGCACATTTAGTGTTTGTGCAGACCTGTACAGTACAGTACTATTTCAAACGGGTGTAAAAACATTAAGCATGTCTGAAGCTAATAGAATAAATTCACAGATATACAGTTTCGCAAAGAAACAAATATTCTGCCTAGTGTGTTGTTCAGTTTTTAACTAAGTTTCTTAAATGTCTATAGACACCCTCACTTAAGTTAAATAATCAGTATTGGGGGAAAAAGAAAAAAAAATATTAATGAGATATATTGTTAGATATTATACTAATTTGCTTTGCCATTTATAACAATACTAACATGTGGATGTTTTGTATTGTAAGGTTTATTGCCATACAATTGGATTAGTTTTAGTATATTTATTGTACAAAATGTACCAAAATTGTCTTTAAAAGTCTTGGTCAGGGTTGAAAAAGTGAGTTTACAACTGAGAGAACGACAAGGGCACATTATTATACTTTATTATTTAATTCTTTGTTGATTATAAAAAAAATGTTACTTGTTACTTGCTGTTTTTCCTGTCTTTTCCTGTCAAAAACTGTTTCTGATCAAGCTTGTTTTATGTGCTTATGAAACAAATTGCCAAACTTTCTGGACTTCTGCTGCTCTCTAGATGGCACTGTCCTCCTTTCAAGTGCTCACACATCTGCCTTTTTTGTTTGGTCTGCCATATCTCTCTTCCCATCTCTCTTTCTGCTTGAAGAACTTAGCATGTGTCTCTCAGGACGTATTTAGGGTGCAGAAAATACAAACAGAATAACAACTCTGCATGAGTGCTGCGTGACTGATGAATGAATGCTCATTATTACCATGAGAGAAAAATGTGTTTTCCAAACCTTTCTGCAGCAATGTCATGGGCCTAAGAAAGGTTTTGTGTGTATTCAGATAATGCAAAACCTGAGAATTTGAATTTCACCATTTACTACCTCAAGAATATCCTTCCATCCATGTTCTACATCGCTTTTCCTCATTAGGGTCGCGGGTATGCTGGAGCCTATCCCAGCTGGATTGGGGCGAGAGGCGGGGTACACCCTGGACTGGTCGCTAGTCAATCACAGGGCAGACAAACAAATATTCACACTCACATTCATACTGATGGACAATTTAGAGTCGCCAATTAACCTAACATGCATGTTTTTGGAATGTGGGAGGAAACCGGAGTACCCGGAGAAAACCCACACATGCGCGGGGAGAACATTGGGGAGAACGGAGAATTGAACCCTGAACCTTCTGACTGTGAGGCCAACATGCTACCCACTTATCCACCGTGCGACCTCAAGAATATATTGCTATGAAAGTAACTGTTGTTGCTGGCTCTTCCTACCATTATTGTACGTATTCGCTGGTTGCTATTTGAGCAGAGTTAAGCATTCATAATTTCAATTAAATTGTTGCAACATAAGTCAAAGTCATTGTACGAAGCTTTGCAAGCGTGGAGGAGTATGTTGGCAAACCTTGCTAAAACCTTGCTAAACCTTGCTTAAAGTCCAGGCTTTTAGCTCGATAGGTAGCGCTCTTGAAGTTCATTCTGCAGACCCTGATTTGAGCGCGGGTGGAAGGTAACATCAAGCTGACAGTCCAGGCTTCTAGTTTGATGGCTCGCCCTCTCCACTCTCATTCTGCGCACCCTGGTTTGAACCGGGGCGGAAAGTGGAGTTGGCTAAAACCAGGCAGGTTGCATCGACGTAACTTATAGTATAGTCATTGCTAGGGTTTGGCATTGATGAGAGCTGTCTAACATTCAGATTCTCACAGGATCATTTAAATGGGTTTTTTAGATTCCTAGTTTTGACCCCCTCTTTGTCAACCGTGAGAAATATTCACAAACACCACCAGCTAAGAAGAACCGGCTAAAAAGTTTGGCTTAACTTCATAAAAAAAGAGTATGTGCAGCTGTGGAACAGTCAGATCTCTCGTCTCCCGTTCCGAAAGTCCTCTTTTCGAGCGCCGGTGCGGGCAGTGTGAAGCCACCTGGTTACACAACAACGAAAATTCAACAAAGAACAAGCCACTGCAACACAGAACCAATGGGGCAGGGGGTGTCCTGGAGCTGATGTCATTTCTGCATTATTGGTATCAGTTGATATCAGAATCGTAAATTGAGAGTTGGAGAAAAAAACCAATATTGGACATCCCTAGTTATAAGTACAGTGGAACCCCGAACAACATATGAACATGTAAATTGGCTAATCGTTCCACTGACCCGAAAGAACCCTCATACAATGGAAATACTGTATAAAAAACGAATATTGTAATAAAATGTAATGTAATAATAAAACCTGAAATAGAAAGTATATTCTAAAAAAAAATTAAATACAATTCTAAAGGTTTCTTACCTTTAATACGCAGCGAAGTGCAGTACAGTACAGTACGTACGCTTGTAGAGATAAACCAATCAGAGAACATTATGTAATACGTACAGTACGTACACTTACCTCCACCATGCCTCCAGTAGGTATCCTACCGGTATGTTGCAAAACAACAATTTTGCCGAGCACCGGGAGAGTTACGCCACCATACTGTATGTGAAGGGATTGTGGATGCCTGGGCTAAGGTATCTGCTTTAACTCTTATCCGAGCTTTCACGAAAGCCGACATAATTGCTGAACAGCCGACTGACAACGAGATCGACGGGCGACAATGATGACAGGGAACCTGGCATGTTTTATGGCGAAATTGCCCAGCTGTTCAATTCAGATGCAGATGATGAGAAATTTAGGGGATTTGTGGTAGAAGAGTGATTAAAAATACAGTGAGTGTATTGTTAAATAGTAAAATAAAGTTCAACTAAACTCACTGTTTATGTTTTAGCATGCACCCTAAAATACTGTAAATCAGAGAAATTCAGAAAAAAAACAAGTTTTGGCAAGATCGACAAACTTATTTTAGGCCGAAGCAAAAATATTGTTGGTATCCTGGATTTTTCGTATTCCGGGGTTTCACTGTAATATCAAACTTTTTTAGATACTGATTTTGAGATTAGTTTTCAATTATGATCAAAACCAAATTAAAATAAATACACATTTGAAATCATGGCTATTCTGTGTGTAATGAATGTATAAAATGTACAAGTTTCACTTTTTGAATGAAATTACTGAAATAAATCATAAGTCATATTCCAATTTATTGAACACTACCTCGTGTTGTGAATACTGAATTAGCACGGTCATTTCTTATACAGTGCTGTACTGTCCTCATGGAACATGAGTTGAAAGTAAACGTACCAGACTAGGATTTTAGCTTAGTGTAGTACAGCCCTCCTATTCAGATTTATTTCAGAAATCTTTAAATTCACGCCGTCATGCGCATACATTTAGCTAATAACTGTCATGTGCTTTAATTGTAACGATCTCATGCTGAAGGCATTCCGGAATTCACAGTTTTTCCCCATTTGCAGGATCTTTTGAAAATACACACGCATGCATGCAGATATTCTGCATTTGGCCCGTTGCAATTACGCCTTGAAGCCCCCGTTTTCATGCCACACATCAAGGTCGGTGGGTTTTGTCTAAACAAATACAGGGCTCCCATTTGCGAAAATCATGACGACTCTGAAACTCATGAAACCGAGTTTGTCGTAAAGCGATCCAAAAGAAATAATCTCTTTCCGTTTGTGTCAGGTCAGTTCAATGGGAATGCTTGGGTGTGGATGAATGAGCCTGAAAATAATCCTCATTTTTCATTCTTGTGTCATCCTGTAACCTTGCACATGGGGAGCACCACCTCACATACAGATGCACTTATCTTACACGGAGGGCGTCCCACTCTATAAAGCACCTCATTGGTACTTCCTTCATCTTTATTGATCTAATTAAGAAGTACACTTAGAAATATTGAGACTTTCTAAAAATGTGCCTTAATTAAAAACCTCAAAGCAGCTTAATGAGACTTAATTTGACTGTTTTCCAGAGAAGCCGGTAATAGTGAAATGTGGCAGGAAGGATGTGAAGTGATTGCCTCTATAATTGCTCTTGCAGTCTGTTACATGGCTCTTATACACTTAATTGGTTCCCTCTCATTTGACTGATGTTTAGTTATTGCGTGTGTAATATAGCCTGTCTGGTATGACCTTGTCTTGCAGGAGTAATGATTCTTTGTAAACAAAGAGAAAAGTGCTGGAAAACAGCTGCAGACAGGGTTATGCCTTTTAACAAGTACTATATCAATGGTGTCAATGTCAACTACACTACATTAGAAGTAATGATCAGGCATGATGAATGAGTTAGGCTCCTGGCGTGGAAAAGAAACCCAGAATAACTGGTTTGAAGGTTCTGCTTTGGCTACTTTAATACCTCATTTAAAGTCAGAGAAGCGTTGCAGGTAGTATGGACGTACAATAACTCTTGATTACATCAGACCGCGGACAAATCATACGCATGTTGAGGAGCATGCCGTCAAACAGTCACATCAAAGTGTTCTTTAAGTCTCCAATTACCCTCATATTTCTGGTCTGTGGTGGGAAGCCAGGGCACCTGGGGAGGAGCAACTCCATGCAGAAAAGCCTCGACTGAATGCATGTTTAAATCTAGATCTCTCTTCCTGGGAGGCCCAAATGTCTCTAGCTTTGACTTGATAGCACCATCATAATGCAAGAATCAGGATCAGTTCGGAATAACAAGGAAAGTGGAACCTTGGTTAGCGTAAATTTTAGTTTACATTTTTTTCCCTCAGTTGGCGTACATTTCCCAGCAAGCAATATGGCGCACTTAAATGAGTCCAGTTTAGTGGGGATTTTGGCAGCCATCTTTGTTTTTTTATTTTGAATGAAAATGGGTATTAGTTTTAGTCACATTTTAGTTATTTGTGGAAGTCCAGTTTTAGTCAATGAAATCTCAAAAAGTTTTTAGTTTAGTCTAGAAGCAAACAAACCAAAAATACAGTTCGATAGCTGCTTCACCTACAAAGTCCTCTATTGAAACAGAAAGTTTTATATACATGATGAAACGATGTAGTAACAGGCACACGAAAACATGTAGTTTGCAATACTTATAGTCGTTTTAAGCATTCCTGGAACTTCCTTATTGGGTGCATTGATTTCACATAGCAACATAGAAACTAGAGATGAGCGAGTACACCACTGTCTTTGTATGTTCACCCATCTAAACGATTTTTTTTCGTATCTGTACTTGGAGTGGGCGAGACATAAACCAGAAGTGGGCGTGGTTTAGATGGGCGGGATTAAAATGGATACAGAGGATAATCAGATGGATTGAACAGAAGTTGCTATATTTATTATTTGAAAACTATTTACAGAACAGCCTCAACCTTTAGATTCAAATTCTGTCTGTGTATAAGTGATCTGTAAGATTGTTATTATTGACTTATATTTTTAATGATCTGCGTGAAGTTGGTGATTAATGCAAACAGCCAGTGGTGGCAAACGGGGAAATAATCTGTCAGCCTTGTTCACTGTATTTTTCTCAAAAGCAATAAGTTCAGTACAATGAGCAAAGTCTTCCATCTGACTTTATATCACTAGCCATATACGAAGCAAGCAGACGGGGAAAAAAACAACAAAAAAGGAAGTGACGGACGCAACACAAGCTATTTACAGCTCTTTCTAGTCAAATGCACCACATACGTTACAAAACAAGATTACAAAGTAACTTTAGCTACGTAAAGTAAACCCTAAAAGAGGGACCAACGTGACACAAGCTGTTTTCAACTCTGTCTTGTATGCACCGCATATATTACAAAGCAAAGATTACCAACTAACTTTAGATATCAAACAAAGTGAAATAGAGTGAAACAGAGAGTGAGAGCTGAAGCGAACCATATTTTGGTCCTCATCGTCACATTATCATCATAAGAAAATGAGGCATCAGCGAAAAAAGGTTGTCATCATCTTTGTTGATGAAAACAACACTGGTGTAACTTTGTTCACAACGTATTTTGAATCACAAAATGTTATGAGCATTATGTTGGCATTGGAAACCGGACCCAAATGTTTATGATACCATCAGTGGAGCCAAAAAAGTTGACAGTGTCATCATTTTGATTAAAAAAAGCCTCACTGACCTTGTCAACAGTCAGTGTAAAAGTAACCTTAAATGTTCATTTATTCTTTTCATTTTTCTTTTTATTTGCACATCACAGTCCCACCATCGTGGCCTCACTCTCTTGTGGGTTTTCAAAATTGTATTAATTAATAAATGATCGATTTTTGTGGTTGAGTATGGCCTATTATTAGTAGAAATGCATATTTAAGCAAATTATATGTATTCATGCTCTAAATGAAGCATTTTTAAACATAAAAGTGGCTATATAAAAGAAAAATACAAATATAAGGCATTCAAAGGGTGTATAATAAAGTATCTGAGACTTGTGTGCGTCTTTAAGAAGTGGAAGTGACTTGTGTGATGTCAACCAGGTAGAGGTAACTCTTCAGCTGAGCGCTAGCAGCAGGTTAGCAGTGTAGAGAGTGGCCGACAGCAGCTCCTGTGTAAATGTTCGCTACATATGTGCTTTCTGGATGTTAATAAAGAGATTGAAGTGCATCATGTTTCTCTCCTTGACCACAAACAGCAGCTGTAGATTAGTATTCTACACTGGTCTCTAGGGGTCAGTAACATTATAATGATGAGACAAGAGCCATCAGAAAGTATGCTCTCAATGCTAATCTATTAAGAAGGTCATTGACAGGTTATTTATGCTCAATGAAAGAGCTATTCCATTCTTTATTATTGAATCCTACTTTGTGGAAATCCATTTATTGCGGTCGCGTCTGGAACCAGTTAACCGTGATAAACAAGGGATGACTGCATTTTGAATTGTTTTCCACATGTAAATCTATAATTGTAAAAAAAAAACAAACAAAAAAAAACTACATTTTTCAACATTTCTTTGTGTATAGAACGGATCAATTGGATTTACATTATTTCTTGTGAGAAAACTTGGTTTAGTTACAGTACATTTTGGTTTTAGTTGAACCTTCTGGAATGGATTAATGACGGTAACTGAGGTTCAACTGTAGTAGTCACACTTTTGCTCTTGAAGAAATGACTGTTCCGCCAAATTCCAATGGACAACACAAACAATGACATTACAGTATGTTTGGATGGTGAGCCTATAGAGATCAGTTAATGGCTTCATGACAATGTCCATTACACCAAACTACCCATGTTAAATTATTTCCGTGAACTACTCGTGGGAAGGATTTTCCGGCACCAAAAAGATCCCGCAGTTAGGAAGGGGGAGTCGGGCTAACTTGGATGTGGAAAATGGACAGTGCAGTCAGAGATCTTGGTGTTGAGTTGGGATTCCTCTTCCTCCTCCTAATCCTTGCCCCCTTCTCAAAAAGTGCCAGAAACCATTCGGCAGCTTCCCAAACCGCTGACTAAATAGCCAAGCCGAAATCTCAGTTTAACAGAAGAGAGAAGAAGAGGAAGAGAGTCATTGACTGGCCACCACTGTGGGAAGGCTGTAAACTGTGCTTTCCTGAGGGCTTGGGAATCCCACACCAGAGCTGAAACCTGCGGGCATGGAAAATGGGGTTCTGTCTTCTCCCATGAGACCAAACTTAAGTCTGAAAATAACATTTCTTCACTCCTTGAGAGGGAGTTGGCAGTGACAGTTTTGAGTGTTTAATAATTTGTTTTGACAATATTCCATGATAATCATGTGGGGACGAGTGATGCGTGTCTCCTTCGTCAGTCAACACTCTAACATTTGGCCACATACATCCCCATATTGACATCCGGTTTCAAAATCCAATTCAATTTCTAAAATGATGCATTTTTGAAAAATTGTGGAATTACTACTCAGAATCTTATTTTCTAATCCATTTGAATGACCAGTCAGACAATACACAGACCCTCAAGAGAAACATGCATCCACCATGTGTAAGTAGTAGAAGAAGTCAGGTGGTCAGAAGGGAAACACAAATCAACTTGGACCGCAAGCTTTACATTTGTGCGCCTGTGCATATGACTCTTCTTAGACCTAATGATCCCATTTACTGTCCCACATGCTGGTCTCACTCTGTCAGCAAAAACTGCCCAATCACTGCTTCAAGTGATGAAAGTGTCTTCAGTGCCACACACAATGATGCCTGTAGTATACAAAAGTACTGTACATACATGTTTGGTGCACACTCGAAATGCATGCTTGGGGTCAGAGACAGATTCATTCAAATATTTCATCCAAAAAGAACATCAGAGGATTCATTGGAGAACATACCGGTCATATTCATAAAAACATGATTGGTCAGTTGAAAGACCCAGGCATTATCAAACAGATTGGGGCCTTTTGCAATTTCCCACACACCCAATTTATACCACCGCACAACCTAAAACTTCATCTTGAAGCTTTTCTCTTGAAGATGCTATATTATGCTTATTGTGCTGCACTACGCATAAGTAAGAACTTTAATTTGGATCGAAGTTTGGCTTGTCTTCACAGCCAAGCCTATTGGATACTAAGCCTCTGTTAAAATGTGTTTGGGTCCACCACTCAACATTAAAGTCTTTTCAAAAATTATAATTTTCAACCGATTTAGGCAGTAAGTTCTCGTTGCAAGAGGTCTTGCTGGAGTACAACAATCCTGCTACACTCAAGGGCAGAAAGTCGTTTTGCCTCTTGCAAGCCAAAAATATTCTCTGTAAAATGTGTTTGTCTTAACATTTTTGAATGCCTGGAACAGATTCATTTGATTACATTATTTCATATTTAAAAATTAGATTTTTTTTGTATGCTTCCTTTTTTGACGGACCCTTTAGAAGAGAATGAAAAACCAAAACAGGGTTACAATGAACTTTATCACATTTTTCCCTGGTTTTAAGATTTAGTGAATAGTGAAATAGCGACTCAACAAATCTAAATAAATTCTGGTTAACGCCATCCTTTCAAATAAACTAAGTTTGCTTATACAAATTGCATATAATGACTTTGTGGACACACACAAAATGAGGGTTTGCCGTCTTTACACAATGCTGACAGACAAACAAGGATAGAATACATACTGTAACCTCATAACAGGGCTGAGGAGTGTGGGCTTGGATAAATGCTGCATTGCATAAGTGTGAAGTCAACTTCCTGATCTTGAATTCCACAGAGGAGGATGCGGCTCTTTTGGTTTCTGATGCTTTTTTTTCTGGAGGAATGTGTGTTTGTATACAATATGTGTGCAGTTTATAGGACACGGTAGAGTTTTTCTGCACCCAATATTTATGTAGTTGTATGAAAGTAATGCAAAGAGGTTTCAAAGATAGCTGAGACAATTATGTGCGTTAGATATACTGTATACGCCTCCAGAGATATGTTTAGTACATCTCTGCTACCCACACCCGCTCAGGATATAGTTCACCTCTTCTCCAATGATTGGAAATGACAGAGGACACTATCAACAGGCCACCACTAATAGGAGATACATATAGTATAGTTTGCAGCATGAATAAATCAATATATCTCAGATAGAGTACTATTTGCTCCCGCTGCCAGGTAGCAATTAGCTCAACCCATCTCTTTAATCAGCGGAATGGACGAGATACCACACGAAGCTTCCTCTGTCATTTCTCACCAACTGCCACACCCGCCTATGGTGGGGGTTGTGAGGTTTGCTAAATCTGCTGCAAGTTGGTAACAGGTGGACAGGTGGGTGAGTGCAGTGCAGCTCCTCCGATGTGTTAAAATATGGCTACACAACATCTAATCATGTTTGTGGAACAAATCACGTGCTTTTGTGCATGTTTTCCGAGAACGCAGCCCAATAGATATATGTTTTAGATTAGCAATTTAGTCAATATTTCCTGAGAAATATTGGGCGCGACTAATTGTTAAAATATGAGAAGATGAAACAGAATTTGTGGCTTACTGCGCACCAGCTTATTTTACAAAAACAATAGCTCTACATTTTTAACAGTGTTGTTTATTTCCACATGATGTTGAGCAAATGGATGGTGATGAATCACGCAAGCTTACTAAACATGGTTCAGAAAATGCAAGTTCAAACTGCACGCGTCTCACTCTATCACAGTGAAGATGGCAAAGAAGTTGATTTAAAACAGGTGAATGTATTTGTATTTCCATTTGGAATTTGCTGATTTGGAGTTTGCTATGCTGAAACTATCTTGTGTGATGTACTAAACATGTCATATATTTGATATAATGTATTCTGTAAATCACCGCTCTGTTGTGAGGAAGCGGTCTGGGTGCCGAGTGATTTTAGGAACTACGATTTCAGGGGTGATATGCGGGGATATGCGAGGTGTCCTGAGGTGGTAGGTGACAAGCCAGGCAAAGAGTGATTCAGAAGACACTATGAGAAAAGATGAAAGGAGAGACCATACCCCGCCCAGATGTGGGACAACTGAGCCTCATCCTGGAGACAGACATGGGGTAGTAGGCCAGGCGCAGTCTGAAGAAGCCACATGGGGATGAGTTGGATTGGATGAAGGTCAATATTAATATAATATATATTCATATAATATTTAAGGTCAATAGAAAATGGGCTACACTGTCACCATCATAACCTTTATTCCAAGTAACATTATTGCATTTTAACTGTAATCCAGTTGTAAAAAAATTCCTATTAAGATGTGAAACAATGTTTTTGACCCTTTAAAGACAAATGACGAAGGCAATAAGTTGACGTTGCTGAGGGTACTTTGAAATGGGATTTGGAAGCACATCTCTCTCTGAATTTTTTTGAGTTGTTTATTGGACGATCTCAGGGGCGCTCAGCTTTGGAGGCTCCTCTTTTTGACGTTGTTGTTATTACTAGTAATGTTGCATGTCCCAGAACACAGTAAGAGGTGATGTGAGTGTATATTATCGTGTGGTTATGATTATGAACCTTCATGCTGTGGATCGATTCAAAATGTTTTTGTTTCATTTGGCATTCGTAAGACCCACATCGAAAATAGGCCTGTTGTTTATTAGTATGCGCTGTATAAACATTTCAGATCTTGATATTGTTTTATTTATCACAGCCACTTGACATGTGGTAATGGCTAACACATTTTCATATGAAAGGGTGTGCTTATGTTTGAGAGCACAGGAAATTTATGATGATGAAATGCGTGGGCATGCAGTGGTGTAGGTGCAGAAATATAAGAGTTTTATAGGCATTCATTATTTTTTCTGGGTGTGCTCACCCGTGTTTGTTTCTGGGTGTGTGTTTGTGTCAAGCTAGGTGAAATGTGTCCCACTGAGGGCCTTTTCTCACGTGCCTCCGTGCTTCAGCTCATCACTTCTATGTTGTTGGATTATTGCAGCCTCCCTGACTATGTGGATTATTTTTGGTCATATTATTCATTTTTTGCACTGGGAAGGTGAGGCGCTGCGAGGCAACAGAGAACACATGTGCACCACACAGCGCCATGGAGGTGAAGCTAAAAAAAAAGCGTGCCTGGTGGTGGATACTTCATCGTGGTTGACGGCTTGTATTCAATTACCAAATAAGTGCATGACGCAAGAAACACTTGCAAACAAATCTGCACCCTTACTGGCTAAATATATCGACCATGTTGCTAAATTGTCAACATGTATGAGTATTATGTATTATGCATGTATTATGAAACAGAATCGGGGATCACTGACCCTCAGCCAAATTCAATGAGTATCAATACAAACACTAAGTGAGTACAGACAAGCTCAAACAGCTATGTCAGTTGATCTGACATATCTTTAAGTAAAATTGATCAAATGTGGAACTAGTACAGCTTTTGCTTAGACATCTATAAGGAGCAAGCAGCCACACGTCATTTGCTGACACTGGGATAACCACGGTAGGTTTAGTCTGCAGGTTTTAAACTATGAATAACGCACTTAATGTGCACTTCCAATAATGCCTTGCACATTGCCACTTCCATATTACTGTATTATGAAGTTGCAATGCCATAGTTTACAGTCTAATTGGTTGCTCTGCTCTCGCAATACAGCTTTTCTTCAAATGAGAAATCTTGTCAAGTTTTGATTCGCGACGCCCCTAGTATTATATAACTAATAATATATAACTAACTAATATATAATCATATATATATATATAATCATGCTGCATATATATATATATATATACAGTATATAGTAAACAGGTGATTGAAAAGTAAATCCCTATTTTAAAATATGCATAAGTTATTTATTTGTATTCTTTTAATTGGTATTTATTTATTTTTATTTTTTCCATTGTTCTTTAATGTATGAGAATTTAATCTGTAATTATTTGTCAAATTGCGTACAAGAATTTCAGAAGTTTTGCCTTCAATCCTGCCGTAATTCTTAATGAAACCACTTGATATGATTTCTGGGTGGTTTGAGAAGCTGGTAGAGAATTCTGGTGCTCACATTAAATTATTATAACTACAACCCATGCTAACTGTTTTTTCTATGTATTCTAAAAACATTAAATAATTAAATTCTAAGTATTTTAAAATAGGGAGTTACATTTCAATCACCCAGTATACTGTTTATGGCTGTAGTGCTATACCAGTGCTGCTTTTGTTATCTTTCAATAGATAGTTTTGCCAATCATTATTGCAAATATTGGCAGTGATGGAGAGTTAGTTTATTTCTTTGAAGACAAAGAAGGGCAGTAGTATTTGTTTCTTTGGGCACTAATTTAAAGACCGAGGTTTGCCATCTGTAGGATAATCTAAAAATGATGCAATGGGTGTTTTTTGAAAATGCTTCAGAGAATCTCTTTACTAAATATGGATAATACCAATCTTAATTTTTTTTCAAAAAGGTTGTTTAATTTCTCAGTTGCTCTTCCAGATACACAACCATAAAACATTCTAAATTAAAGTCCTCGTCAAGATACTTTTATGAATTCTGCATTCCACATAGTTACTTTGAGGATGTTTATATTACTGTGTAAAGAAAGTATGTAAAAACTATCAAACAACAAACAAAAGTGGCTTTCTCTCTCAGTCGCGTCACTGGCACTTGAGACACTTCATAGCCACAACTTTCATCACTCATCAGAGCTGAAAAAGACTCATCCAGCTGTGGTTTCTTGTTTTAAATTTACTGCCACATCTGTACCCAAACAAGTCCTCTTCACTAGGAAGAAGTCGGAAATGCATGTCAACATGTACTTTAGGGCATTTTAACATTCCCAGTTGTGGTTTCATACTGTGAGACAGTCTTCCAATCATTGTATAACTAGCAATAATAAAATCATGCTGCATGTGTGAAATTTCATCAGCTGTAGCGTGTATATATCTCAGCTTAAAATATTTCTTTTTATATTTGTTTATTAAAGTCTGGGCCGGTATATTGCTGGGTGGTCAGAGATTGAGTTTTGTCTATGTTACATCTGTGTTACTTTTCCAAAGACCCAAACTACCACTGTATTATTCCCAGTTCCTTTCTGCTTTCTTTCTTTCTTCTAAGCGTTCTACTGTGCTTTTGTTTTTCAATCCTTTTCCAGTTAATCTTAAAAGGATTTGATGAGAATACAGTAATTTTGTGGCTTCTCTCTGTCACAGGCTTTCTAAATTTTATTAGAATTAAAAAATAATACATATTAATATAAATAAACATGAATTAATCAAGCTGTGGTTGAATATGGCCTATTATTATTTTTTTTTAAGTATATATTTTAACAAACTCTGCATATTTTTGCCCAAATTAAGCATTTTAAGCAGAAAAACAGCTGAATGAACTAAACTGCATTCAGAATATGCATCCAAAGACGCTGTGATATTATGTAGTACTTTACACCGGTCACTATGTGTCAATAATGTTACTGTAATGTTCGGTGAAAAAACAAGCATCAGACCTTATCGTCACAACATCAGACTTCTATTGCAGCTTTGATTTTCTCACAAGAGGCACAATAATCCCTAAAACAAGCTACTGTCAGGGTTGTAACCCACACCAACTTTAAACTCAACTCTGAGCCCCAATATTACGTCTTGTCCTTTTTGTCCGCCCTACAAGCAGCTCTCCCAGGGAACACATTTACAGCAACACACACACAAGCACAAGTCTTATGTCCTAAATTGCTTATTTTCTGTTGTTATGTGTAATTTAGCGGGTAACAGGAGTGTAAAGATGACTATAGGGATGTTAATTCATGTCTAGACGGCTCTAACTACATGATGCCTTTTATAAATAAATTCTACTTGGCAAAATTATCTTATCACTTGTTCTGGTCTGGAATCAATTAACCACAATAAACGGGAGATTACTGTATGGAGAATTTAAATGGTATTTAGTCCATTTTTCATGAGATGCACATACTGTACTTGAATGTCACACAGTGACTCTTTTAATATCTGAGTCTGATGTATAAGAGTAATGCATCAAAATATCCATATTTTGTCCCACTCCTAACTACACTGACGCACAAACTTTTTTGAAAATGTACATTACTATCTATGGGTCATTGGATTATGTGTCATCTATTCCAACCTTTAGCCTTATTTGTCTTCTTCTTCAGAAGCCAAAGTGTCCCTCTTGGGGTGAGAAGTGGATTTTGCACTTATTTACTGACACCCAAACTGACAGTTTGTTTTTGTGCGTGAGTTATGGACTTACTCAGCTGCTATGTTTGTTTGTGGAGATGACAAAGGCCCATACTGTGACTGGGAGACTTCCTCTAAACTGTCACACAACAGCTTCTTTGTTTCAGGGAGACTTTAAGCAGACGACTCTTTACACAGTACACAGCCCACTTTCCCCATAGCATTGCGGAAATGCCAACATTTCAATCCCTCAAGACCATGTGGCACCTTTGCTACAAATTAAAAGCTCTAAATCCAAACATTGTGGTCATCAAGCTCTGTGATACGTATTTCTCACTTGAGCTGCGTTTTCAGAAAAAGTTGATTATTTTCACACTTTGGAGAATTTCAGTTGTGATTCCTCCAGAGAATTTTGTGGCCGAGCATGTTATGGTTTTTCATGCAAAATCCCGTCTTTGAAGTGTTGAAAACAGTCTGTATCATTCAAGTGCGAGAATCCAGTGTTCTTTCTTTTATAACTGATGCATTGTTTTGTACAATGAAAAACACAATGAAACATTAGTTTATTAATGTTGACACGCAGGGCTGCTTCTTTGTCAATCAAGTGATTCCAAACCCTTGGATGGGCCACTCAGATGCCACAATCTGTTATACTTCATGAGAAAAAAATGAAGCATCTAAAGTTGAGCCACTGAGGGGCAAGTTGCACTGATAAAAAATAGAATACAGTGGAACCTCCATTAGCGTACACCCCAGTTAACATGTTTTTCAGTTGACGTTGAAAATCTGTCAAGAATTTGCCTCATTTTGCGTGCATGTTCTGATTTGCGTACTGTGTGGTGCGCATCTTGTGCCATTATTAATATACTATGTGAGTCCAACTGTATTCTTCTCAGAAAACGTCCTTGTTAGCAGCCGGTTAGCGTGCTAATAAATGGAAACAGGAAACAAAAGTCAGCTCCGTCGCCAGTGTTACGACACAAGTCTCTTTTTGTTGATCTTGCCTGTAAAATAACCCACTATGGGGCCAAAGAAGGAGCCAGAATTTTGAAGTCAAAAAACACTATTGAATTACAAAAATAACTTATGTTTACGTTGATTTCACTAAAAATAACATAAAATGTTCATTTGTCATTTGTAAAACTACAAAAAAAATGTTTTGTTTTAACATTTTTGTTTTTTTGGAACTGACTATTTGATTACCTGATTAATGATTGGAACGTATTAATGACGCAAAAGTTTCCACTGTACAAGGAAAACAGCAATCCTCTATACATCAATAAATAAATCACATTTTGAGTTTATATATAAATGTTTTACTCTAATAATAGATGTGGCTAAATGTATCAGTTGAATTTAAAGAAAAACCCAGACAATGCCACTGGAGAGGGAATGGATCCCACAGTATATACATACTAAATAATAAAAGGATGCAAAGTCTACTTGGATATTTTGGAAAGCAACAATGTCGATATGATAGGCTCCAGCATACACGCAACCCTTGTGATGACAAGCGGTACAGAAAATGGATGGATGGATGGACCAGAAGTTATATATATATTTTCTTTTAAACAGCTTTGTGATATACATTATGAGTCCCATAAGATTGCAACTTCTTAGTATCTTAACTTTATGGTCGAGCGGGTAGCACATTGGCCTCACAGTCAGAAGGTTCAGCGTTCGAATCTCCGTTGGGCATCTCTGTGTGGAGTTTGCATGTTCTCCCTGTGCGTGTGTGGGTTTTCTCCGGTTACTCCAGTTTCCTCCCACATTTCAAAAACATGCATGTTAGCTTAATTGGCGACTCTAAATTGTCCATTAGAGTGTGAATGTGAGTGTGAATGTTTGTTTGTCTGCCCTGCGATTGACTGGCGACCATTCCAGGGTGTACCCCGCCTCCCGCCCGAAGCCAGCTGGGATAGGCTCCAGCATACCCACGACCCTAATGAGGATAAGCGGCATAGAAAATGAATGAATCTTGACTTCAAATTTACTGCGATTTTTTACAATTTTTGCTGTTCTTTTTTTGTTGGCTTGTTTTTTGTTCAATCATATTTTGTGAATGAGCAGCAGGTTGCACTTTGGACACCCTTGCGCTAAAGAGTTAGTGTGGACACTAATTTATTACGTTTGAAGCATGTAATAAGCACACGAGATTGCTATGGGATCAGACGGAACATTTTCATTCTCCTCAGGTGAGGCTGAAGATGCAGCTTTGGGGTACACAACTGAATGTGGATCATGTTAAACAGCAATCTCATCATTACTGTTACTAGACAGGACAGGTTTTGAGTGTTGTATTGTACACTGACATGAACCGTTGCGCTAAATTAGGGCACCTAAATGCAGTCTGACAGAATTATAGAGCAGACCCAGCTGTGTGAGCATATTGGCAGAAAGCAGGTGGAGGTGAACTACTTTGAGGAGGAGTGAGGTTGGGAATGGTGGAGTGTGTATAAATCAAACAGCAGCACGTGCTGCTGATGAGCCGCATCATGAGATGCAGAAGTCAAGACTTTCTTCTTTCTTTCGCTCTCCTTTTATCCTTCCGTCTCTATGCTCAGCTCTGACTATCTTGACTTTGATTGCATGCATGCAAAGCCGCCATGTCCATAAGGAAGAGATTTTCAGGACTTCTTTGATCCTCTTGTTATGATTCTTTTATTTTCTTCAGTCACATATCCTTCTCTCTGCAGAGCTCAGCCGACAAGATGCTTTGAATTAACGCTGAGTGAGTGATGCTGGACATGCTGGTCCTTCACCATGACAATGGATAAATCTGTCAACTACTGCCGCTTTTGCACTGCACCATACCAACCCTTCTGTAAAGACTGGCGCAAGCCTTGGACACCAATGCAGGGAGAACAAAAAAAGATGAAGATAAATCGATTAATACAAAATAGCTCTCTGCCAGAACCAAAAAAAAACCAGATAAGCAATACAAAACTAAAATAACCGGGAGACGCCAGACAAAAACTAGGAACAAAAAGTGCTGCTGAAAAAACACTAGCTTGTAAAACAGTACAAAATAATACTAGTAACAGAAAACACTGCTGGAGAAGCAGGAAGGCAAAGCTTAAACTGCTGCTAGTAAAAAAAAAGAGCTGCTGGAGTAAGCTGAGCAGAAACAAGTACACACAGAAGACAGCACGAGGTTGAGCAGGGAGCAAGAGAAGTTCAAGGAAACATAGCTTAAGAAGGCCTGATAATTGCACTCAGGTGTGTACAGGTGGCTCCGCCCCGGCAGGACCAGCAGTGCACTACAAAAGGCAGCAGACAGGCGGCAGCAGAGCAGTGTAAGCAGAAAACTACCCATTCTTCCCCGAGACTGTTCTGTCTAGTCTCGATTGACACTATTTTATGGGCAAAAACAAGTACACAGGTAGTTTTAGTATTTTTGTAGGATAGGGTTTTCGATGATTGCAAATGATTGCAAAACTATGTCTCAGCTTACATTCTCCCGGTTATTGTAACATTGCGCCTAATAAACTAGTCCGAGTGCCCAAAGAAATCAATGTCACTGGTTGGTGAATCAGTCTCCTCATGTTATTAATACACTGTGTGTTTTAATAACATGTATTAATAACATACACTGTGTGTATTCATAACATGAAGTGTGTATTAATAGTCCAACTGCCTGTCAGCTTGCTCTCAACTTCTAGCAGGGAAGTCACCTGAACACATTAAATCAGAAATATTTGCATAAAAAGCAAATAGTTTGCCAACATCCCTGGGTTCTTAATTCAGAAGGTGCAGACATGTGGACAAGGTAAGAGGTAGAAAGAGGAAAGATGCTAGAGATGCATGTAGCTCACACCTTTAACATCTCACTTGCCTCTCCACCCTGAGTTCATCAGGGAAATATGATAAATGCTTTCACAGGCAATATATTTATTGTGTTTTCTTTACATGAATAGGTGTATGCTCAGCAATGGCTCATTCATCGCTTTTTGGCAGCAGACCTTGGGTGGCCGAAAAACAACAACAAAAATCTGTCTTTTGTCTGGAGTTATCAAGGTATATGGTTTCTGGACCTCACAGAGTGCAACAAGTGAGAAACAGAGAGGCTTTAGGAAAACCTCCGTTAAGGTCATCTATGGCAGCTGGCATTCAACACGGCCTAAAATAATACACAATCCATCCCTCCTGACGGCCATCAGTACACACTTGTACAGTCATGGCAGGTTAATAACACATGCTTGCCCTGACATCTCCAGACAGTGAAAAATAAACAGAAAGAAGGGAAAAAGAAGATACATAATGAATTCCAGTGCTCTGAGAGAAAGGAAAGCTGACCCGACCATCGTACACAACAACATCCATGCACCAAGTATTATTGCGTAACAAAGAACTTGCAAGGCCTTCGAAGTTGAGACCTCAGCATATGCAAGCTCCCCGAGTGTCACTGGAGAGTTTGCGTCAGGACCATGAAAGCAGCAGTCATTAAAATACCTTTGAGAATACGGGATGCTTATCAAATAATATGAACCACATTGCCCCCCACCCCCTTGGTAAATGGGGAGTGGATTCAGGGTTGGGGTGGATATCTGTGCTCTTTTTAAGTGTTCTTTGATGTCTGGACCTTGAAACATATTTCTGGGAAAATGGAAAACATATACTTTAAGCACATGAGAGCACTAGCTTCTGTATAGTTCATAACCTTGTCTACACAATGGATTGACTTGACTGACAACATTTTGTCAGTAGATACAACAACCTCAGTGTTGTTGCAGGTCCTGATTAGACCTCAAGATGAGAGCAGCGCTCTGTAAAAACACCAATCATCATTTCCTCATAATAAACTCAGAGACGGATGGTTAGGATGAGAAGTATTTTCCATTGTGGTCGTTCTTTTTTTTTTCAGCAACGGAAGGCGAGGGCATCCATTTATAAGATTGGAGCCAAGGTCATGCAAATCAGTTCATTCTTCCTGGTGGTGTAGCATAATATTTTCATTCTTTTACTTTGACTGCATTTGTGACATACAATACAGTAAATTGGAAATTATGGTGTAATTGGAAACACAAGACAGTCGGCAGAATTTGAAAGACATCTCAAATTAATCAGGCTCCTTTTTTTCATTCACAATCCTCACACATTTTCTGAAAATGTTTCAGGTGTGTTTAGTCTGTTTTATTGTATCAACATTGTTGATTCATGACACGTGACTTTTTAAAAATACAAAACTTTTTCCTGGTCATGTGACATGTTTGTGTCGTCACTTGTTGCTATGCAGAATTTGTAGAGCAAATATGTATTCCCCAAAGCCCACCCGAAATTGCCGAGAAGCCTCGGTTAGTGTATTTTTTCGTTAACCATATTTTTAATCAACATGTTGGCCTCTTGGATATCTTATGTATTTTTGCTCCGGAGAAGCTTAGCAGGGAGCATATTTTTATCACAGAATTTCCTTTTTAGCTGCCTATTTGATGGAAACCACTGCCGGAAGTCTTTGTCCCCAGTCCCGTCTCTTGTAGATGATGCCATCAGGGGTTGACTTGTAGTTCTTCACAAACTAACACAGTTATGACACACAAGTGTCTGCATTTCTTATTGATCACGGCTGCAAATAACCCACAAAAGGACACAGAAAGTTGCAAGTTGCAGCATTTTGATAAAGAAGGTGGTAAACACTATTGAATTTAGGAAATAAAACACAAAGGCTGTGTCCAGTGCCTCACATTTTCAATCAAGGTAAAAGTGATGTTAAATGTTAAGTTATGCTTTTCATTTGTCATTTACATTTATTTCAAATTGAATTTTGTGTTAACATTTTCGGCTTTCTTGGACAGACTAATTGGATTCACAAGATTCTTAGGGGAAAATATATATTTGGTCAGTCTCCGTTTTGGTTAGTGTCGGACTTGTTGGAACAGATTAATGACGTTAACTGAGATTCCACTGTAATGACACAGGCCAGTCAAGTTAGTTGCTCATTTACTGTATTAATGGGTTGATAGTCTTAGTTATAGATAATGTGTCCTTAATGGTTACAATCATTATAAACCTCACTTATTTACGTTATCAATCTTGAGCTGTCAAACATGCAATTCTCCTGACATCCTCCCGTTTTAATTGTTTCCTGCAATTTAATAATAATTAAAAACAAAACGTTTAAAAATCTTTCCCGGTATTGTAGGAGGACCACAGCTTCCCAACATCAGCATGGCTGGTAAAGTCAGGTCTTCAAAAGAAACCCATTCCAGGAAAAATTGTCAGAACATCTTGCTGACTCACTGTGACCAGAAGATTTTTGTTACACCAGGGGGTTGAACATTTTCCCTTATTTAGACCGATTTCCTTCCTTATTTTTTTTAATTATCACTTATTTTGCAATGTTGCAGGTTTAGTTTAGTTTAGTTTATTGGTTATTTGATAGGGACCATGCACAAAATCTTTAACCTTTCACAGAAAAGATGATCTTCACCAGATTTAGCTACTGCTACTTTCCATCTGCAGTCCCTAGACAAGTGAACACATTAAAAAACATTTCACAATAAACACAACAAAACTAAATTATCTTTAACTTTAGCATCTGTACGTTCAACACTGTTATATCATTAAAATAGAAAAAATATAATAATAATAATAATAATAAATAAATAAATAGAAATACATACATTTGTAGATATCCATGCACACACAAAACATACATACACACATCGACACATACATATATACATTTATATATACACAGATATGGATACACATACACATACATACACACAGCTATTTAGAAGTAAAATCACAATAATCTTAAAATAACTCATGCTCAAAAATATTCTAAAATATTCTTTTTCAACTAAAATTATTTAAATCTTTAGACAGTTTCAAACGGTTTGGAAGGAAATTCCACTGTCTGATAGTTTGATATGAAAAACAAATGCCGCGGATCTTTTCGGGTTTGCAAAATTTCGGTTTACAGTTGACCTTGTAGTTTGGATTTGGATTTTGTTCCGAACAAAATTTAATAAACTTTTTCAAAGGAGGGGAAGCCGTGTTATTGACGATTTTGAATAAGGACCGAAGATTTGAGTGTAAGATTAAATTGTAAAAACTGAGCATTTTGTATTTAGTGAGGAGCTCACAATGATGGTAACAAAGTGGCTTTTTATTTAGGGCTTTTTATGCCTGATTATACTCAGCCCTGAGAGGTGCCAGCGTGGTCTCTTTAGCCCGTATACTAGTGTTTATGCATGTGCACATCCAATTCTTAAGTTTCAGTGTACAAATGACTATAGATGCTTAAAAACCTGGACTATTAGACATATTTTCAAATGTTTCTGTTTATGTTTCTGCTCTTCAATTCCCCTTTGTCACAGTGGAACCTGAATGTAACACCAATGAATCCATTCCGGACACCCAAAAATGTTCACACAAAACAAATTTTTTATAGTTTTACAGTTTTAAATGTACATGTAGTAGGCAATTCTTACATGCATATAAATGAATGTTTAGCATCACTTTACCTTGACTTGAAAGGCATGAGGCACTATCACTTTCTTTATCTAAGTACACTTGGTACACGATGCAAACAGGGATGTTTTGTGATCAAAATATGTTACAAAAACAGTTGAACCGACACGGTGTATTGATAACAAGATGTGCACCATATTGTACTTGAAACAAGACATGCTTGTGAACTGAGACTACATTTCTACAAACCAGGGTGTATGCTAATTGAAAAAAGTGGCCCAAACATTTTTGTTTGTCTTTAAACCTTAGGCTTTTAAACCTGAAGGATTGTTACGCCATACAGCACTTTTGGGATGATGAGACAAGTTTTCACATTTAATTCAATAGTGACGCTGCTCTGTATTAAATATAAGATACATATTAGAACAAAACGTGAGCTGTGACATCTGGTGGTGTACTGTCACCCTGACACTGACAAAATAATGGAATGCTGGAACTGCAATATAAACAATCCATCTTCTGTGCTGGTTATCCCCACCAGGGTCGGGGGTATGCTAGAGCCTATTCCAGCTGACTTCTGGCGAGAGGCGGGGTACACCCTGGAGTGGTCGCCAGTCCATGTAATTGTTACATTGCGTCGTATGTTTTTGCATCACAAATAAAAATGTTATTTTTCATGTTCTCCATTCTGAGCATCGAAGCCTTTTGTTGTGCACTTTCACGTAAGCCGTATTGCATAGACCGGTCTGGAGTTCAGCAGCAGCCTGACACTGCTGTCTGTCTTTGCCATTTCCCTCTGATGTTCTCAAGTCACTCCGCCCTCAAATTCCTCTCACATGTCTCATTCCCTTTTGCTCTGGGCCAAGCTGGATCCCCTGGGGCACATCTTCAGGAGGAAATTATTTTTCATTGCCACCAAAACACAGCGACTCTCGCCAGTTTGGCCTTAGTCCCCGGGTTGGAAGGTCATATTTCCCCCTGCCCGTGAGGGGGCAGCTATAAGAAACCCCGTCCACGGTCCTGTGGCTCTTGAGCCTTTGTTCACTCCACAGAGCAACATTGGGTTGTAGATCATTGTAAAGCTCCTGAGCTGACTTCTTTAAAGTCTCAGGACTGTCTTATCCATCTTCACTGAAACCACTGGTGTGTTAGTGCTTCAACATAATCACCCTCAAATGTATTGTTTTTATTATGAATATCTTTTAGGATTCTCTGATGAGCCATACATCTAATTACTATCACACTTTTTCTGTGCAGGGTTACATCTGTGATGAAGTCTATCTCAGACAACCCAAACGTTTCTTTTTGAACACTTTTGTCTTTTTCTCTAAGCAAATAGTGTCCCGATTTAAGATAAAAATGTATATGACTTTTGTTTTGAGAATGTAGTGACTCATTAAATCACTTACAATTTGGCTCCCTTGCGTTCCAGTGACTCAGCAGAGTCCACTGACTTCATTGATCATAGCTGCCACGAAATGTGCACAACAATAATTTGCCCATTGCTTAAAATACAAAACAAGACAAAAAAACAGATGTTTTCCTCATGTGCCTTTTGGGAACCACTTGTTTTAAGATACATGATGATTCTTCAAACAAGTGGTTCCCCAAAGGCTCATGGTAACCTTTGTTGGTTTTCATGAAAGATTTGTTTTTGAAACACGAGTCACACAGGCTCATTGGTTGCACGGGTGATGTTAGGATTGTGGCGATTTTGAGTCGTAGAGGAAATAGTCAGAGGCATTTCTTCTTGCTCAAGGAAGTTTGAGCTTTTATTCTGAAGTGAGCAATAGCCAAGTAGCTCAGGAAGCTTGGCAAAAGTGTATCAATAACGCAAAACACTGTATTGTACCAAGGCAAAACAAATTTTTATCTTTTTTTACATTAACTTTAAAATAACCTTACCGGACGAAGCTCGTGACGACAACAGTGATTTGGATTGAGATTGGGAGTTTGGTGAACTTACTTACTGGTCACTTGCTTATTAACTTACTGTTAACGTACATTAACATACCGGAACTTGATCGGCCTGTTGTTCTGTGTGCTATTGAGTAATCTACTTACCTTTGCCTTTTTTCCTAAACAAAAGTGTGAATTATATATATATTTTACCCTTTTCATAATGCATTATTTGATTAACTTATAGTACGGAATGACTTTTTGTCTAGAATCATGGATATAAATATACATGTATAAATATATAGGCGTATATGTTCTATATTTTTCCCTTTTCAGCATTTACAGTGATAGTATGTGTTGTTTTGTTTTCAAAAACTGCCACTTTGTGACACTTTTTAAATGTTGTCAAGTCATGTTGTCTTGAAAAAAGCACAAAAAAAACAATGTTGCTGTTTGTTTTGCAAAAACTATGTCTTGCAGTCACAACTTCTTAATTAAAAGAAAACCTAGTCAAGTGTTTCCTGTAAAACCAAAGCAAAGGCTTTGAATAAATGTTCTGTAGCTTGCATGGATCTTCTGTACTGTACAAGTCTGTTCTCAGACTTTTTACTTTTTGCATCCTTCTCAGTTTCATTTTGCCTTACGTATTACAGCCACCCACCCCTCCACCTTCACATACTAAATGTTGAATCACAATGAATCATTTATTCTCATTTTTCACTCATGGATGTTTTTCCAGCTCCTGGGAATCTAATTTCCTGTTTCTGCTTCTGTCAACTGATTGATGTTTATGTTTAACAATCTGTTTTCTGTTTTGCACTATTTAGTCCTTCTCTCTTCCAATCCACATCTTTGTGCCCCCCCCCCCCCCCCCCCCTACACACACGCACACCACAATTTTGCTTGCTGTTGTCTTCATGAAATCTTCCAAGCTAGTGAAGGATAAGCGGGGGTTTAGTTTTTGGCAGCAATTCAACCAGTTAGGAAATGGTAACACCTCCAAAATGCCTCTCTAAATCCAACACACATCAGCTTGGAGTCTGTAAAGCTCTGGTTGATGAGCTGATTATTGGCTTTCTAAATTTCCATCTCATTTCCTATCATTTTTCAATTGACATGTAGCCATGGTAATACTACAGCATAGTAGTATTACTATGCTGTAATATTATAGGTTGATATGTAAAGACACAGTCATTCCATGTGGTTTGTGAATGACTTCTACTCTTTTTGCATTGACTCTCCTGGAGCTGCATTGTTCTACTCACTAAAAAGGAGACAAGGTGGAATCATTTCACACTTTTGGTTGGGACATAATTCAATTACACCTCAAAAGTAACTACCTTATTTCCTAATTCATGAGAAAGATTTGCAGAATGCAAGTTTTCTGTACAGTTATTAATTTGTTGCAAAAGGTTCAATGAAAACTGAAGCAATTATTTGCATAGGTGTTAAGTAATTCAAGTAATCTGTTCCAGACACACAAAAATATGATCAAAAATGCATTTCATACAAAATATTGCTAATTTTACATGTAGAAAACGTCAACTTGACAATTATCAGAAAACTGTTTTGCTTTTTCTTTTGCTTTTTGGCAACACTCATTCACAAAGCCACCCCGTCACCAGCTCCTCAGGGATTACGTCACATACATCAGAGTACCCAAATGTCGGTCAATTTACTGGTCCAATGAACAATGAAAATCAGGTCATTTTTATCACGTTCTAAAAAACAAAACAAGACAACCTGGTAAAACAGGATGTTTCGTCACTGTTTTTGTTGTTGACATTTAAGATTCAAATGTTCCCACATTAAACTGGTCCAAGCATGGTTTTATATAAACACTGGGGCACAGTCATGAGGGGCTGTGGGGTCCCTTGATTGATTAGATAGTTGATTAAGGCGGCAACACATACAGCAACCTTTAATCTATACCACAAATGTCACAGCACTTATTTTGCTTTAAACTAACTCTAGCCTCATTGCTAATGCGTGTTGTCCACTGGTATGTCTTGTGTGGAGGAGGGGCAATTGGTGGGGGTGGGTGGTGCTCTCCCTCAGTCCACTCATGGAAACCAGACGTTTAATTGGTCTCAGATGGTGAAACGTTTGGTGCAAGACGCAAAGTGTGACTTGGCTTTGCTCTCAGGTCGAAGTCGTACAATATGCCAATAATCCAAAACGTGTGCACATGCAAATGAGCGTGGCTGGACATCAGGCCAAGGTCAGGCTTTTTATGCCTGATTGGTGCTTGGTGAATCGTGCTTTTATTTAAACTTACAAAAGAAATTGAATGGCATTGTTTTTACCCTTGTCTTTAATGTATGAAATAACATCTCACCCAGTCGACATGGTTAACCAATTAACAATAAATACTGTACAAACAAATCTGAAATACAATATAAATATAAACACCCAACTATGATCGATGAATTTCCGCCAAGTTGGATTTTTTATTTATAGAAGGAATATTTTCATGGTTAAAGCATAGAAAACCCCTTTACAACCTCTTAATATGAATTTTAAAACCATAATTGGAGCCGTCAAGACATAAAATAACACCCTTATAGTCACCTTTACACAGATACATGAATAAAACACTCATTACCAAATATAGAAATTAATACATTCATTCATTCAGGAGAATATAAAACATATTGGCATACAATAAATAAGTGGCATAACAAAGATTCACATCTTAGTATTGGGAGAATTCCTTGTTATGTTTCTGGACTGCATACTTTCTGTGGTGGCTATTGTTTCATCAATGTAAAATTACCAACACCAAATGACCAGTGTGGAATATTACATATCACGTCTTTGAATGTGTCTTCTGAAGCCAAGAGTCTGTCAAATTTACTTGAATAAACATAAATGTTTGATTACTAACAGGCTGTCTTCATGGACAGAATTTCTAGGTGCAGCCAAGGCGTTGAGGGAGTCCAGCTTGGTGACCTTAGAATCTCATCTCTGCTATTTGCAGACTATGTGGTCCTTCTGGCCTCATCAGGCTGTGACCTTCAGCGTTTACTGGAGCTGTTTGCAGCTGAGTGTGAAGCTTCTGGGATGAGACTCAGCACCTCCAAATCCGAGGCCATGGTTCTCAGTCGGAAACGGGTGGACTGTACCCTCCGGGTTAGGAGTGAGTTCTTGATCTCACAGCTGGCCTGGGAACGCCTTGGTGTCCTCCCGGTGGAGCTGGAAGAGGTCGCCGGAGACCCGGAAGTCTGGACTTCCCTACTGAAACTGCTGCCCTGGCGACCCGGACCCGGATAAGCGGAGGAAAATGAAAATGGATGGTCCAAACAGGCTGTAGTCAGCCACAAAACAGCAATAACTTATTGGGACAGAATGAAGCCATAAAACTGCAAGGTGGCGAAGGACGAGTGTACACAGCAAAACTATGTGCAAAAATGATGACCACAGGGAGCTTTACAGTGGAACCTCGGGATACGAATGCCCCAGAATACGAAAAATTTCGTGATACGAAAATTCCTTAATGATTTTTTTTGCTTCATCTTACAAAAATGTATTTGCTTTACAAAAGTTTGTCGATCCTATCAAAACGTGTTTTTTTTTTAATTTTCCGGATTTACTGTATTTTAAGGCACATGCTAAAACATACGGTCTACAAAAAAAGACAACGGAAGCAAAAGAGTGAGTTTATTTGAACTTTATTCTACTATTTAACAATTATCTCACTGTATTTTGAATCAATCTTCTCCAACAAATCCATCAAAGTCCTCATCTTCTGCATCTGACTTGGACAGCTGGCCATTTTCGCCATCAAACATGCCGGGTTCCCTGTCATCATTGTCGGACGTCAGTCTCGTTGTCAGTCGGCTGTTCAGCAATGATACCGTTTTTCGTGAAAGCTCGGATAAGAGTTAAAGCAGATACCTTAGCCCAGGCATCCACAATACATTCACATATAGTATGGTGGCGTAAATCACCCGGCGCTTGGCAAAAATATTGTTCTGCAGCATACCGGTAGTATACCTATTGGAGGCATGGCGGAAGTGTAGGTACGGTACGTATGACGTAATGTTCTCTGATTTGTATATTTCTGCCAGTTTAAATGCCGTACTGCACTTTGCTGGGTATTAAAGGTAAGAAACTTTTAGAATTTAAAATTTTTTTAAACTTGTTATTTATACAGTATTAAACATGCATAACAGTGTTTTTTTTCCAATTGTATGAGGGTTATTCCAGGTCAGTGGAATGAATTAGGGAATTTACATGTTGCTCGGGTTACAAAAAAATTCGGCTTACAAAAATCCTTTTGGAACGAATTAATTTCATATCTTGGGGTTCCACTGTAATGTTTACTGTTGTAATGTAAAATAGGCTCTGTTTTACATTTGAATCAATGTGAACTTTCCATTTTTCAAGAATAACAAGTTAACATATAATGGTGATTTTTTTTCCGGCTTTTTTTACCATCTTACCTAATGCACCAGCTGGCTCTGCTTATTTGTAGTGTTACATCGACATCTTCAAAATAACATTTTCCAGTCTGGTTGCTCAGTGAATGATGTATAAATGCTTCATAGATGTTTGATGATCAAATGACTTACAAATGTCATTATCTAGTCTTCAAAGCAAACAAATGAGAAACAGTCAAAAACACATCTTTTAGAATGCCTTCAACTTTATTCAGTGAGTGTTATAATGTCAAAGGTAATCCACACCTTGTCAATGTTTCTTTTTGGTGTGTGAAAGATCCACATGACATCTGTCACCAGAATGGACACATTTATCTACTGAGAAGAAAAGAGATAACTGGATTATGACATAATCCCACAGTTAACCATAGAGGACATTGAAGAAGCTCCCTGTTTGCATTCTTAGTTTTGTCTCTTTGGTTTGGCAGCACTCAACAATGTAATCATCGTCTCTATCCCGTGTGCTCTATCCCCAATTCAGCCCTGGAAACTTTGTTCCATCACCTCGATTTAGACACCATATCTCATCCAGCACTCAGCCTGTGAATGCAGATGGTCGTCTAAAGTCTAAATGAAGGCAATTCTTTCAGAGTGAAGTTCCATCTTGGACAGAATCTTCTCGACAGGCTGAACTGGCTCAAGTTTTGTTTCCTATTCAAATCTCCACTCTGGATTAAAATGAGAAGCACCTTGATGACCAACAAACCAGTGTGAGAGCACAAAGAGAGCTGAGACTATGACTGAGATAGCAGCTGGTACTTTGGAGCCTCTGTCGTGACCTACAATACCTTTGTTCAAGTATCAGTGTGCTTGTGTGCGTGCACGTTAGTTTCAGTAAAAATACCTGAAAGGTTCCACAGCTAACAATCCAGCTATTCCTTCTCCATGTACAACTGGTAAACATATTTTCGACCCACTTTTTACAGCATTCCAGTTTTGACAAAAATGATTGCTAAAAATATTTGGTTAATGTATGACCAAACATTGTGCCAAGAAACTAGATGCAGAATCGAGTTCCCAAACAAAGCATCCACTTGTCTCTGTGAAGAATTGATAGTGGTTCTTTTAGCGCTCGGACACTACAAACAGGTTCTGGCCAGAGAATCATCTTTCTTTTTGATTATATTTCTTATACTGTATGTTGGGGGTGGTTTATTTGATCATAGAACACACACAGAACGATGAAACACTTGTATCTGTTTCCTGTCTTCCTCCCCAAAAGCAGTGTTTGCCGGCACTGATGAGGCATTTCAGAACCTTGTGTTTTTTTGAGTGTGCTTTTTTTTTGTATTAGTTATGACTGCAAAAAGTGGTGAAATACTGTAATGAATTTCATATGTATTTTTGTTTCTTGCATTTACTATATTATCTGTTAATATTTCTGGATGTTTGGCATGGATTAATTTGATTCACATTATGTTTTATGCGGGAATTGTATTTGATTATCGTACAATTTCATTTTCGACCGAGGAAATGAGGTTTTACTGTATTTTATTAAGGACGTTTCATAAATCAGCTGGATTCGTCATGCTGTTACATTGTCATTGTCACAAAATGCCTTGCACACCATGCTAAATATTTCCATTTTAAGTCATATGATTGCAGACAAAAATCACACCTCTTCTACTAAGACTACTGAAGGTTGTTGGAACCAAACATCTTTGTTAGGATGAATATAACTGTTGATTCAAAGGGAACTTATGATGTACATGCCACACATTCACATGATAGAAATAACACCTGTTCTACATGTTATATATGTGGTTTTATCAAAGTGGGGGCTGCATGACATTCAGCTTTCAGCTCTTTTGCAAGCCCAGCGAGAGGGACCGCTGCCCCTGTAGGGGTGTTTGCTTTGGGCCCACTTTACACTCATGATGCTTTTAGCAGACCTGTGCCTGAAATGCAGACAGGAATGAAAACAGTGCTGTTGCTTAACTTTAAAAAACAGAATTTCTATACATTTTATTATAGTCTACCTAAACTGCTGTCGGCCCGTAAGCATGAGTGCAGGCAAATAACCGTTACCGTGCTGGCACTCAATTAAGGCATTTGCCGCATGTTTTTCATGTAGTGAGATAGCGCTCACACCACATACAAGTCAATAAAGTGCTGTAATACTAACAGTTCAGGTGATAATCTGAATCCCGATCTCCTGTATGGTCAAGGCTAACTTGTGCTCTGAGCTATCACTTCAATGTGGCGTGACACTCTGATGGCTGAGTGAGGATCAAAGAGCTGTTTGTGGCCTGAAGATTGCACTTGGCTGCTATTGGCTCTTTCACAGCTGCCAAGAAGGATCCCAGAGGCCTTCAGAAACGCGATGATTATCGTCCTTGTGCACAAACAAACAAGATGTGCATCACTGAACAGAACCCTGGAATGAATTTTTTTTGTTGCTATTGCAGTGAGGTCAAGAGGACCATACTTTTACACATGCACGCGTGTGTGTAGGAGAGAGTGCTCATAGACTAGTGTTGTGACGTTCACAATCCAACCGGTTCTTTTGAACGGCTTGTTAACATTTTTTCCAGTTACATTGAGCGGAGCGCAGCCCAGCACGGCTGTTATTGGATATGCAATTAACCCAAAGACAGTATAGGAGTCATCCTTTAGGGTTTACCTTTTTTTTACAGAGCAACAAAATGCATCTCAGGACAGTCCACCAGTCATTTGAACAGTTTGTATGTTTTGTTGATCTATATTATTAAAAATGTTTGTGTGTGGAAATATTTGCGCTAAAAGCTATTTTGCACAGAAATTGATAGTAACCTGCTTTGTTTAAAAAAAATATTTATACATGTTCAAGTCATGATTTACACATTTAAAAGGAATTTGTACAAAGGGTAATTCTAAATAGTGATGTCATTGTCAAAGCAGAATTATGGCACCACCCTGTAGAATGTTTACAGTGAATCTAGATCAGACTTTAATCCATCCATCCATCCATTTTCTTCCGCTTATCCGAAGTCGGGTCGCGGGGGCAGCAGCCTAAGCAGTGAAGCCTAGTCCCTCTCCTCGGGCACTTTGTCCAGCTCTTCCCGGCGGATGCCGAGGCGTTCCCAGGCCACCTTAAGGACATAGTCTTTCCAGCGTGTCCTGGGTCTTCCCCGAGGCCTCCTACCGATTGGATGTGCCCTGAACACCTTCCCAGGGAGGCGTCCGGGAGGCATCCTAACCAGATGCCAGAGCCACCTCATCTGGCTCCTCTCAATGCGGAGGAGCAGCGGTTCTACTCCGAGTCTCTCCCGGATGACAGTGCTTCTCACCCTATCTCTAAGGGAGAGCCCAGCCACCCTGCGGAGAAATTTCATTTCGGCCGCTTGTACCCGCGATCTTGTCCTTTCGGTCACTACCCAAAGCTCATGACCACAGATGAGGGTAGGAACAAAGATTGACCGGTAAATTGAGAGCTTTGCCTTTTGGCTCAGCTCTCTCTTCACCACGACAGACCGGTGCAGAGTCCGCATCACTGCAAACGCTGCACCAATCCGCCTGTCCATCTCACATTTCATCCTTACCTCACTCGTGAACAAGACCCCGGGGTATTTAAACTCCTCCACTTGAGGCAGGACCTCATCCCCGACCCGGAGATGGCACTCCACCCTTTCCCGGGCGAGAAGCATAGACTCGGACTTGAAGGTGCTGATTCTCATCCCATTCGCTTCACACTCAGCTGCGAACTGATCCAGTGAGAGTTGAAGGTCACGGCTCGATGAAGCCAGCAGAGACCGAATCCTGTGGCCACCAAACTGAAACACCTCAACGCCCTGGCTGCGCCTACAAATTCTGTCCATGAAAGTAATGAACAGAATCAGTGACAAAGGGCAGCCCTGGCGGAATCCAACCGTCATTGGAAACGAGTGCGACTTATTGCTGGCAATGCGAACCAAACTACACCGGTCATACAGGGAACGAACCGCCTGGATTAGGTGGTCCGATACCCCATATTCTCGGAGCACTCCCCACAGTATTCCCAGAGGAACACGGTCGAATGCCTTCTCCAAGTCCACAAAACACATGTAGACTGGATGCGCAAACTCCCATGCACCCACAAGGACCCTGCCGAGAGTATAGAGCTGGTCCACAGTTCCACGACCAGGACGAAAACCACACTGTTCCTCCTGAATCCGAGATTCGACTATCCGGCGGATCTTCCTCTCCAGAACGTCTGAATAGACCTTACCGGGAAGGGTGAGGAGTGTGATCCAACGATAGTTCGAACACACCCTTCGGTCCCCCTTCTTGAAAAGCGCGACCACAACCCTGGTCTGCCAGTCCAGGGGCACTGACCCCGATGTCCATGCGATGCTGCAGAGTCGTGTCAACCAAGACACGCCCACAGCATCCAGGGCCTTAAGGAACTCCGGGCGGATCTCATCCACCCCCGGGGCCTTGCCACCAAGGAGCTTTTTGACCACCTTGGTAACCTCATCTCCAGAAATAGGAGAACCCGCCTCAGAGTCCCCGGGCACTGCTTCCATGTTGGAAGACGTGTTGGTGGGATTGAGGAGGTCTTCAAAGTATTCCCTCCACCGGTCCACAACATCTCGAGTCGAGGTCAGCAGCACACCGTCCCCACCATACACGGTGTTGACTGTGCACTGCTTCCCCCTTGGGAAGCGGACGGCGGATGGTGGACCAGAATCTCTTTGAAGCCGTCCGGAAGTCGTTTTCCATGGCCTCTCCGAACTCCTCCCATGTCCGGGTTTTTGCCTCAGTGACTGCCAAAGCCACAGACGGCTTGGCCTGCCTGTATTTGTCAGCTGCCTCCAAAATCCCATGGGCCAAAATGGCCTGATAGGACTTTTTCTTCAGCTTGACGGCATCCCTCACCACTGGTGTCCAACAACGGTTTCTGGGATTACCGCCACGACAGGCACCGACCACCTTACGCCCACAGCTCCGATCAGCCGCATCGACAATGGAGGCACGAAACATCGGCCACTCGGACTTAATGTCCGCTGCTTCCTTCTTAACTTGGTCAAAGCTCTCTTGGTCCGCAGGTGGGAGTTAAACCTCCTTCTGACATGGGCCTCTGCCAGATGTTCCCAGCAGACCCTCATAATGCGTTTGGGTCTGCCAGGTCTGACCGGCATCCTCCCCCACCATCGGAACCAACCAACCACCAGGTGGTGATCGGTTGACAGCTCCGTCCCTCTCTTCACCCAAGTGTCAGAAACATGTGGCCGCAAGTCTGACGACACAACCACAAAGTCAATCATCGAACTGCGGCCAAGGGTGTCTTGGTGCCAAGTGCACATGTGGACACCTTTATGTTTGAACATGGTGTTCGTTATAGATAATCTGTGACGAGCACAGAAGTCCAATAACAAAACACCGCTCGGGTTAAGATCACGGGGGGCCGTTCCTCCCAATCACACTTCTCAGGTCTCACTGTTGCAGCCAACATGAGCGTTGAAGTCACCCAGTAGAACAAGGGAATCCCCCGAGGGAGCACTCTTTAGTACTTCCTCTAAGTACTCCAAAAAAGGTGGGTATTCTGAACTGCTGTTTGGTGCATAAGCACAAACAACAGTCAGGACCCGTCCCCCCACCCGAAGGCGTAGAGAAACTACCCTCTTGCTTATCGGGTTAAACTCCAACGTGCAGGCTTGGAGCCGTGGGGCAACAAGATTTGCCACCCCTGCCCGTCGCCTCTCATTGCCGGCAACACCAGAGTGGAATGAAGTCCTGCCCCTCTCGAGAGGACTGGTTCCAGAGCCCTTGCTGTGCGTTGAGGTGAGTCCGACTATATCTTCCGCCCAAAGCCAGCTGGGATAGGCTCCAGCATACCCGTGACCCTAATGATGATAAGCGCAGTGATTATTTTCTCGATAGTTAGAGTTAAGGCTCCCCTCAAAGAGCCATGAATCCCATCTCTATCAAATATTTTGGCAACTCGCGCTCACAATTTGTAAATGCTACAATTGGTGAAGTGGAATTTCTAAAACTAAACACCCCCAAGCTCAAACAGGAGGTCCTTGGTCTATGTACAATGTTTGGTTTCCTCCGAGTTTTAATGTAAGTCAAAGCTTATACCTAATTTATACCTACCTTAACACCTAACTCACTTACACTGTACACAGAACACAAGAAAAACATACATAACATCACGATAAAAATATTAAATACAAGAATTAAATGAAACCGTAATTAACAGCCTCCTTATATTTGAGGTTTTTTTGCACACTGGAAAGAGGGAGAGACAGGTTTATTACTTACTTATCATGGCTGCATGGTGGTCGAACGGGTAGCATGTTGGCCACACAGGCAGGAGATTCGGAAGACACGGTTTCGAATCTCCGCTGGACATCTCTGTGGGGAGCTTGCATGTTCTGCCCATGTGTGTGTAGGCTTTCTCTGAATGGTTGTTTGTCTGCGATTGACTTGCGATCAGTCCAGGTGTACCTCACCCCCCGCCCAAAGTCAGCTGGGATAGGCTTCAGCATATCCACGACCCTAATGAGGATAAGTGGCATAGAAAATGGATGGATGGATGGAGATCCTTTCACGTTCCTTATTGATGATCGTGGCAGTAGATCTACTTAGCCCAAACATGCGGCCAGTGTTGTTCGGCATTTCTCCCCTTTCGCTTTTCACTTTCCTTTTCTTTGAGCACCGCTGTCAAAAGAGTATGCCTTATGCTTGGAAGACATAATGAAGGGCAAAAACTTAACTAAAAGACTAGAAGTGAAATCGTGACTACATATTCTTCAAGGACTGCCGAACAAAGTGAGAAATCTTACTTAGATATTGTTGTATTGTTTACAAAATCAGATAAGATGTTTAATAATGGTATGTGATATGGTTTAATTTATTTCAAACATTCCCACAGGTTACAAACGGAGTACTTCACTTTACAATTCCCAATGTCCCGCTCTGCAGTGACACTGTTTAGTTGCTTCAGGAGAGCACCTCATTGGTTTCTCTGCACATCAGTGTATCACCTCCTTCTACACCTCCTCCTTTTGCCTGTCCTTTTCTTTTTACTTCCTCTTCCTTCTTCTTTGTCTTCACTTTTAGCTCCTTGTGCATTGGTGTATTTTTTGTATCTTATTTGCATTCTTGTCAGTCTGGTTGTTACACCCCTCAGTAGCCCTTAGTTCAGATTCCTTTTAATTTATTTTTATACTTTTTTTCTCGTGGTTCCATTTGGTTGCTCGTTTGTTGTTGCACCACAGATTTTTGCTGTATTTTTGCTTTTTGGCCTCTGCATTCTTTGGAACTGCCAGTAAAGACTAATCTTTCCACTCCACTCTGCTTTTCAGCATTTTGGGTATCTTTACTGACTTTGTGGCACGCATAATTCACATGTTGGCAAAATAGTTGGAAGAAGCAGATCTTACTTCATTCTACCCCATCTTCATTGTTTGTAAATTTGTTCACTTCCTCTATTGTGAATTAACTCCAATATTGCTTGATGTAGTTTGCATGTATACTTCTGCTGTTGATAGGGTTTAATGTTATTGTTATATTTCTTTCTTTCGTATAATAAAACAGTTGTTTCTAATTAGGGGGAAACATTTTTATTTTCTTTTGTTGTTGTCTGGATCATTAATGATAGCTAATACAAAATAAAAAAAAAATAAAATAAAATGTTTGCTCTGTGATTCTTTTTACAGTCATGATCAATAAATAAAGGCAAAATCACAATTATTCGATGTTCTACAAAAAGTATTGATATTGGAAATATTTGTCTTTTGTATTGGATCAATACCAAAATTTGCAGTATCGTCCAGCCCAGGTAAGCAGCAACACAAACTCCTCTGTCGTCGAAGGCGTACTTGACTTTATTTTATATTTGTTTTCATTGAGGAACCGAGGACCAAGCAACAGGACACACATGTAGCGTTTATACATATATGATTATACAAAAGCAGCCCTCCTGAGCTGATGAATTGTGGCACAAACAATGAAGAGAGGCAAGCTGTGACAGGTCAATGCTACGTGTCATCTGGGAGGAAGATGGTTTTGGCAGTGAGGAGGCAGAAGGTTGTGACAGGGAGGAGGACCCGCCTCCCAATGGTCCGGCCTGAGCTGCTCTTCATCACTTGTATGAAGAATGCAAACAGGCAAAGAGCCTTTAATGTGTCAAGTTTTTTTTTTTAAAGCCACTAATATTATGATTTATAAAAGACAGATAGATTATTTGAACTTTTAATGACAAAATAGCTGCATTTAGTTTAAAACCACCAGTTTAAAACCACAAACCATCATCTTTTGGGATCAAAGTGGATTGAAGCACAACTATCACGCATTATTATATTGGTCTGCTTGATTAAAAGCACAATTTAAGCAACTTAAGCAACATCTTATTATGGATTTTTTAACGGTAATATGTCTTACATTGAACAAACTCAAGTACACTTGCACAAATCATCTTGTCCAAAAAGAATAAATGCATGACTTGTGATCATGTTTGTCATAAATTAATGTTCATGGAAATTACTTCAAAACAAAAATGCTGAATGCTCAATACTTTGGATATTAAAAACATTTCTTTTCATGTGTTTATTTGAAATATCAGGAACATTTGAAAAGACTGCATGCCCACCAACACTTTTTTCTTCATCACAATTAGCAGAGATCATTTTAAACATTCAATTGCATTCATCTTAAAATCTACACAATTACAGCCCTACCCTTTTTTTGCTTACCTTTTGTCCAGAGTTTCACCTGTCTTTGTTTGAGTCAGCTGCTTTCGATGAAAAAGGGTCTCCTTTATCTTCTTTGTCTTTTTTTTAAACAACAGCAAACAGATTTGCTGTAAATTAGCATTGTGGAGGACTTTGTCAAATTGAAAACACTTGTGAGCAAACATCCATCTTTGTTCAATTACACTTCATGCACACGCAACCACACATGCAGAATAAAGCATTTTATGTGCTGTAATGACTTCTATCTGTTTTGTATTTTTGGTATTTACAAGTAGATGTTACACATATATGTTAATAGATCCTGATTATGGCGGATTAAATTACAAAAGTTATGTTTGGTTTTTTTTGCTTTTGGGCAAAAGGGCTGGGTGACGCTTGATACCAAGTACAGTGTATATCCCTTCTTTTTACATGGACAGCATTCTGGGACCACCAGCAAATGGCAAAAATCTATAAGTAATTCGAATTCCCTTAAAATGTCTATTTTTGACTTTGACGTTCTCCTCTTATTCCTGATCAACATTTGCAATAAAAGTGACTATTATTAAACTAGATTCTGCTATAGAACCCTCTCTTCAATATGCCTAACGCACTTATTAAATGCAGTTTAACGTATAAAATGTATAGATATTCACCACGAATGAAAGATTCTAAGACAGGGGTGTCCAAACCTTTTCCCACTGAGGGCCACGTACTGAAAAGTAAAAGGGCCACTTTGATATTTTATAAACAAACTCATGTAGATACAGTATGTTAAATATATTTCAAGAAAAAACTGCATCACAGCTTTGTGATATTGGTGAAAAAATGTATTATTAGAATAAAGGTCAATATTTTGACTTTATTCCCATAATATTATTTTAACTACTTTGCGCAGAACTACAACTTTATTTGTTAATGTTTATTTCTCATAGTATACAGTAAGGACTTTTCTATAAGGATATTATCACACACAGTATTTATAAATTATGAACAGCTTAGAGTGACTGAGATGTGTTTTCTGCAGAAAAACACCCTATTTTGTAGATTTTCTTTTTGTTGCGCATACCATTGCTGATACCAATATTTTTTAATACAAAATAAAACATCAACTTGTTGATCACTACAAACCAACAATATAAAAAAATCATTTTCCGTTTTAAACAAAATATAAATGAAACAATATCAACTTTGCTTACTTAATGAAGTAGTGGGCGGATTGTAAGGGTCGGAACATTACGTTTTTGTTGTGTGGTTTATATTGCTACAAATATCCAACACAAGAGCTGTATCATAAATTGTTTTATTGTCTAATGTTGTATTTATGTAGTTTTTTGATAACAATATGTACATTTGGTTTTACAAATTTGCCTAAAACAATCACGTTGTGTTTTATTCTGGTTAATTTCTTAATTTCATTCACAATATTAAACTATAAAAAAAAGTTTTTTAGTGGATTGTATGTAATTAGGGGCAAAGAGCTGGGTGTTTAGAGCCTAGGTAAGCAGATAGAATAAACTAATAGATGCAGTAGATTCAAAAAATAGAATGAATGCAATATGATAAACAGTTGACACAACAGATTAATAAATACGATACATGAATAGATCAAATTAATACAATCCAAGTAATAGATAAATAGATACAAACATCCATTCAGGGGCCTGCTGTGTCTTATAATGAGCTGCACATGTCCTCCACTATGTAAATACAAAGTAAATTCTAAGTGTTTTTAGTCAATATTAGCAGACTTGCAGCAAGGGAGCGGGGGTTTTATAATTGGACACGTGTTTTCCTTTTTTTTGTCATGTGGAGATCAAGATCCTTTAGTAATTGTTTTTTTTTTTTTTGCAGCAATGAGCGATCTGCAAGGAGGAGTAAAGAGTTCTTAAGAGGCTCCTTTCAGACTTGAGAATAGAGCAGAAACATGGAGGCCCTGAAAGTATTTAATGTGCAGTTTGAGGCACATCACCATTGCTCCACCATCAGAAACAACCTCCTGCTCCAGTGCCAACATCTACTTGAATGATGGAGGACGTGCTGTTTGATTTAGACCAAGATGGCACGACAGATTTTGCCTTTTGGGGTCAGATGGACCAAAACATTCAGTTCCAGACCCAGCTGGACACTTTCCTGCTGGACTGCACCGCAGCCAGCGACCAGCTGTCCCCCTGGTCCTCGCTGGGCTGCCAGTCCATGTTCCCGGAGGCCCAGCTTACCTTCACCGACCTCGACGTGCAGTCCCCCGGCGCGGGAGCCTGCACCGATACGGACAGCTTCTCCGTGGACGACTCCGTGGACGTGGCCAAGCGCCACAGGGCGCGCAGGCTGGTGTCCCATCAGCCCTACAAGGTGCAGAGGCACGCCGCCAACATCCGGGAGAGAAAGAGGATGCTGAGCATCAATTCCGCCTTCGAGGAGCTCCGCTGTCACGTCCCGACCTTTCCCTACGAGAAGCGTCTGTCCAAGATAGACACTCTGCGGCTGGCCATCGCTTACATCGCTCTCCTCAGGGAGATCCTCATGTCGGGCTGCGACCCCAAGTCTTACGTGGATGAATGCATGAAGAACGGATACAAGAACCAAAGCAACGCAATTTGGAACACCAGTGGTGAGCCCAGCAATCAATCAATCATTTCTCAATACTTGAATATCATGCGCAACATACACAATACAATACCACCTAATGCACAAGTTATGTCGTTTGATGTGCCAAAGCACATGTTTTATATGAGAAAAAAAATGTATAATAATTATATTCATAATAATTATATTTATAATAATTTTATATAATTTATTTTATAAATTATATAACTTTTATTTTATAAATTATAACAAATAATATAATAATAATAACAATAATAAAAATAACAATACAAAAAATAATAATACAATAAATAAATGATAATTTTCTGACCAAATTGGACTAGTTCCCAGCACCGTGGTTGGGAATCGCTGATCCACACCACCGCAAACTAAACAGCAAATCAGTGCATAACTTTGTAAAGAATGTGTGCAGTTCTTGGATTGATTCATACATTTAAAAAAGTAGAGAAAGTTAGTAGTTGACCCAGTTTAGACCAGGGATCCTCAATAGGCGGCCCACAGGACACATAGGGCACATTGAGGTTTTTTGTTTGGCCCGCCATACAACAAGCAAACAATGAAAGCATTCAGTCTCACAGAGAGCTGATATGCAGTTATATTAACTGATTGGCTTTTTTTTATTTGACACAAATCAGTTCAGTGTTTAAATGAATAGTATTAATGGTAGACCCACACGTGTAGCCGCACTTTTGTTTGTAGAATTTTGTGGTTCTAACAGTTACCATTACAAAATATTCTAAAAGTTTATGAGTTCTGTAATGTTTTGCGGCTCCCGAACATTTTGTTTTACTTGAAGAGGAAACAAAATGGCTCTCTTGAAGGAAAAGTTTGCCGACCCCTGGCCTAAAACGATACTGCAAATGTTGCTAATGCTGATAACAATACCAATACTTTTTCATTAAAAAAATATTGATAATTCTGTTATTTTGCCTTTATTTTTTTAATCCTGATGGTAATCAGACTAAAACAGGACAGGGATATAAATATTTGTAAAGTTTTGATGTAAATTTTTGATGAAAAACACGCTAACACTAACCGTCCAATACTGTTGATAACTGGGTCGATTTGGAACTAAGCAGTTTGAAGTGTACTTCCAGGTGTGTTTCGTTAGTTTATCCAAGGTCGTGTGTTCCTATTTGTTCCACCTACTTCGGTGAGAATCTGGACTGAAGTCTCTTCGTGGGACTATTCAAGATGAAGTGGCCATTATTAGGCCCATATAGAACTTGTTAAACAGTCATTAAAATGTATCAAAACTCATGTGTTTGTCCTGCTTTTGTGTCCCTCTGCCCCCAGATCTGACAGCCCGTCTCTCGTGGATAAAGTGGGATTAGTTCAGGAGCTTAGGGCACCCCGAATGGGGAGCTCTCTCTCCATGTCAAAGGCAGGCGGGCCGCTGACATGATCGACATCTGCAGACTTCTCACTGGGTCGCACACCTCAGGCTCTCTGAAAGCCCCAAGCACTCCTTTCGCCTCCGTGTCTTTGAATATTCTAATTTATTGTTGACTGGTCATTGACAGCTGTTGCCAGGGGGCAGGGGAGGGAAGAGAGTTGGCATTGTGTGCCCAAATGGATGGCACTTGTCACCTTGGAGAGAGGGGCGCACTGGCATGAGGCTGAATGACTTCCAGGGCTCCTGCATCCATCGTTCAAGTGTTTTCCGCCCTCTCATTCACGAGTCTTCATGTCCATGTGTGAGAAAGAGCCTTGATCATGTAAATGAGACGATGTGTTTTAGAATGTCAGGTGCAGTTTGCAAAGACACCGATATGGCTGCTTGTGTACAGTTTGCTATTTATTTATTTATGTATTTATTGAGAAGTAATTGTTCCTTATTCATGAGAAATATGTGTATGTGGTATTTTATTGTCTTGTAAGTCACAGAATTCTGCACTGTGTCTGCAGTTTTCTTTCGTGATTTTGCATAATTACTGATAAACTGAGCAGAGATTTCATTATGGTTACTTGCACAATCTAATGAGATCTAATACAAGAGCTGTATTAAAAATTCTGCCTTGACAAAAGATGGATTGACAGTCAGAAGGGTATTAATTTAGCAATGGGTGTATGTCGCAGCCACTCCACAGGCGCGACATTCCGGCCTGCTCTTTCAGTCATTACCCAATGTGCATGACCATAAGTGAGGACAGGAATGTAGATCAGTTTGTAAATTGATAGTTCTCTTTAAAACGAGGGTCCAGTGCAGAACCGTGACAATCATCATCACAATTTGCCTGTCAACTTCAAGCTCCATTCTTCCCTCAGTGGAAGTCCCTGAGATATTTGAAGTCCTCTACCTGGGCAAGATCTATGTCCCAACGTGAAGAGTGCAATCCACGCTTTTCTGACAGAAGTGACATAGTCATTTAAATTGCATAGTCTACAATATTTTGCGGGTTGCAATGTGGTTTTCGTCCCGGTCGCGAAACACTGGACCAGCTTTACACCCTGGCAAGTGTATTGGAAGGTATGTGGGAGTTTGCCCAACCGGTCTACATGTGCTTTGTAGATTTAGAAAAGGCATTCGATTGTGTCCTCCTGTGCGGTCTCCTGTGGGGGGTGCTCTGGGAGTATGGGATTGGTGGTCCGCTACTACGTGCCATTTGGTCCTCGTACAATCGAAGCAGGAGCCTGGTTAACATTGCAAGCAGTAAGTCGAGCTTGTTCCCGGTGACTGTTGGCCTCCACCTAGGCTGCCCTTTGTCACCGATTCTGTTCAAAACCTTCGTGAACAGAATTTCTAGGCGCAGTCAAGGCGTTGAGGGAGTTCAGCTTGGTGACCTTAGGATCTCGTCTCTGCTATTTGCAGACGATGTGGTCCTTATGACCTCATCAGGCTGTGACCTTCAGCGTTTACTGGAGCAGTTTGCAGCTGAGTGTGAAGTTTCTGGGATGAGACTCAGCACCTCCAAATCCCAGGCCATGGTTCCGGAAACGGGTGGACTTTACCCTCCGGGTTGGGAGTGAGGTCTTACCTCAGGTGGAGGAGTTAAAGTATCTCGAGGTCTTGTTCACAAGTGAGGGACGGTTGGAGCGTGAGGTCAACAAACGGATCGGTGCAGCGTCCGCAGTGATGCGGTCGCTGTACCGGACCGTCGTGGTGAAGAGAGAGCTGAGCCGGAAGGAAAAGCTCTCTGTTTACAGATTGATCTACGTTCCCACCCTCACCTATGGTCATGAGTTATGGGTCATGATCGAAAGAACAAAGTTGCGGATACAAGCGGCGGAAATGAGGAAATTAGTAGAGCCGCCGCTCCTTCACATCGAGAGGAGCCGGTTGAGGTGGCTCGGGGATCTAGTCCGGATGCCTCCCGGGCCCCTCTTTGGTGAGGTGTTTCGGGCATGCCCAGCCGGGCGAAGGCCTCGGGGAAGACCTAGGACACGCTGGAGGGACTATGTCTCACAGCTGGACTGGGAACGCCTTGGTGTCCTCCCGGTGGAGCTGGAAGAGCAGTGACAGTATGGGTCTATCTTGGCAACGTGGTGACACATACAAATAAATTGTACGTACATGAAAGGATTTCACTTGATGATCTGGGAATCAGCAGTTGTTTAGAAATGGAAATCTACAATTCTCAGATCTTCCTTGAGTTCTTTGAGTTGTCAAACAAATCATTTTATGCTGCCAAACAAGAAACTACCAGATGCAGTCGACCATTATTCATTCATTCATTTTCTATACCGCTTATTCTCATTAGGGTCACGGGGATGCTGGAGCCTATCCCAGCTGGCTTTGGGCGAGAGGCGGGGTACACCCTGGACTGGTCGCCAGTCAATCGCTGGGCACATATAGACAAACAACCATTTACACTCACATTCATACTGATGGACAAATTAGAGTCGCCAATTAAACTAACATGCATGTTTTTGGAATGTGGGAGGAAACCGGAGTACCCGGAGAAAACCCAAACATGCCCAACGGAGATTCGAAACCGGAACCTCCTGACTGTGAGGCCAATGTGCTACCCACTCAGCCACCGTGCGGCCCCAGTCGACCATTATCACAAACAAAACGTTTTTTAGAGCTTGACAAGGTCAAGTTAAAAGACAACGCTTATTATGTGATTTAGGTGACTGCATGTTTATATTGTACATGTATGTATAATTCTGACCTGCGTTAATTACAGAAAATCCCAAAAAAATATAAAATTGTGCACCTAATTCTTTTTAGTAAAAATTACTGAATATCTACTATTATATTATCAGCCCATTAAAAAAAAGAACCATCCATCCATTTTCTATACCGCTTGTCGCCATTAGAGAGAGGTGTGAAAGTGTTGCCAATCAAGTGCAGGGCACTGATAAACAAACAAGCATTCACACCTACGGGCACTTTACAGTCTCCATTTCACCTTTTGGGATGTGCGAGGAAGCAGAAGCACCCAGAAAAACCCACGTACACACAGGGAGAACCTGCAAACTCCATACAGAGATGTCCAAACAAAACTCAAAACCTTGATTTCTGACTGTTAAAACCAACATGTGTATGAATGAGATATTCAAGCCCATGATGGGTGTAGAGTATATAACCTTCTGACTGCAACTCTATGTCAATGAGCAGCCTTGTATCAATGCATATTCTAGTGTGACTGTGCTTATTCCACACCAGCCCACAGGTGAACCACTTTGATGTATAAAACAGACCAAGGGAGTAACCAACATACCAATTCTTTCTAGTGCACGTGCCATTTTAGTGCCACTAATGGAGCACTTTGGAAGCAGGCCAGTTATGAAATGTGCACTTAACATATTTGATGTGTGATGTATAGCTAATGTATTTACACTTGGGGAGCTTTGGTTTATTTACAGTTTTTTTCAATACGTTATAGCATACTGTCTATCTATACATGTTCCGTACCTCTTGTTCTGATTAGAGTTGCTAGTATGCTGGGGCTGGAGAAGTATTGGTTGCCAGCTTATCACAGGTCACATGTAAACGAGCAAACTAGTCACATTCACAGCCTAACATGCGTGTTTTGGGGAAGAGCGTACAGAGAAAACCCATGAAAAAACAGTTGAGCAGTTTTGCACTTAAAATATTAACATACTTTACTTATAAATATACGTATATTTAAACCTTTGCAGGTTAGTGAATACACAGCACACATTGATTCGTATGTTTTGTCTCATGGCGCCACACTTTTTCTGACCGTCCTTGTGATAATTCTGTTGGATGATATATATTTCATGCAGTCAAGAGGAAAATGCCCCAGGCCAGAATGAGTAAGATCCTCAAACTGTGGACCGCATCAAGTTTCTATTTTTTATTGAGTTAGTTTATTGATTTAACATCCGGCAGACTTGTACTGACAAACACTGCGAGGCAGGTGTGTTTATCCTGTCAGTGTAACTCTGGAGATGCACTAAATACAATTAGTGCATCTCATCCTGCTGGAAAAATGTACGTGTCTGCTTGGAAAATATCTCAGAAACAGACCTGCCATAAAGTCACTTACTTCATATTTAGTGATGTATGTCAAGGTTTTCCATTGTAGTAGGGCCATAATTGTGTATCATTTTGTTAAAATATAAAACAATGTAAGCAACTTTTAGCTTACAATCAGCAAATAATAATTCTTAACAGAAGTTGATATTCGTTCATTTTAATCACATGAGAAAAAATGCTACACTGAGGTCAGCCAATTTGGAAAACGTCTGATAAGCAGCAACATAAAGTATCAGTGTAAGCCAATCACATGCGGATTTACAGTGCTGTCAAGGTTTTACATATTTTAAATGATAACTCATCACCCCAAAGCACAAAAGTTATGCAAAACCCGTTTGAGAGTCAATTTAGAAATGAACGTCTCCCTCTCAGAAAGACAAAAAATGCTGACTCGCGCAGTACCATGCTCCTATCACCATGGTGACCCACTGTGTTGGCACTTTAAAAGCTGTGAAACCCTTGTTAAAGATCTCACCTGCTTTTCTCATTACAACTCTTCACAAGCATTTAGCCTCAGTGAGTGTGTATGGGGGAAAAATCTGGTGTTGTCTTTACAATGTGTCCCGGGGGTACGCATTCAATGAGGTGGGTGGTGGGGATGTATTTGAAGCCATCTCGGATGAGCGCTGGAACATTGAATAATTCCCTGGAAGGATTAGAAACACAGGCCTCCTGGTGATGAGGGCAAACACGTTACATGGAGAGAAGTAAACACTGTCAGTCTCCCAAGCTTCTATGAGGTGTTAGAAATGTGAGCTCGGAAAGACGTCAGTCTGAATTCTAAACAGCTTGGACATTCAGTTTGGGCAAGAATGAGCTGCTTCTTTTTTTTAATTATTAGGTTACTTCCCACACATATCAATGTACTATCATGAAAGTACAGGTAGTGTCACTGGCACTGGAGTGTCACTGGTAAGAGTTTGAAATATGTACAGCACCATGCAAATGTCTAGGGGTTTTAGCGAGGACCAAGATATAATATTATATTCATCATATTATAATGGTTTTGTCTGAACATCTTTGGTTGGATTTGCATTATTCCGTATGGGGACATTTGTTTCAGTTTTCATACAATTTGATTTTCAATGGACCCTTTGGAACGGATTTGTAATGAAAACCGAGGTACCGTTGTTCATCGTGTAGGAGTGTTTTTTCGCTGCCATTCGCCATAAAAATGTTGACATAATAAAATACTGTAAAGCTGAAGTGCAGGCTGTTACCAAATGCTCCAATTTTTGCCAAAATGATGCACCGGGTTTTGTACAATACTGTGCATAACAAACTGATCTATTTGCCTAGTATTGTATCACTCTGTATTGTATCTTCTGGCTCCTCGGCATCTCTTCCAACTAGAGTCTCCAATAAAAGTGATGTTAAATGTTGGTTTGCTATTTAGAATTATTTCACATTGTTTTCTGCATGTAAAACTATTCTCTAATTATATGTTTTTTACATTTTTGGGTGTCCGGAATAGATTGATTGGATTTACAATATTGGGAAAAACTGCTTTGTTTTTTGTTTGAAAACCCACAGTATGTAACTTTTTAGCAAACTGGATTGGTTTTTGCTTTTTTTCTACAAAATAAAAAATGTCAAAATGGCCCCCCACAGCCCTGATGGAAAATTTTGCCACACACCCCTGCCACAGTGACTCAAACTAAATTCATGTAACCACATTCTAGGAAACGGAAATCAGTGTTGCCTGTTTTTTTTTCAATCCTGCAAACTGTATGGGTAAGATACATCCTATTTGTCTAAATGTCCTTAAAGCATTAAAAGTATTAAAACAACAAGACATGAGGAGATTTTTGGTGACACAGGTGACGGTGAGTCAGTGACAGTGGACTGCAAAGGCCTCCCCTTTGTTGACATCCGCTGATCTTCACCGTGCTTGTCCGAGCACAATCAGCAGAATCAACAATGCTACTGTTTGTCTAGTCTTCTTCTTTTCGACCCCTCCCCACCTCTCAAGGGTCTAAGCTCAGACTTACCTCACAGTAGCCCAACCCCACTCGGGCCACCTGGCTGATACGTTTCACTGTGAAAGTGGGCCCAACTGCAATACTAACCTTGGCACCAGGGTCACAAGTGCAGAACTAATTACACTCAGTTATTTGTGCAGGAGGCTGCACCAACAGCACCCAAGTGCACAGTCCCTTGTCATTTGTTCAACAAATTCACTCTGACCCCATCAACAAGTCCTGCACTCCTCCCTCCCCCATCCCTCCCTCTCCCTTTTTCCAATTTGGCCTGGTTAAAGATCAGATCCTGGAAGTAGTACATGCAAAATGAATATAATTGCTTTATAACCAACGTAACTGCTCCAGAGACACTGTTTTTTGTAACTGTCATGTCAATGTCAAATGAAAATGTGTGAAATGTATGGAAAGTGTGATACAATCTATAAATGTGGAATTTTGGTAGGGATTTTGAATAAATGCTGGCATCTCTGGACACTCTGAATTCCAGTGCAGAACATGTTGGGAACAACACACAATTCATTATCCACTTTGTGAATGTCTTATTTTATTCATTCTTCATTCAAAGTATTTCAAACCAAGCATGTGAACATTACTGCTCCTCTGCAGCCCGTCTGCTGAATACCATCTTAGAACACTGACCTTAGTAAGTCATCCAAGTTGAATCTCACATCATATGGCGCTGCCTAAACCCAAATGAGATGCATATTTTGTCTATGGTACGGTTTGAATTGGTTGAGCAATGTAAAAAATATGGAACTATGAAAACTTGCCCAATCATTTTCAGTTCATAGATGGTGATACAGTCATGGACCAAAACACTGATCTGCCAAAGATGCCAATGTTTTGGGCCATGAAAGTTTAAACTAGGTTGATTTGGTTGTTACCCCCATAGGCATGCCCAACAACTTTACAATTATTGTCCAAAAACACTGATATCATTGGCATGCCAATATTTGGCATGACTGTGTGGCAATATTTGTTACCTAATATTAGTGACTGGGCTCCAGAGAGCTGCAAGCAACGTGCGTGAGCCAGTGCTTGACATTGGCTCTCGAGTAAACCATGCACTCCACAGGGAGTGTTATGGGGAGGGTCATTGTGTTACATTTCAAATCTCCTATCTATAACACCCCAACCCGAGCCCTAACCCTAACCCCTAGCCCTCTAACCCAAATTTAAAACTAACCCATCAATCTGAACCCTCTGACCCCAGCCTATTACTCAGATATTTTTAATTCAAATGATGTGAAATGTTTGGGGGCTCCTTGTTTATTCGAACAGGATATAATAATAATTGCTCATTTGACTAATGCTTACAGCATATCAGAGAAGTTACGCTGTACTGTATAGTTGTGTTATGATTACTTGTTGAAGGGTTCATCGGTACGGGGGGACTTGACCGTTTTGGCATGTTGAGTACTGTATTTGGGGATGGTGGTCATCTTTATGTGTGTATGGGAGTTGGGGATAGTTATTCTGTCCTATTCTCTCCTCTACCTTCACATATCAAAGTAAACACTGCCAGTGGGGGTCCCTGGTATCCTGGGCCCCATTCCACACAGGAGACAAAGCAGCGAGAAGTGAGTCTGCATCACATTAAACAAAGCCTAAATGCTTCAAGCTGCAACACACTCCCTATTAAAGCTTTATGAAAGGGCCCCTAATGCGATTTCAGAAACACCTTGTCATCAGCCGCTAGCAGGGAAGTGTGGCTATGAATGAATGCTGCTCCGGCTGTGTGCTGTAGTCATCTATGGTTGTATTGGCCAATATGTACCTGCCTTTTGTTTCATGCATTATAGAGGCCTCTCCTCAATACAGACTCTTTTTTTTATCGTGACTGCTATTGTTATTTAACTGACAGTTTGCCAGTTCAAATGAAGGGAAAGCTGGTTTACAGGCATACAGTACAATTAGAGACTGAAATTCAGATTTTTGTTTTATTCACAGTATTGTTCCTTTTACATGAGGTAATCATTCTAACATCTTGCTGTTTTCAGAATTAGCTTTGCAATCAAGGCTGACGTGCGAGTTGCCGATCTAGACTGACTTGTGAGTCACACTTACTGGAAATGAATGTGCAGTAAAAAAAAAAACAATGTCTGTTTGCTTTTTGCTCACAAATTCTGACAACAAAATGCCTTTGCAAACATTAAACACAAAAGGAAATGCAAGCCAAATGATTTCTCTATAAAATAGGAAGTACACAATTAGTATCTTAGCTAAAATTGGTTATAAATAAGTTCAAATAAACCTCTTGACAAGAGTTTATAAAACAAACGTAAATGTCTAACCTCAAAAAACATAGTAATACCTTGCAATACTATGATGACATGTACAGGTATAGAAAATATTCTATCAAAATAAGCAAGCCCAGCTTAGAATACCAAAAACCAGTAAGTACTAAATGTTAAAACTAGTAGATATTTTAAAATACAGTATTTCGTTTTTGCACAGCAGTTTGCATTGTGCTGCTAACAACGGTGCTATTTGTATCATATAATCTTCGACTACCAAGTGTCACCAGCACTTTTTTGTATTTAATCAATTTGAAGTCACACACTCAGGTAAGTCAGATCGCATATATTGTGCTTATTCTTTGCTGGGTAAGATAATGTGTCAGGTTATTTTTTTGCCAGAGGTGTAGCGGAGATATTTAACTTCTTACCAAAATGTTGTGGCTGCATGCCACAATGTCAACTTTCTCTAATTTTAAAGTTTGGCCTAATTCTAAAGCTTCTCTAACCAATTGTAGTATTTTTTGTCTTGTTGGTGAAAGCCCACTTTTTAAAGTGTGTTTGTTTACAGTGTGTGGTTGTGCTATAGATATAAATAGTTGCTCAAATAGCCTCTGTGGGGCCACGAGTAGCTTGAAAAGTGATAGATAGTATATTACGAACAATGAGAAGCAGCTGGAGGCTTCCTCTGCTGAACATCTTTGGAGCATCTTGAACCGTTTACACACACATCGGAGAGAGCATGCACGAAGAGACAGGTGTAGATAATCAGGTGATAACGTATACAGCGCTCGGGCACACACATTCGCAAGAAGGCAGGCTTCAGATCCTGAGCCCAAGATCATTTGGGGTGAGCGCCACAAGCGTTTGCGGGGGTTGAAGTCCAAGTGGAATCAAAGATTACTGATCCTGGCGAGCACATGGACGGTAAGATTCCACTCATCACACTCTAACAAATCATCTCTTCCATAACGTCACTCACATATGCAGAAAGCTTCTGTGTCAAGTTCAAAGTCTTTCCAGAATCATCCTGCATCCCTTTGCCCTCTCTGTAGCTTTTTTTATCCTTCCGTTCTTTCTCCTCTCTCCATTTTCTCATCTTTCAACACCAGGTCCCAAGCTTTACAGCATCTACGTCTAGATGTGTAAAATGGAAGTATAGTGTGCTCTGATATTTTCATCTGAACAATCATTTATTTGCCCACCTGTATCTTTAGCCTTGGGGTCCTTTTGGCTTTTAGTCTCACTCATTTGCATATTT